>BMAU01006061.1:600000-1054396 GCA_019973935.1 Trichonephila clavipes | reverse complement strand
GTATTTTAGCGGGGAAGGCGAACAGTTTTGAGCGGATATGTGTTTTCAGCAGATTGCAAAGATTATTATTTTGTCCCGAAAAAATAGTTTGTCAAAAATTTAAGTGTCTTATGTTTTTGTATGCTAATGAAGACCTTAGAAAACGATTTAAGTATTTATTTTAAGTGAACGGTGTATATAATTAATTTTACAGTGGAATATTTTTAATTAATTTATTATCTCTAACGAATTAAATTTCCCAAAGTGGAGTATTTCGTTTATGTATATCCCTTAATTTTCAATGTAGTGATCCAAAAAAAAAATACTGCAGGAAAAAAAACTGCAGTAAATCATAATGTGGTGGATAAAGCATTAACGTACATCACCCCCCTACACGGCGTGTCTTACAAAGCTCTAATAAAGCTCAAGCTATGAAAGTAGCTAGACATTTTCCAACTTGACTCTATCGTTATCGTTTCGCTGTTTTTCATTGAATCTCCATTATAGCCATTATAATTTAAGAAGCGGCGTTGCTTGCAAATATTACAATTTTAACATAAAATAAATACAACAGAAAGTAATATTAATGTATTACACTTTCAGATATAAATTATTTACACTATTTTAAGCGTTCATCACACAAAACTTTTAAAAATGTGTTACTTTTGCTGAGCAGAGATCAGCTTAGGGAGGTATTTTCAAAAATCGACCCTCAAGAGTGTTACGGGGAATTATAAATAAAAAAAAAATCCTTTTATCAGCTATTAGGTCTACATAATTAAAATTTAACAAAGGTGTTTTTCTTTCTTTCTTTTTATTTAGCTGAGATATGCAAAAAACTTTTTTTTGTTTAATTTGCAATTCACTCATTAAAATTAACTCATTAAAAACTTCTTTATCCTTCAATTTGTGTTGTTTAATTTTTCAGTTCAACCGTGCGAAGAACGGATATACCAGCTAGTGTATATATATATATATATATATATACTAGCTGCATGTACCCGGCTTTGCCCGGGTTTAAAATAAAGTTTTCTGTAGAAGTTTACAAAACTGTTTATTTGCATGGAATAAAAGGGTACATTTATCTTAAAGCAATGTGATAGACAACATTTTTGGCAGTTCCATTTGGAGTGTGTACAAAAAGATTTTCCTCTCTTCCCACTCTAGAGCAGGCCACATACAACTGCCCATGAGAAAAGCATGGTATCTGCAAGTCTATACTCTCCCCCTTTTTCTCATAGGCATGGCAGTAGCAAAAAATGACAATGCATTCCTATGAATGAAGGCATGGAATGGAATGTAGTAAGTAATGTGATATTTGTTGCAGTATTTGCTTGCAGTAAAGTAAATATAAAGTATTACCAAATTACTTACCGTTTTTGTTTAGTAAAGTTTTCTCTAAATTGAACCCATGACTCAGACCATGCACAAGGAGCACTCTTTTTGGCTGGAGGAGGCCGGAGTGAGGTTGGGAGGGAACGAAACCTGTTTAAGAAGCTTCCCCATGTAATTTTGTGAATGTGTACCAAATTTTACGTTATTTGGTTGTCTGGATCTTGAGTTATAAGGAAACAGACAAACAACAAATGCGTCTTATATGTATATATAGATATAGATTTGTTTGAATTCTTGTGTATTATTACTTTTGTAAGCTTCATGGCATATTTTATGGTGTACCAGTCTTTTAAAGCTGACAGCCACAGCAGCATTTAGCTGGGTATAGCTAGTTATAACATAAAATTAAATCGTAAAAAAAGATATCCAAAAATAAAGAGAAGGCTAAAAATATTTTGATTAAATCCAGTATAAACATTTTCGTTACAAACACAATATATATATACTGTAAAATATTTATTTTGCTATTTGCCTTTCAGACAGACATCAAACAAAATTTTAAAAATTGTCAAAAACAGATAAAAAACATATTTAAGGAAAATACCACTGATTAATTTTGCCAAAGACACCGCAATGTGTAAAAAAATATTTACAGTACATGATCGCTAAAAAAATGTAAGTACTAAAATATAAAAAAAACAAAAATTATATACTGAATTAATTAAGGATTAGTGGAGGGAAAGATAAAACAGGCTAAGATAATACTCATAATATTAATTTCATATTGAAAGGCTACTCATTTTTGGCATCATTTTGAAATCATGCCAAATTGGTGTTGCGGCCAGTGTAATGTTATAGTAATGTACAGAATTAAAGGTACTTATGTATTATCGCAACCTATTGGTGACATTATACAAAATGAAGCACATGATTGCCAATTCAACGTATACAAAGTTGGGATTGCCAAAGTGGCGAGTTGTCTTGAACGTTGCCGATTGTGTAATAATACGCAAGTACTAAATAAAAAATTTCGCATGAGTTGTTTTCGTGAAAGAAAGAAAAACTAGTAGCAAGTCCAGTAGAACAAAAGAAAAAAAAACACAAACAAACAAACAAAAAACCCAGAAAAATATTACAAATTCATTAAGTGCTACTGCCAAATCTCCATCAGAGTACATGAGCGAATATCGAGCACGGAAAAAACACACACTGCAAAATACTCTCTTAGTGCTCATTTTAAGGGATGGGAATGTTATTGAGACTCTTCTAATGAGAGCACAGATTAAAACGGACTTAGTGCACCACTGTGTGCCATAACTACAGAGCCCTCAACAAGTCAAGTGCGTGTTGAAACTGATACATATAAATCAATAATAAATTCTGTCTTACGTTACAAAGACTATGATTCCCATAAAAATGCTCACAAAGATTTTCAAAAGCGATTCGTTGATAATCGTTCAATTGATAAGGGCGTTCAATTCCTGATAGATTATGGTTTAGAGATGATTTGAGAACGTCTGTTGCTGAGCACAAAAATATTTTGCAAAATATTTTACCGGGAATTAATTTAGAAGACACATTAAAGCGTGCTACAATTGCCGACAAACTTTAAATAGGATAAGAATACCAAATTTATCAAAATATAATGGTTTTGTATACCCAAAAATTCCAGGATATCTTTCTACTTTGGATTTGGTATCAGAAAGACTTATTTCACCACGAATACCTTTCATGCAAATTAGGTGATTGAGACATCATGTACTCGGTCAATTTGAAATATTAGGGTAAATGATATATGTTCCAACTTCGCCAAAAAAGTTTCACTTCTATAGCGTGGCGTTCCACGCACCATTTATTATTTTTTTTAATGTTCGTTCGGCGATTATTTCGGCATATCTCAACCGATTTCCGATTAAATAAGGTTTACTTTCAAAAAAAAAAAAAAAAAAAAGACATAAGGCACTCGATTTTAAAAAGATACGGATTTACTTTACATTACTTCAGTATGAAGTCGGTTAAAAATAATTTTATACTTTTTAGTGCTTTTTTAAGTCGGTTTTATTTTTTTTTTGAAATTTTTATTACAATGTTTTTTGAAAAACGCCCAATAGAGAATGCATTAATCCATCGATATAAACCAGTGATCTTCAAACTGTGCTCCACGGAGTCCTGTGGCTCCACGAGGTATACCCAGGGATTTCACGAATCAAAATAAAAATTCGAAGAAAAAAATTTAAAAATGTGTATGCAAAATATTCACGTTTTCTACGGTGTCCTTGAGTATTTTTTAAAGCGATTTTTCATTAGTATTTAAAACGGTGTTTCCCAACGCTGGTCCCATAGGGGAAGAGGAAGAGAGAGAATTTCGGTTCCTTCTCTTTCATCTAATTTCCTACAACTTTTACTGCGCTATTTACGTCAATTCGGGTACTATTGAAAGAGATACTTTGGCAGAGATTGGTCTCAACAAAAGTGACGAAAAGCATGGTCAAGTTTTATGAATAAAAAGAAAGGGGCAGCATGACCCTTAGAAAAAGACTCTCTTTCGAAGAAAACTGAGGGAAACTTGTGTCAATTTGACCTCCGAACTAATTATTTTAGCTTCCTGTGCGTATGCAGACAAAACAAAGTCGTACAACTAAATAGGTAACAATATTTTTATTTTTAAATTCTTTTTTAGATTTTAAGATTTAATGCCCAGGAATTTTAATAATTGCGTAAGATAAAGTGAAAAAATATTATTTTGCTGCATTTTGTGCCTTTTCTATTTTATTTATTTATTTTTCGTTTTACATACATAAATATAAATGTCATCAGTTTTGTTGAATATTTTCATGTTGATTAACATATTTAAGTATGTGAGTTTTCGTAGCTTGAATGTACCGCAACATTTTCGATTGACATTGTTATTCAAAATGAAAATATTATTTGTCTCTCGTATAAAAATAATTTCTTTAATCGCTTATAAAGGATAATAGTAGTTCATTTAAAATTCAAAACATTAATGAGCCTTTGAGTAGATTCATTATTTATATTTGTAATTTAAAAGATACTCCTCAAAACGACGTACTAAAGTATTGTAAAGATCTAGAAACAGTGTTAACTGATGGGAATTCATCAAATATAAACGCGCTGGACCTGGCAGACGAGATAGTACCGGTTTTGGCTTTGCTAAATAAAAAAGAATGTCCAATTGAGATTTTAAAATTCATATCGAACCTGCATTTTGCTCCAAATCTCGGTATAGTTTTAAGGATATTGCTTACTCTTCCCATAAGTGTGGCAAGTGGAGAAAGGAGTTTCTCCAAATTAAAATTAATTAAAAATTTTTTACGCTCCGCAACTACCGAGGATCGGCTAAGCGGTTTAACAACAATAGCCATCGAACATGAACTGGCCGAAGAAATTAATTTTAAGGTTTTTTCGCCATATATACGAGAGCGGGAACTTAACGCGGAGCACATTTTCAAACAGAAAAAAAACGCCTCAATTTTTATAAAAAATTGTGACACGGTAACTCTTGCATTTGTTTATAACAGTGTTTTTAAAATTTCAAATAATTTCGTAAATAATTAGTTTTTCCTTTTAACACACACACATGTAAAGGGGTAGCTCATTTAGCATTACGGTATAGGAGAAAAAATGCGAAAACACATTTTATAAAAGAAAAAATGTGTCAACTCGGATAAAATGAGTAGTAGGATAAAATAAGTGATTCTCTACAGCAGTGGTCTCCAGCCCCCGGTCCATGGATCAAATACTACCGGTCCACACAAGAAACATTTAATTATTTCTCTTTTATTTACTGTAGTATATTTTTCTTAGGTTTGAACTGCTTTTTATGAAAATTACACTATATTCCTTGTTAAATCATTTTATATTCCTTTTTTGTGGTGTAGCTATATTTTATTCTGAAGTCACGATTAAATACAAATTAATTAAAATTATTAAATCAAAACAGTTAAAAATATAAACAATCAACATCCTCCCCCTCAGCGGGCCGCGGTAACATTAAAAAACGTTGACCGGTCCGGGGCGATAAAAAGGTTGGGGATCGCTGCTCTACAGGATAGTGAAGCCAGAATATAATATTAATGTTTGAGTACTTTTATATCTAAAAAAATATTCCGTATTTGGGTCCGATTCTTTAACATTAACCGAAGCCAGCCTTAAAGAAATAAGAAAAATTCTCAGAATTATAAAAGTGAGAAAAAAAAAACACTTTTAAGTTTAACTCTCGGTTTAAATGTATTTTTAATACGCAATAAAGTTTTAATATTTAGTGGTTCTATAATTTGTTTTAGTATTTTTTTTTTACTGTCTGTATTTTTTATAATTATTCACTAGAAATGACTTTCCTTTTTTTCTGTGTGCAACCTTAATTTTAATTTAGTGCCAAAAGTATAAATTAGTATTTTTTGCTAATAAAAACTCCAACAATATCGTTAGCAATTTTTTTTGCTCTCGTTTTATTTTACCATTAAGCGTGGGGAGATCTTTTAATTTTTGTTATAAACGGGCGGAATTTTACCTCTTTGCCCGGGGCGGCGAAACTGCTAGCGCCGGCCCTGGAAATATAGTGAGGATATGACAAAGGGCACTTCGGATTGGAGTTGCACATATTCTCCCTATATTATCCATTTATATATCCTTCCTATATTATCTCTATATATCTTTCCAATGTTACCCGCTGACGTAATTCCAAGACAGCGCGATCTGGCTGACTGGGCGATTCGAGGATAACACAAGAACCATGGACCAATAAGACGATAGAACGGGAAACGACAAGAAATGAGATGAAAACGTGGCAAACGAGACGGAAGACGAGAGGAATGACAAGACGATGTGCACGAGATAGATGTCTCGTAGAATCCAATGTGTTATTTTTAACAAAATTCTTTCATTACTTGTATTATATATTTTATTCATTGCATTTATATTATTATTTTTTAATTTTATTTTTACGATTCGATAACATATATTGAGACGTATTTTTTATTTAAAATTACAAAATAATATATCTAGTAAGTTTATTTACAGTTCTGTAGTTTCCTGTACTTGTCCCTTTTTTTTTTTTTGACAAAAAGAATTTATTCTTAAATGTTTTCATTGTTCGCGTACTTTAAAAATTATATTGAAACTTTTTTTCATACATTCATGTTAAATTTAAATTAAATTTAAATCATGTAAAAATTTTCATTTTATAATAAATGACTATTATATAACAAAACCGTAGCAGATTATCTACTTAAGTTTATCCTCACTTTTAAAAAAATAATCGAGCAAGATTATTTGTAAAATCTTTTAAAGTAAAAATAAAGTTCAAACCATTTAAAAATTTGTGAGGCACGATGTTTGTTAATTTCACCTGAAAAATGATTCGTATAAAGTTTGAATTTTATATTTATGAATAAAAGGGGCTTTCTTGTCAGATGTTCTCGGATTAAAAAGTAAAACTAAAATCACTTCATCAATCGCGATCTTTCTGAAACTATCTTCAGTGTGTTCTCTCATCAATATATGTTATGTCATGACGAAGCGGTTCTTCGATACAGAATTTAGTAAGAAATTGTGACATATCGTTTATCAATTCTGCTACAATTGTAAAGTTAAATTTTAATTACTTAAAATTCTAGCCTTATAACGCACGCTTGCACACCCATGATTAACAATGGAATTGACAAGATTGGTTGCAACATATTGATGAAACAAGAGAGAAACAAATGAAAATTAAATATGATAATAAAGATACTAGCTCTACCCATCCATGTTTAAAGATATGTTTAAATATCGGTAGATGGATTAAATATGATGTGTTTTAAAATTTTTATTTGAAAGAGATTTCAGACTATATATATATATTATATATATATATATATATATATACACTCTGTCGCAAAAATATATGCACCCAAAAGAAATCAAGCTACAATCACGAAACTCGGCAAGAATGTAGTCTGGTAAGAGATATGCAAATGATTAA
Organism: Trichonephila clavipes; assembly: GCA_019973935.1. Taxonomy (NCBI): domain Eukaryota; kingdom Metazoa; phylum Arthropoda; class Arachnida; order Araneae; family Nephilidae; genus Trichonephila; species Trichonephila clavipes. The sequence goes on along the minus strand of BMAU01006061.1, from coordinate 1,047,099 downwards.
AATTTCGAAGCCAATGAGACAAGGCTAAGTGTGCTATGCGCATATTAGTTGCGCAACTGGGAGAGTTTAAAAGCATGAGTACGAGCGCCGTACGGCTATCCAAACGAATCTGATGACTTTGATAGACGATATTGAGACTTAGGATGCCTCTAAGACGTAACCGGCGGCAGTACGAGCAGCTGACGGACTTTGATAGGGGCCGTATAATAGGTCTCAGAGAAGCAGGTTGGTCGAATAGACGTATCGGCCGCCACCTCGGTCGGAGCGATATGGTAGTTGCTCGGTGTTGGCAACAGTGGATCACAGAAGGTAGAGTGTACCGTCGCGGAGGGTCAAGGACGTCCCAGGAACACAAATGATCGCGAGGATCGTGCAATCAGAAGAGTAGCCACTTCGGCACCAACAACGTCGCTAGCATCGATTCAACGCCACTTACCTCCTTCCAGACATCCAGTGCCATCAAGAGAAACCATAAAGGAGACGACTGACCGAAGTTGGCTTGAGGAGCCGACGTCCGCTAAGACGCTTACCACTGACCCCCCACATCATAGGCAGTGTCGACTGGATTTTTACCGACCTCGGGCAACTTGGAGTGTGACAGACTGGAGACGTGCCATCTTCAGTGATGAATCCCGATTCAGTCTCAGTGATGATGACCACCGCACACGTGTCTGGAGGCTCACCGGCCAGCGGTCCGATCCGGCATTTATTGTCGAGCGGCATACAGCAATTTCACAAGGTGTGACAGTGTGGGGAGCAATTTCTTGGGACACACGATCATCTTTAGTGGTCCTTCAAGGCACTTTGACAGCTCGCAGATACGTGGACGATATTTTAACGCCGATTGTGCTACCCATGCTATCAAGTCGCCCAGGTGCCATTTATCAACAGGATAATGCTCGTCCACATACTGCACGACTCTCCCAACAATGTCTTCAAGGATATGACGTCCTACCATGGCCTGCCAGGTCACCAGATCTTTCGCCAATAGAGCATGTCTGGACGCGCTGGGAAGGCAACTGCAGCCGTCCTGAGATACAATAGAATTAACTGCGCAGATGCAAAGACTATGGCAGGATCTTCCACAGGGGGTCATAAGTGATCTAATTGAATCGATACCACGCCGAATTCCGGCTTGTATAACTGCCAGAAGTGGCTTTACTACTTACTGATTTTTAACCTTTTGCAAGCTGTAACCGCTTAATAAAAGGATATTTTGTTCTGAATTTTTAATCATTTGTTTATTTTCATATACACTACATGCATACCAAATTTCGTGAATGTAGCTCAATTTCTTCTGGGTGCATATATTTTTTTGCGACAGAGTGTATATATATATATATATATATATATATATTATATATATATAGTATAAATGCTTCAACTCATATATTGGTAATATCCCAAAACTCCACCCAAAAAATTTATTTTTCTAACGTAACCACTGAAGTTTTGATTCTTTTATTTTAAATACATGATTTGGAAAGCATTTTGAACCTGTTTATTATTTCTGTTGTGAGGATTTTATTTTGTTTTATATAGGCGAATTGTTTTCAAGTGCATTGTTTTTTTAAGTCTATAATATAAACATGAAGCACTGGCATATATATGCCCATCATAATTCTTGTCTGCAGGTCCCTAAAGCGGCATGCACTTCCAATATATATATATAATTTTTTTACAAAAATTTGATTATTATCCTGTTGAGATATTTTTCTCGTAACGTATACTTTCCTCACGATAGTTGTCTTTTTTATTGAAAGGGGTGAATTTTTTAATTTACAAATACGAAAAAAAAAAAAATCTTTGTTTAAAGTGGATTTATTTGTACAATTAAAAGCATTCATTTGGAGATCACATTACTAATAACAACTTATCTGTTTTCAAGTATATATATGTGCAGATAGAGAGAAAGAGGGGAGATGAGAAAGGTTTGTAATGCTAGTTTTCTTCTGTATAACAAATTGTGCTTTTAATTACTTTCTCACTGACACATTAAAATCAAAATGAAAAAATCCCAAAGAATTCTCAATTAATCCTGAATTTTTTCGTCTATATAGAAATTATTAATGAATTATATATATATATATATATATAAAGTTTTTTTTTAATATTTTGAAAATATTTATATATAACTAACTTTAAAATAAATTTGATGCTGAATTGAACCCCAGTCTCTCACCATTAAAAAACGAAAATCAAATTACCTGTTAACGTCCAATTTTTTCTGAAAAGCACAAATTTTAAAGAGTTTAGATAGTATTTGGAATACGAAACATAATTACACTGCTGGACAATTGCTAAGGACGGATAACACTATCATCCATAGCAACCACAAAATGAAAGGAAGCAAAATGTGGAAAATTAGAATAAGTGCGGGATATTAGTAAGAAGAAATATGAGTATGCAAATTTTTTTCCACGTCTGTTCATCACGTGATAGCGTTCATAAGAGCTTTAAAGGTTTTGACGCGTGTGGACAGTTGTTGTTTCAAGTCAAAGTTTTACAGGACAGATTTAATAGACGAACTTAAAATTTTTGGCATGTTTTCCCGACATCACATAGATGATTTTATGCGTGGCCGAATTATTGGAAAGATCGAAGAAGGGCGAAAAATAACAGATGTTGCCAGGGAGTTCGACATCGCTCACAGCGTTGTTTCACGGCTGTGGAAGTCATTTAAAACTACTGGAATATGTAGTAGACGGCACGGGGGAGGTCGTGTTAGAAGTACGACGCCTGCAGAAGACAGATATATCGTCCTATCAGCAAAAAGGAACAGGCGCACCACAGCTCAGCAGGTGGCAAATCAGTTTCTTGCTGCCTCAGGAAAGCAGATCTCCCGAAAAACTGTTGCCAGACGTTTGAGGGGAGGAGGACTATACGCACGCAGACCTGTTGTGCGTGTCCCATTGACCAGACAGCACCGTACTGCCCGTTTGCAATGGTGTCGTGAGCATCACAATTGGATTGAACAAGACTGGGCATGCGTACTCTTCTCAGATGAGAGTAGGTTCAGTCTATCATCGGATTGTAGACGCCAACTGATCTGGCGCGAGAGTGGTACTGCTTATCGTCCAGAAAATATCCAGGAAAAGGACCGATATCCGACATGCAGTATCATGGTGTGGGCCGGCATCATGATCAATGGCCGCACGCGCCTACACGTGGTTGCGAATGGGACTATGACGGACCAACGATACATTGATGAAGTTCTACTTCCTCATGTTCGTCTTTTCCGTGGTGCTGTCGGTGATAAATTTGTTTTTATGGACGACAACGCAATATGTCATCGAACACTCGCTGTTCAGGATTGTCTAGACAGCGAGGGTATTCAACGTCTCGTATGGTCAGCGCGTTCTCCAGATCTAAACCCCATTGAAAATGTGTGGGATGCTTTGGGGAGGCAAGTTGCTGGTCGAAACTATCCTCCGACAAACAAGAACACCCTCATCCGTGCACTCAGAGGAATGGGATAAATTGCCTCAACAGCTGCTGGATAATGTTGTGCAAAGTATGGTACGACGTGTGGAATGTTGCATCACACTACACGGTGGACATATCCCGTACTGATACCTTTCTTTAAGGTGCCTGCTGACTTTTAGATGCATTGTTCCATTTCTCCGTACGCAGATCAAATGAACATTTGTTTTTCTTTCAGATGTTTCACAGCTTTTGTACTTTCCAGAACAATAAATATTCTTTATTCTAATGTCTGAACAGTGTGGCAACTATATTTTATCCTACTAGGCCTCATGTCTCGCTTAATATTATGCTACATAGCAATTTGTGATCCGTCCTTAGCAATTGTCCAGCAGTGTATTTAGTTGTACGCGGTGAAAATTTTCTGAAAGTGAATTACGAGTTTTAATATATAGGTTGAAATTTTTGTTTTCTGAAATAAAATTTCCTGTTCCATTCTGATTATTCAATGGAGAAGTATAATTTTGTGTCATAAATACAATTGTTGGCTATTGCAATTTTTTTCGTAATATTATTTGCAATTATAACTACAAGTTATATATAATTGCATCTATATTACAATTTTTAACCAAACAAAGGAAACGAGAAAGAAAGCGGAAAAAAAAACATCCGCCGAAATCCATGAAAATGGCAATGCATACGTATACATTGTAAAGAACAAACAAGTAGGTGGAAACTTTTGAGGTATGAAAGCTTTGTGATTATAGTATTATAAAAAAACCCCCAAAACACGGGTAAAAGAAGGAAAAAGTGTACTTTTAAGTCTGTTGATGACAGAACAACAAAAATGATGTAGCAAAGGAATGTCATCTGAAGTTATCAGAGAAATAACTCGAAAGCAATAGGTGTTTGTATGCATTAAAAAACAATGTCTATCAAATTTTGGAATCAGAATAGAATTCTAAGAAAAAAAGCAGTTTCTTGATACAGTAACGTCAAAAAGGAATTCGGTGGCTAAAAGAAAATATTCACTGGATAGACAATTTATTAAAACATGTTATTTTATTTGATAAGAATAAAATGTCTAAACGTGGAAGTAATGGTCGAAAATATGAGGTGACCTTCAACAAGGAAGAACTTTTATCCAGATTGAATTGAGTCAAGATTAGGGATTGCAATATCGAACCAAAAGTTCAATACCGGTATTTGGTATTTTTTTAGATCTTAATACCGGGATACCGGTTAAATCCTGTAATAAAATACCGGTAGTAGAAATTTTAGAAAAAGAAAGAAAACAGGCGTTTCTTTGTTTTATCTGTGCCAGTTTTAATAAAAAGTGTAAGTATCACATAAAATAATTCGTAACATATTGTTCAGGTATGCGCCGTGGGCGCCACTAGGCGGTGATTAAGTGTAATGAACGAAACAGGAGTTGGGTTTTTTTAGTGTGTGTGTGTGTGGGGGAGATCAGACGAGCGAGAGCGTGGAATTACGGGGCCGATTGCGGTGTTGAGCAACCGAGAGAGAAAATAAAAGGTGTTTTGCCATCACAACCTCGTCTGGTTTTCTGAGAGCAACACATAGGACCACTCCCCAACATTTGGTCCATCGAGCCGGAGAAGTGGAACTACTCAAGGTGCCGTGAGTAGTAGTCTTTTATGTGTTTTTATTAGTATAAATTGAGGACTGAATTAATTGTAGAAAAATGTTTAAGAACTGCCGTAAGGAAGATTTTCGTATCATAGCCCTTGAACTTGGTGAGACTGTTGCTGAAAAAGTAACTATTGTTGAGTTAACTGACATTATTAAAGAAAATAAGTATTTTAAGAAGGATATTGAATTTGTTAAAGAATTAAATTTACGATCGAGGACCGTAAGAAAGCAGAGGAAGCTAGATTAAGAGAAATGGAGCTTAAGCTTGTATGTTTACATGTTGGAGTTAATTCATATAACGAGAGAACATGTGAGGGTTGTAACTCTCTGGATGTGTTGGTGAAGAGTGTTTGAACCCTGTCGGTGAAGGTGTCTAATAGACCTGAAGATTAGGCATTCTTTTTCGCTCCGTTAGAGAGCCTTTGCGTCAAAAAATGTACCCGAGAAATTTAAGTCGGAAATTTTATTAAATTTGTTGGGAGAAAAAGCATAAAATGTATTAACATATGTTAAATAACAATTATGAAAAACTTAAATCAATAATACTAAGAGAATACGAGCGAAGTGCAAATCAATTCCGTGAACAGTTTAAGAAAGATACGCGTCATCCAAATGAAATGTATACTCAAAACTAATAACCTTTGTTTTAATTGCCTTTCTGCATCTCGTAGAGCGAAAGACTTTAAATCGCGATTTGTTTGTTCAGAGTGTCAAGAGACATAATAAAACGATACATAATGCAGAAAGATTGCTAGACCAGGTAGTAAGAAATTCCTCCTTCGAACCTCTAAACACATCAGCGCCAGACTTCGTGCTCAGCGAAGAAATCCAAAATTTACTAACCGCAACGAGTATAAACAGAAAAACTGTGTTTTGTTAAGCTCAGCAATTTGTTACATTCAAAGTGGAAATGGTGTATTCCCAGTCAAAGCAATTCTAGACAGCGGAAGTACCACGAACTTTTTAACTAGGAGCTTATGAAATTTAATTGGATTGAAAAAATACAAAACTAATGTTTCGGTTTCGGGTCTAAACAAAACAGTAATTCCGATAGATTCGCGAGTTTCTCTATCTATCTAGTCTAGATATATATTATAAATGCGAAAGTTTGTGAGGATGTTTGGCCGTCTATCACGCAAAAACAAGTGAATGGATTTTAATGAAACTTTACAGTAATATAGCTTATACATCAGAATAACACATAGGCTATAATTTATAGCATAGGCTATAATTTATAAATATATTGTGGGAAGTGTCCAAAATATAACGATATTTGTCAAGTAAGTAGGAAAAAATTCTGCCACCTGCAAGCAATTCTGGCGTGCGCTGCAAAAAAGCCCACGACAGCATATATCTATCTTTTGTTTGTGAAGAAACCCTTATTATTTTGGCTACGCAAGGCGCTCGCTTCTAATTAATTCCTGTGATCAGCATATATAATCCCTATAATTTTTTTTAAATTTCATATACGTGTAATGGTTACAGATTTCCTGTTTCCCGCAGGGAAACTACCTCCAATCCTTGAAACTTTGGGTGAGCATTACATCGGCTTTACCTTAGCCCAGAACTGCATTAAAGTGCTAAAAAATTTAAATAGTTAAGAATTAAGAAAACATTTAAATTTAAAGTGCTTTGAAATAAAAATGAATACTTTAAATAGGAAAAAATGCTTTAAGTTTGAGTTTTTTTTTTATTTCAGAATAAAACTAAGTTTTGAAGGGAGAGGTTGTTAGAAATCTCTCTTTATTTGAATGTTTTTTTCATGATTTTATTATGCACATTTGGTAGTAAGAAATTGATCTTTTTTCAAAATAAATACTTTTATCGGTTCTGGTTCTTAAAGTAATAAACTTTCTCTTTCACACTACATCATTTGGACAAATTTTCAAAATTTCTTTGTGGTTAGTAGTTAATTATAACGCTATAATTTTAACTGAATAGGCAGATATTGCATTTTTAAGTATAAAAATAATTATAACTACTGTACTGAATTTTTTGGAGTGAGTGAGTGAGTGAATATTAACGACGCACTGTTCAGCTACACGAGGGCTTTTGGAACGGATCACGTAATTTTGAACCATGGTCAAGTGACGTGGACGACACCTGAGCTGGCACCCCCTTCTCCTATCTACCACACCACACCAACTTAGCAGGAATATTCTACCAATAGTTAGCAGGAATATTCTTTGAAATTCTCTCTTCCAAGATGTATGGCAGTGCGGGTTCTATGATGAGTATTTTAGCGGGAAAGGCTAATAGTTTTGTAGCAGAAATTTCGCTTTCAGCTGATTGCAAAGATTATCATTTTTGTCCCGAAAAAATAGTTAATGTCAAAATTTAAGTGTCTGCGGATAATATAGAGCATTCAATTAAGTTTTGGGAAATAGAAAATGTAGAAATCGATTCTGTTAAAACCAGTGAATTAGATATTTGTGAAGACCATTTTAAAAACACTCATTCGGGAGATGACCAGGGAAGATATACGGGGGCGATGCAATTAAAAGAAGATCCTTCATGTCTTGGTGAATCCAGACAAACCGCAATTCAGAGATTAAACTCTTTGTGGAAACGACTAATTGGAGATAAAGAATATTTGTCCCTGTATGAGAAATTTTTACAGGAATATGAGGATTTGGGCCACATGAGGGGAATCAAGGCGGATGGGTTTGGAGTAGCATTTTACATGCCACACCATAGTGTTTATCATCCCGAAAAGTTCTACAACTGAACTGAGAACTGTTTTTAATGCATCAAGTCCTTCTACGAGTGGAAAATCTTTAAATTCAATTCAATTTAATGGCGGACTGGTCCAAGAAGACCTCTTTTCCATTATGGTTCGCTTCCGAAAGCACAAGTATGCCTTTATTATGGATATAGAGAAAATGTTTCGGGTGATAAATATACACCCAGAGCAAACGTGTCTGCAAAGAATTCTGTGGAAGAAGGGCATAGAGAACCAATAAAAACGTACGAGTTAACTAGTCACCTACGGCACAGTTAGTGCACCTTATCTGGCCACGAGAGCTTTGAAGCAGCGATGGATGAAGCTAATAACTTTTCTTGGGCAGCTCCTGTGGTGCTGAGTGACTGCTACATGGATGATATACTTTCGGGATCCGAGAGTATAGAAGCCTTAATCGAATTGCAGCATCAATTAATAGAAATGTTCAAGACCCCAGGGATGCATCTTCATAAGTGGTGCGGAAATTTACCTGAAATAACTTCAAATCTACAAGAGTATGCTTTCTTGGAGTCTGATGAGACTAAAGCGCTAGGATTAATTTGGAATCCTAAGTTAGACTGTTTCCTTTTCAGAATAGAGCAACAAAGGTCAACCTCATTCACCAAAATAATGGTTTTGTCTACTATTGCAAGAATTTTTGACCCGTTGGGTCTCTTCGGACCAATTATAACTTGGGCAAAGATATTTATGCAAAGATTGTGGTTGCTGGAATTGGGAGAGAATGATGAACTTCCTTTTAAAGAAGAAAGGGAGTGGTGTCGATTTATTGACTCCTTGGAAGCCGTGAATAATATCTCTATTGACAGTTGCATTGTGGCTCACAGAACGGAGAGCATTGAGTTGCATGCATTTAGCAACGCATCGGAAAAGGCGTATGGTTCATCCATTTATCTCAAGTCTATATCTGCCCTTGGAGAAGTTAAAGTGAGTCTGGTAACGAGTAAAAGCCGAGTGTCGCCTCTGAAGCAGATTTCAATTCCAAGACTTGAACTGTGTGGGGCAGTTCTTGCCGCTAAATTGATGAAGAATGTGTAGGATGCATTGAAGCTTTAGATTTCAGCTGCGCACTTTTGGTTGGATTCGACTATTATGATTTCCTGGAAACATAGAGAATCAAGAAAATTAACTGTTCGTGGCTAATCGAGTATCTAAAATTCATCAACTAAGTTCCCGTGACCAGTAATATCACAAGCAGAATCACGCTGATGTGTTATCTAGAGCAGTGTTCCGCAACCCTCCCGGTCCGTGGATCAAATACTACCGGTCCGCACAAGAAACATTTTTTTTCTCTTTTATTTACTGTGGTATATTTTTCTTAGGTTTGGGCTACTTTTTATGAAAATCACTTAATATTCCTTGTTAAATCATTTTATATTCCTTTTTTTAGTGTAGCTATATTTTATTCAGAAGTCACGATTAAATACAATAAAATTAAAACTATTAAATCAAAACAGTCTAAAATATAAACAATCAACATCCTCCCCCTCAGCGGGCCGCGGTAAAATTAACAAACGTTGACCGGTCCGCTGCGATAAAAAGGTTGCGGAGCACTGATATAGAGGATTACTTCCTGATGAGCTTCATGACGACTCTGTATGGTGGCATGGTCCCGAGTTTCTTCTACAGAGTGCTTATTCAACTACTGTCATTGGGGAACCGACCCAGAGAGGTGACTTTGACTGCGAATTAAGGGTGTCTGAGAGAACTCTGGAAACCTCATTGCCAAGTTCCTAGAACTTTGACTTTTTCAACCATCTTATGGACCTTTCTAATAATTATTTTAAAATAATACATATTGTTTCTTATATTTATAGATTTATTGAAAATTTCAAATCCAAGGTGAAGAAGAGTGGACCTTTAAATACGAGGTAAATGATGCAGAAACTTGGCTTATTAAGCAGGACCAAAATGGTATTAACTTAAGTGACCCTTCAAGTAATCTTAAATCTTTGAACATATTTAGATATTGCAATATCGGACCAAAAGTTCAATACCGGTAATAGAAGTTTTAGGAAAAAAAAAGAATACAGATGTTTCTTTGTTTCATTTGTTATACATCTGTTTCATTCTTTTGGAAAGTGTAAATATCACAAAAAATTAATTTGTAATTTTTAAATTATATCAGTACATAAATAATCATATATAAAAAAGAAGCATCTTATTTATTTAAAAGACAAAAAAATGTAAATATCACTATATGCAGTCTGCGGTACTATTACAAATTTTTGAAATGTGATCTTAAAAACATAATGAATTAATTGTACCGGCATTAATACTGGAACGTAATTATGTGCAAACATTTGCTGCTGTCGAAAATGCTCTTTCGGTGTCTAAGCTAGTTGGTGGTATTGTTAGTAATACGCGATATACCTTTCCAAGTATTTACCTCTAAATCTCTCATCTTCAAATAAATCGATTTCTCGTCGGATGGTTTTGGATATATCTGACTTCTGCATTGTACCTTGGTTTGTTGATTTTTTTTAGTTATAGCTAATTTTAATTTTTGTTTAAGAGACAATTCCTTTTCACTATCGACATTAGGGTCATAATCATCTTCCATAACTGTACCGAATTCTTCTGAATGTGGATAAGATTTGTGAGTAAAAAATTGTAAGAAAACTTACTATAAACTTGATTAAATTTGAATTAGTTGGTCTCTTTTCCTCTTTATTCTTTTCATTTATAAAATCATGATGGTACGTAAATACAAGTATGATATGCAAATACATTGTGAATAACAAACTCACTAATTTAAAAAATATCGAAATATTACGCACTTTCTTCACAACTACAACCTTGTTTTCGCATATACGAATATCAGACTATGAATCCTACGCGTGTGCAGTATCGCTCTGAGCTGTAACAGAATAGTTTTAGCCCGCCTCCTTCGATGATTCACGTATTTTATTACTTCACTTGATTGTACGATAAAACTTTGTATTCACAGTCTATTTAATTTCTCCCGTTAGGGAGATATAAAAACAAAATCGTATACTATTTTACTATGTTGGCGATCCCTGAATAAAAAAGTGGAGACAGTTTAAAAAATTTCTAATAAATATCGAAAAACCGGTATTTAAGTTTGAAAATACCGGTATTACGAAATTGTAAAAAAGGCTCAAAATACCGGTATTCGGTATCCGGGTATACCGGTATTGCAATCCCTAAACATATTCCAGATTTGATGATAAAGGAGTCCTGAGAGTTGGTGGAAAGCTGAAAAAGGTTTCCATACCCTACAGCCAGAAGCATCCAGCTATATTAGCTCTAAATATTCTAAATTGAGTCGAATATATTTCATAACTTTGCATAAGAAATTATTTCATGTTGGTCCGCAAGGACTGCTGAATGCAGTAATATTGAGATTTTGGGCTTTAGCAGGTAGAAACTTAGCTAGGAAAACGGTTCAAACTTGTGAGGTATGTTTCAAGTGTAAACCAATTTCCTCTTCTCAAATAATGGGCAATCTTCCGTATGAAAGAGTGAATATGGCGTCTCCCATCAGTGTAACTGGTCTAGATTTGGGAGGTCCATATTTTGTAGCTTACAAAAACCAGAGAAAGGGTATTCTGAATAAAATTTATGTTTGTGTTTGCATTTGCATTGAGACTCGTGCCTTCCACCTCGAAATTCTTTCCGATTTGACTTCGGATGCAGTAACGATGCACGTTAAATCTGTCGAGAGCTGAAACGTCCTCCCGTTGGTGTGGTGTGGTATTTAGGAGAGGGGGATACCAGCTCAGGTGTCGTCCACATCATTTGACCATGGTTCAAAATTACGTGGTCCGTCGCCAAAAGCCCTCGTGTAGCTGAACAGTGCGACGTTAATATTCAATCAATCAATCAATCGGATGCAGTAATTGCAACCCTTAAGAGATTCATGTCTAGGTGAGGAAAATGTTCCAAAATTCTTATGGATAATGCAACAAATTTTGTTGGTGCGAATTCTCAACTTAAGACACTTTATAAGACCCTTAACTTTCCAGATCAAAATCTGGCTGCATATTTCTCTGAGGAAGGCGTTGAATGGATGTTTATTCCACAAAGGGCCCCACATATGGGAGGTATTTGGGAGGCGGACATAAAGTCAGTGAAATATCACCTCAAGCGAGCACTGGAAAGATCTCGATTCACATACGAGGAGTCTGAAACAGTGATTATCCAGGTGGAAGGAATTTTAAATTCTAGACGTTTTTTACACCAATCCAATGATTTTGATAACTTGGAGATATCAACGCTTGCACATTTCTTGATTGGCAGATAAATTAATTCTATTCTTGAGCCCATAGTAATTAATATTCATGACCATAGATTAAGCCGTTGGCACAGAAAACAACAAAGGTAATTCAGGTAGTTTGGTAAAAATGGAGTACCGATTACCTGAATACTCTCCAACAGAGAACAAAGTGGATGATCGAGAAAGACAATGTAATGTGTGGGACAATGGTAATTGTAAAGGAGGATTTTACACCAGTTTGAAACTGGCTTTTAGGGCACGTCGTTGAGGTCTATCATGGTTCTGACAGTCAGAATTAAAACAAAGACAGAAGAATTTAAGAAGCCCATAACTAAGATCTGTATTCTACCTATAGATGTACATAGTTAAGGTCAATTTACATTTAAGAAATTATGTGTTTATCTTTAAATTGTGCCTTTCTAATTTTAAGTTGTTTTTTTACTGAAATTTTACAGTACTTGAATAATTTTGAAAACAATCGTGTAACCTGAAACTCGTTGTGAATTGGGAAACTGTATTGCTATTGTTGAATGTTAATATTGCTAGGCTGGGGGGGGGGAATGTTCGGGCATGCGCAGTGGCCGCCGCCTGGCGTTAATTAAGTGTATTAAGCGAAACGAGAGTTGGTTTTTTTAGTGTGTGTGGGAGATCAGATGAGCGAGAGAGCGTGGAATTACGGTGCCGATTGTGGTGTTCGGGCGTACCCCTTGAGCAACCGAGAGAGAAAATAAAAGGTGTTTTGTCATCAACCTCGTCTGGTTTTCTGAGAGCAACACATAGAACCACTACCCAATACTTATAAATAATAACAGCATATAAAGAATCACAAAAAAGTAAAAGAATATCTTATTTATTTAATTCACAAGAACGTGTAAATATTCAAGTATTTACCTCTAAATTCCTCATCTCCAAATAAATCGATTTCTCGTCGGAGGATTTTGAATGTAATCAATTTCAGTATTGTGTGTATTTTGGTTTGTTGAAATTTTTTTAAGTTATCGCTAATTCTAATTTTTGTTCAAGAGACAATTCCTTTTCACTATCGACATTAGTAGCATCATCGTCTTTGATAACTGTACCGAATTCTTCTGAATGTAGTTTGCTACAAGCCTGATCAAATTTGAATTGGTTAGTCTCTCTCTCGTTTCTTCTTTTTCACTCTGCGTGATTATATATATATATATATATATATATATATATATATATATATATATATATATATATATGTAGTTATTCTTATTCATTATCTTATTACTATATTTAAGAGTATTTATATAATGAACCTGAAAAATATATTTTGAACCCTAAAGTATATGTGCAAATTCAATGTGAATAATTAACTCAAAAATTAAAAAAATATCGAAATCTTCCATATTTTCTTCACAACCCTAACCTTGTTTTCACAATTAAGAATATCAGACTACGAATCCTGCGGGGGTGCAGTATCGCTCTCAGCTGTAAGAAGATAGTTTTGGCCCGCCTCCTTGTGGATGATTCACATATTTGATCACTTCTTAATTGTACGATGCAACTTTATATTCACAGTTTAAATAATTTCACCCGTAGGGAGACAAAAAATTAAAAGCTATACTACTTTGCTATGTTGGCGATCCCTGAATATATAGGTGAGACACAATTTTAAAAAATTCTAGTAAATACCGAAAAAACGGCATTGAATCTTGTGAATACCGGTATTACAAAATTGTACAAATGGCTCAAAATACCGGTATTCGGTTTCCCAGTATTGCAATCCCTAGTCAAGATACGAGTATTATCAAGTACCCTATTATGTTACAAGATAGGGGCATTAATATGAGCAAATGGCGTGGATCAACTAATTGAAAGCATGCTGGATACGGAAAAAAGTACATTGATCAATCCTGGTACCAAAATCATTTCTTTTTGCTTATGATTTAATTATCAATGATGCTTTCTGCATTTTTTAACAGGATTCAGTTCCTTGCCTTGCAATACATTTATGTAATCAATTAATTAACAAGGACCGTGGGTAGCCTAGTGGTTAGAGCATCGGACTCCAGACCGGAAGGCCTGGGTTCGATGCCCGATGCCACCAAATACCCTCCAGTACACACGGAGTACGTACTCGTTAAATAAGTGGGTCCGTAGTCTTGTTGGCTTAGTCACGAGTGCAGGGACTGGAGAATATTTCCCTCCCCTTCAGTTTCCATGCAGAAAATTGTGGAGGTGGAGATAGGTGGTGACATCTATCGTCCCTTTGGGGAATTTCGCCGAGCTAAATCGTACTGTCATCTGTATGGTGCTCAAGGCCAACGACAGGCGTACCTCTAGCCCCATGCCACGATGAATTTCGTGGGCCTCGATCTGACTACGTCAGACAGCTGGCATTAGAAACAACAACATTAATTAACAATAAAAGCACTCAGTTAATGGCTTGATTGATTTTTTACCGTCGTCGCATTTTGAAACTGTGCGGGGGGAGATAGATCTCATAGTTTTCAACCACGGTCAAGTGACGAGGATGACTTCTTAGCTGACAATCCACAGTCCAAATCCATACCATACCAACGTGAGGACATATTTACATGGTGGTTTTCTAGTGGAACCAGGACTCGAAAAACCAACTCAACAATTCTGGCCATACCCTTGCGACCACGATTACTCGGTTACTGTGGCTACACTCAATAATTGGACTATCCGAAAAGAGGTTAACTATATAGAAAAACTGTCGCACGAGATCTCAATGTTCATCTCAATGAGATGTCAATATGATACTGTAATCAAGAGAACAAAGACTACTACTAAATACTGGACGCAACATTATGATGTTGTTTATATTACAACTTCTAAAAATTAGAACTGAACGTTTTAAATATTTAAAGAGCATTTGAATTAGATTTTTTTGTTTCAATTCACATTAAAGTTACTTTTAAATGATATATAAATACAGTCAGAGACCTATATATATAACTAAGTCGCTAAATCCCGAAAAAAAGCTCGCTATATGAAAAATTTGTTATATAGGGGTTCATCTTGCAATTTTCTTTATAAACCACATAAAGCAAGTTTTAAATTCCTAAACACCATATATTAAAAAAAGGTAATTATTCACACATTTTTGTAAGTTAATATATATTTATTTTATACATCTTACCTATAAAAAAAAGAGAAAGAGAGAAAAACTGCAAGAAAAGCTTCTTGACGTCTTTATCCACTTAGTTTAGAATTAAATTTTTCTTTGATGCTCAAGCACTTACGTTTTGATATTTTCGAGATACAAGAAGCGAAGTTACCATTACAACTGATCAATACTACAAATGAAGGGAGATTAGTTCAAGGACGGGAGACTTCATTGAGGGTGAAAGGGGATATCGATGTTTCCAGAGAGCTGGACAATGGGGGTTAAAGGTTGCACTTCTTGGATGAAATGCCCCGAATTCTACTACTCTCGGTGAGTTAGGCACCTAATAAAATCATTTCAAGATGTATGACCACCATAAAATGTGCTAAAACAGAGAATTACTCGAAATGTCCAGAAATACTTCAAAAATAGAGAGAAAAAAAAAACCAAATCACATGAGAAAAAGTTCGTTATATAGAAAATGTACTTCTCTATTGGGAGGTTATTTTACGAAGAAAACCGGGAAATGTTCTTAGTTCCAGGAAAAAGTTCTCTATATAGAAAAATTCGCAATATAGAGGTTCTTTATATGGAGATTCGACTGCATTTGCATTATATGAAACACCTAATTCCTTTTCTATAAACATTCAAATTTGACAAATATAAGAATTCCAAGTTGGGCACAGTCAATCTCTACGAATAGATAAAAAGTAGTATTGAATCATACACACTCACTTGAGAATATATTATTGAATAAGAATATATTTTCTCAACACTTTTCACAAAAAATTACATTAAAAAGAGAAAACAAACCACTATAGTTGAGTGATAAATTGAAAAGCTGTTTAACCACAATGAATTCAATCCTCAAAAATGTAAATTAACGTCTTTCAGCGCTCTAATGCAGTGATTTTCAAACTGTGGTGCGTGATAATCCTGCGTGGGGAAAGGGGGTGCGAGCATATCGAAAAGTCAGAAATAAAATATTATTTAAAAAAATTATTAAAATATACCGGGAGGAAGCAAAACAAAATACATTCTGACATAATAAAAAGTAAAATACACTTTGCATGTGCATTGCAATTTGTTCCAATTTAAAAATTAGAATGGAAAAGTAACATAATAGTTATCCCATTACTTAAAAGTTACTTACTTAAAATTTAATACTTATCCTCTGATAATTTGTACGGCTTCTAATTCAGGTTGTATTGTAGCCTACCGTCAAAGTACATTATTTTTGCATTCAACACAGTTATTGTATAGATAGGAGGGCGCGATGAAAATTATGATTGAAAATTGAATCATAAATACTGAAAGTTTGAGAAGCACTACTCTAATGAAAATTGAGAAGCATTAAAGATATTGCGGTTGCCACTGAGAACATTAACTTCGAGTATATTTCGTTTACAACTCTGTAGTAATCTCAAAGTTTTCAAACTTGATAGTTTAGTTATGCAAAATTTGTTTTAATGTCGATTTTAATGTTTGACTGTTACTCAAACCATGCCAGATGTGACAACGGTTTTAATGGTACTAACAAGGGGAGGGCACGGCTAAGGGAATTCATTTTGGGACGAGACTTGGTGTAATAGTAGTACTCCTTTAGAGTGTTCAACCCTCAATGTAATTCCGCCGAATAGCCATTCAATTCGGAGAAAGTAGCCTTCGAAATTCATGCTTAGCTTTTATACAATCAAGTTTTAATTACCTCTAGCGACTCAGTGGCACAGTTGGTGGAACACCAGCTTTCTACGCTGGCGGATAGGGTTCGAATCACGCAATCAATATTTTTTTTCAATTCCTTTAATTTTTTAAAAAAATTAAGTACATTTTTTTTAAAATGGACTTATTAAATATTTATAGAATTATAAAATAATTAAATTAATAATATATACAGAAGGCATTATTTTTATTATATTGATAAAACATATATTATTTCACTATTTTCATTATATAATTAATTAATTGAAAAAATAAGTTGACTTTTTTTTCCAATTCATGTAATTATTTTCTAAAATGAAATAAATTTCTTTATGAAAGGTTTGTTAAGTATCAAATGATATTTTATGTAATTATTTTGTATTTTATAAAGTAAAAAAAAATTACACCGTAATTATATAAATATTTATATTATATTTTATAAATAAATTTTTATATTAATAAATAATATTTATAATAAAATATATAATAAATATTAACTGGTATTTTATATAAAAAGTAGTTACAAATAGTTTTATTATGTGAAATTCAATATACAATAAATAAAATATTACATATAATATAAAATAATTTATAAAATATATTATTATTTTTATTAAATTAATTATTTTATAATTAATATGGAGTAAAAATAAATATATATTCTTTTTATATGTTATTAATTTAATTATTTTATAATTATATAAAGCATTTAATGAGTCATTTTTAAATAAATTTATTTAACTTTAAAAAGAAAAGTTGATCGCGTAATTTGAACCTTATCCACCAGGGTACATAGCAGGCGTAATTTAGGTAAGGTAATTAAAACTTAATTGTATAAAAGATAAGTATGAATTCCGAAGGCTATTTTCTCCGAATTGACTGGCCATTCGGCGGAATTACATTGAGGGTTGAGCACTCTAAAAAAGGAATACTACTATTACACTCAGTCTCGACCCTATATGCACTTCCTTAGTTGTATCTCGAAAGAGATACGGGGGAGCAGTTGAAAAACCACTAAAGTTGATAGGGCTTGGGAGGCTAGAGCTTTGCTTTCAAAATACTGTATTTCACATGAATAATGTCATAAAATTATTATATAATTAATTGATGTGTAATTAATTGTTTAAAAGTATTAAAACTCATAAAAGTAATATAAAACTATTTTAATATTTTGAAAAAAGAATTAAATTGCATGCTTTTATTCTCAAAAAGTTTTCTTTAATAAGTATATCTATTTACATGTTATCAAAAAAGTATGTCAGGCTAAAACTTTTAGATTCTTAACTAGATAAAATAGATATAAAACCTACATATATGTAGGGGTGTATTTTATTTATACAAGTGGCTTTCTTTTTGTTGTCTAGGGGAAAGTCCTTATGTCCATGATCTTGATATTCAAAGAAATAAGCAGATTAGAATAAAATTACTGTTTTTAGTGAAACATTAGATTATTTACAATTAAACTTTATGAGCATACTCTCAATTGTTGCTAAGCTTATTGATCTCCACGTTGACCGAAAACGTGACTTCTCGCCTGTAAACCAGAGTCTGGCCCTCTCGCGTCTTTCTCGTTCTGCGTCGCAATCGTTTCTCCCCCAAAACCCACCATTCCAGAAGGGGGGACATATATTCGCTGGTAGCGCCATCTATTGGTGAGCTTGTAACCTCACTGATCGGGGAATATATTTATATTCCCTAATACTTTAAATCCTACACATATAACTAGGAAAAAGATATTTTACGGGTTTTCAATCTTATTTGGTGTGTTATCTATACATGTAATAGGAATGATCATCATTCCCTTAGTGACGAGATAAAAAGTATACTTGACAACGGTAGCAATTATGCCCCAAAGTTTGTGGACTGTAACATTCAGAAATTTAATTGTATTATTTTATTGCATGCTGTAACAAGTAAATTTCGCCTCTGTTGTAGAATTTTACTCTAAATTTTTTTTCAGTTCTAAATTTAGAAACTTTTTAATTGTATTCTCAAGCAAAAAAAAAAAAAATCTTTTAAGACTGAAAATGTAACACTTGTTTTTTGAAAATTGAACTTCTATATATATCTGACGTTTGTACAAAATAAGAATTTTTATTGCATATAATTATAAGAGATGTATGTTATAAATTAAATGTTTTGTATTTTGACTTTAAATAAAAAGTCTTATTAAACTTCTCAGCTCTTAGGGGGGAATGCATCTTACAGATTGCACTTGGTTTTGCAGGCTTCAATGCATTAAAATTCAAACAGAGCTGGCACGCCACTTCCCTCCAGGCTTCATTTCATTTAATTCGATCTCCCATCGCACTCTCCATGTCACAAGATGATTTTTGATTTCTTCAATGAACAATTCCCCATTGAAATCATATAAAGCTTTTCCCCCCTTCCAGTAAACTAAGTAGCCACATGTGAAGAGCGTAGCTTCCACAATATCCTTTTAGTTGATTCAACGAGATGGTTTTTACAAGCTTCGCTGCAAAGGTACGCGTTGACTACGTGTGAAAGGAGTCAGGCGATTTTATTCAAGACTAGCTGTCGATTGTTGACTCGTTCAATCAGTTGACACCGAGTTTTGCGGCAAGGAAAGTGTCTCATTTTAAGGATGATATGGAAGTGAATACATTTCCAATCTTTATGGTTCATCATAACCGGGGATGGATGATAGAATCATATTTTTGCTATCCACAAACTCACCAAAATAGTACACCAAATAGGTATATTTCAGTGGAGACACAAAAATAGTATAGTAAAGTTTGGTTCCCGAAAAGGAAGTTTAAATTACTGGAAAAATTATAGATAGTTTAGTTTAAATTATTAATAAAAAAGTTTACTAAAATTTTTTGTAATGAGGACAAAAAAAAAAGATCCCATATTTCAAGATTTTGCATAACATTATTGTTACAAAGATGCAAAAGAATTACAGCTCACAAGTTAACAATAATGGAGTTTTACTTAGTCCAGCATCGAGTGACATAATTTTACAGAGATCGATTAATCGCATTTTGTGGAACTCACAATTTATACAGCGTTTCATAGCCTTTTCATTTGTTCCTGACAATGTTTTTCTAAGGAGACCCAGTGTTTATGTAACAATACATTTTCATATTTTTATTAACGTTCATTAACCCTCCAACCGGACAGCATGGATTTTTCTGCCCTACTAGAGAGGCTTCGAAAACGGACCACACTGAATTTTTCGTAAGGCCGGGGACTCACCAAAAATGAACCAAACTGATTTTTTCCTCCTCAAGTAATGTGTTCAAAAACGGTAAAGTCGTGTTTTTCCGAATTCTTTTCTCCCCTTTAAAGGTTTAGTATCTTGAAAGATAATTAGAGACGGTCGGGGAGACACAATGAGCATTTAGGGGAAGTTTTATGGCTCACGGGGAGAGACCGGTTCTTTCCCTGCAGCAATCGTAAAAAACTGGGAAGAATTTCTTTAAACCTTAAAGTGTACGGAAATAACTGCAAGTCAACGAGTTGAGAATTCTCACTTTTTTCTTTACATTAAAATTCTCAAATGGAATTAAGTTTTTATAATGTATGTCTAAGTTTTTAAAAAATATCTGTAGTATTTAAATTCAAATTATATATTAAAACATTGAGGATAATTTACTGTTTCATTTTTCTTATTTTAATCAATACTTTCAGGGATTTTTTTAAAAATGATTATTTTGTTGTGTCAAAAAAATAAAAAAATAGGTTCAAAATTTAAAATCTTTTAAAATTTCGGACACTTCTAAACATGAATAATTTTTAAGCTTCTGTATTACATTATTTGCAAAAGTTTTTTATGCATTGTTAAAAAAAAACCCTATTTAAATCTTTTAGTTTTTCATAATTTTAAAGCCAGATATTCAGGGCATCTTACATAGAATCCCTTGTTTTGTATTGTTCAGATAACAAATTATATTTGAATTTTGAATGTCTGAACATTAATTTCATTCAAAGAGAACTTTAACTACAAGCTTATATTTTTGAACTGGAATCTTCAAATAAAGAGTATTTAAAAGCATCTGGACAAATTTACAGTTAATTTACACAAATTTACAGTTTGCGCATATAAATAAATATAAAGATCCTTTTTAAATTCAAGTTAAAAAAATATATATTTATGCATCATGTTCCATTAGTGGTTGACTGAAGAAAAGGTTATTAAAATTTGGACATTTTTATAATCTTAACCATGCAAAACTAGGAATTTTGTATTAGCTCCACTGAAATTCTGCATTGGAATTTCGAAAAAGATATTTATGCGCGTGTCTCACATACTCAGTTGAAAAACATATATTTACCATAAATACTAATAATTCTTCGGATATTTAAAATTATCATTAAATTAATTTTTTAATATATATATATATATATATAATCGACTTCTAATATTTTTTCAAGTATTCCTTAAATTTCATATAATTTAATTAAGTGAGGGGATATTAAAGTCGCACTCTCTCTCTTCTCTACTCCACTACTTGAGGGCTTTTGGCGACGGACCTGTGGCCGGGGTACCAGGTGGTCAAGGTATCGAATTTTGGTTGGCATGTCTCGAGTTCGAGCCCAGTGCCACAAAAGACCCGCCGTGTAGGGCAGCGATGCACGTTAAATCTATCGAGAGCTGAAATGTCCTCCCGTTGGTGTGGTAGTTAGGAGAGGGGGCCCAGCTCAGGTGTCGCCCTCGTCATTTGACCATGCTTCAAAATTACGAGGTCCATCACTAAAAGTCCTCGTGTAGCTGAACAGTGCGACGTTAATATTCACTCACTTGGCGACGGACCTCGTAATTTTAAACCATGGTCAAGTGACGAGGATGACGCTTGAGCATCGCTCCCTTACACGGCGGATCTTCAGTGGTGCTGGGATCGAACTCATGACACGCCAGCTACGAGACCGTTACTTTGACCATTAGGCTACCGCGTCCTCACAATGTGGTTGAAAACTGCATGTTATGAGTAAAAATATGCTGAAACATTTGTGATGAACTTATAATAGATTTTTGCATAGAAGATAGATGTGTGATATGCTAAAATGACAATATGTAAAAGTTATGAGAATATCGATGACAATTTTTGAAAAATTCAATTTAAATTTCAATTTGAAACTTATTCGTTTTTTTCTTTTCGCATTTAATATTAAATAGTCGCGATAACAAATTAATAGTTTAACGCATTCATAGATTATAAAAAATAAAGGTATAAATGACATTGTTGGGAATAATAAGTTTTTATAGTTTTGAATTCAGACTTCTTTGCAGGAGTGTAGACTATTAAAAGGCTGATGTAGAAGTTAGAAAACTAATATTTAAAATATATGGAAAACAATATCTGCAATTCCATGATCTTGACGAGCAGAAGACGGCATTTTTACTTAGTAGGGCAGAGTAAGCATAAGGTAGGAGCTTGTGGAGTAAACAACCAGGCCTCTGCAGTTTTGGCAGGTAATGAACTCCCATTTGTTGCTTTCTCTCTCAGTAAGGAATATAAAAATAACAAATACAAAAATAAGTCATGTAAAGTTTTATATTTTTTTAATAACAATGAATTGTGAACTTAATTTCCAATTCATTGTCACGAGTTGGCAGTAACTACGGTACTCTATCGACCGTACTTCTTTATATATATATATATACCAATAATTTTAACACAATTTTATATTTCGTTCTCGTAAACTTTACTCCATTTAAAACATGTATTGCCAAAATACTCTCCTTTTGTATATTTATAAAATTTTAAAAATATAATGGTTATCTTACCCAACATTTTAAATCAGGGGCGGCAACTGTGTAGCTAAGACGTGCCAAACCAATCTGTCAGTATCATTCAGCGTGGCACATAGTAGGAAATTTTTGAAATCCTTTGATTCTTACGGTAATATTTGCAGATTTAAAGAATAGAGGTAAATAATTTAGATTTACAGTTTTATTTTATATTAATTATGGATCAATAAAATACATTTATTAACATAAAAATAAACAATATAAAATGTTACTATTTCTTCAACGAAGATAAAAAAAATTAAAAATGTATGTTTCCAACATATTTATTTAAATAAGAAATAGACAAAGTGAAATATAAATTATTCCCTTCATTACAATTAAATAAAAATTGTAATGCGAATTAACTCTTTCACCACTCTTCTCTCATATCGCAAAACCAGGGGTATAATGCATGACACGATTCTGAGCATTCAGTTGTTAAACAATTTCTTTGCGGAGTCGAAATATTTTTCATATTAGGAAAGATTTTTTACTTTGATATGCCGAATCATAAGTGGAAAGCAGAGTACATGCAATTTTCTTTTTCAACAATTAAATCCCTAGCAATAACATTCAATTATTTACAAAATAGCTGTAAATTTATCCTTAGAATTATCTTTCAGATTATTTTGTAGTTCCATAAATGTCCATAACTCTCAGAAGATGTTTGTCAAATAAGGTCTATTATCAACTTCCATCCACTCAAGAATTGACAAATTTGTAGAGTAGTGCTGAGTGCCACTAAGAATTGTACCACGTGGCACAGGTCCATAGATTGCCGACACGTTTTAAATGTTCTTATTAACTAACCATCTCCTATTCAAACACAATTTATATGATAAAAAAGGGTTTTC
This sequence comes from Trichonephila clavipes, assembly GCA_019973935.1. NCBI lineage: Eukaryota > Metazoa > Arthropoda > Arachnida > Araneae > Nephilidae > Trichonephila > Trichonephila clavipes. Next base: position 1,023,633 of record BMAU01006061.1, on the reverse strand, counting down.
ATTCATTGTGTAGGGAATTGTATTAGATTCAACCATAAGTAATTTTGTGTATCAAAAAAATTACATTGTTTCGGGGATCCCCTTAGAGCAAAATGAAAGGAAATTGACATAATTATAGTAAGTTTCTCTAAAAGGGGAAACGTTAACTTTCAAAATACACTGCATAAAGTGCTTTTAGGTGTACGAAGTTATATTCACTATTATTCCTAAAATAAATTTTGATATTTTGGTTTTTCCTTAAGTTTTGAAGTTATTTCTTCAAATATACTTCTCCATTACATTTCTTTCAAACTTGCTATTTTCTTTTGCGGCCACGGTAGCCTGATGGTCATGGTTATGAACTCGTGTCCAGTGTTCGAGCCCTGGTACTACAAAAGTTTAGCGTTGAAGAGGAGCTGATACACGTTAAACACGTCGAGGTCAAAAGTCCTCACGTTGGTGTGATGTGGAAGTTTGGAAGGGGAGTTATCAGCTCAGGTATCGTCCTCGTCACTTAACCGCGGTTCAAAATTACGTAGTCGCTCGTCAGTAGCCACCGTGTTGACTTAGAATGCAATATAAACCCTTGACGTGTGCACTTGAGTTAATTCGAGTACGCTAAACAGTTCCAAATATGCACATTAGATATAATTCAAACGAGGTCGCATTTTATGCTGCTGTAATTTTCTCACTCAAATATCAGCGAGCGCCGTCTGCACTCGTGATATTTGACTGTTGTTTCTTATATTTACGATTTAGTCGTGAAACATCAATATTATATTTGTATAAAAAATTAAGGGAAAAGAAATACTTAGATTTTAGAAGCAAATTACTATAGAAAATATGTTAGGGAATATTTACAAGATATTTCACGACTCTATCTTGAACAGGAAAAATATGCCTAAGGGATTAGAATACACTCTCATCTTCAAAATTAAAAATCTGAGAAAAACACATTTAAAATTTGTAAAGGCATAAAAAAAATGCCAATGCCTGTAAAGCTTTAATTTTTTAATATGTTACTATCCAACTTATGTTCTACATGAAAATTCTACTTGAAATATATATAAATATGACTGAAAATATCTTTTCTAATTCAAAATGTTCTTTGACATAATATTGATAACAATTGTTAATATGATCAATTATTCCGTTTTATCAGAACCTTATATATTCTCAAGAGTTTTAAATGCAAAATATTTATACAGAAAATAGTAGTGATACAAACGTAATCCAGAAATCACCAAAAGATTGTAAATAATATTTTTTTTCTCAGTTCCCCATCGTGGCAGTTTAAGTTTTTGTTGCATGACTTTAAAATACTGTAATGTAGTACTACAATATATTTATTATAATGTAGTTTGTGGTACGTCAGGGAAATATTTAGTTCATTCTGCAACATTTGCATTCTGTAGTCTAATTGTAATATCACCTGAAAGCTGGATTTTAGATTTACCATTTTCAGTCATATTCCATCCCTTTCAAGTATTATTTATCACAGTAGCCTGCGTATATTTTGGTTCGTGGCATTTTTCAAAAGGAAAAAAATAATGAAAATAAAGTAAAGAGCTTTTAAATTATTAAACTATGTGTCAAAAAATAAATTGGTCTTTAAATCAATCTTAATTAAGTAAATGTGAGAAAACTCAAAAACTTAAAAACATAAGCAAACAAAAAGGATTTTAGAAATTAAAATTGCAGTTAATAGACATTTCACACGAAATAATGGATTGTGTTAAAAAAAATATTTTTAATTAATTCAATCTAGGAATTCAAAAATGCTTTAAAATGAAACCGAATTTAAAATCAAAACTCAGAAAATTAAAATTTCTTAAAACCTAATTGGTTTTTAGATCAGAAATTGAGCAAGTTTTCCAAATATATGAAATATATATTTGCAATAAATTGGGAGAAGTTTCTGTTGGCCGTGAAGTGGAGAAAATGTCCATTTCACAATCCTCGCCCTAGGCCACAGCTGTGAATGAGAAACCTCCCCTTTCAAAAAACACAGACACCGAAAAGCAATGAAATCATCCCCTGCAAAACCATTTGAGGACCTCCCGCAGGCATAAAACTGCGGTGCGCTTTCGAAGCAGTTCGCGAAATTCATCTGAAACGTTTTTGCTACCACTAGCTTTGAAAAAGTAGACCGCTTTCGAAGTGAAATTCAATTAGCGGGTCATCCACTCAGAGGGTTATGGTATCCGACTACGTTCGGAACCGTGATTTTAAAAAAGCGCATAATTGGATAATTTTCATGATATTTAGTGTCACTCAGATTAGAATGCATGCATAAAATTGTTTTAAGGACATTTTGACAAAAAAACTTATTTAAATATAACTTAACTTAGAATAATCTTTTTTCCAAATATTCTCCTTTTGTGAAAAATGGTTCTATTATAGTAATATTTTGCCTATATATAGCTCAGATCTCTCTACAGAGGTTCAACTGGAATTTTTGAAAAATTCACATTATTTTCTGAGTTACCACCAATTGAAATAATTATTCGCGTTTTTTTCTTAAAATTGTTCCCCTCTGTTGTTGTAAAATATAAATAAACCCACTTCTAAATTATATATTTCAAAAATTCTAGTTGAGCCTCTGAACAGAGGTCTGAGCTATATACAGGCAAAATATTATTGTAATAGAACCATTTTTCACAAAAGGAGAACATTTGGAGAAAAGATTATTTTAAGTTAATTTTTTGTCAAAATATTATATTTAAATAAATTTTTTTTGTCAAAATGTCCTTAAACAATTTTATGCACATATTCTAATCTGAGTGGCACTAAATATCATGAAAATTATCCATTTATGCGCTTTTGAAAATCACGGTTCCGAACGTAGTCGGATACCTTAATGGAAACAAAAAATGACTATTGATTTAATCGTTTATTTTTAAACAAATGAAAAACAATTGGTATAATTCTAACTATAAACGATGTGTATATAAATAATATTTATTTGGTAAAATAATATACAATAAATATTAAAGTGAAATCTGGGCCTGTTACTAAAACATAAATATTGAATTGGGAGTCTAATTTTCGATATACATGAGCGGATTTCATCTTCGACAAAGAAAAAAGAGGATTTCTATTCTTATTACTGATACTTGTTCAACGAGGAAAAGCTTGTCGAGAGAAACATGTATGATACTGAAAGCTATAGCAGTATATATATTGCTTTCTCGGGAATCGTTGTATACTCACTTTCAACCGAAATCTAAAATTTGTCCAAAACCATATCATTAAATCTCATATTCAATGAACCATCCGACTGTAAGATCTAAAGCTTTTATTTTAAAAGTTAGGTTCTGAAGCAGTGCCGTTTATCATTGGACGCTTGGGGCGGGCGCCCAGGGGCCCGGATAAGTTGTATATCTTATAAACCATATCATTACATCTCATTTTCAATGAACCACCCGACTGTAAGGTCTAAAGCTCTTATTTTAAAAGTTAGATTCTGAAGCAGTGCCGGTTTATCATTGGATGCTTGGGGCGAGCGCCCAGGGGCCCGGATAAGTTGGACTTACCAGATTTTCTGGTTATAAATCTCGATCCATCAGTGACAAGAGGGCCCGAAGATCTTCTGTGCCCAGGGCTCGAATAGAGCTTAAATTGGCCCTGTTTTGAAGATAAAGGGAAGGGCAAAAGAATGGTTTCCTCATTTAATCGTATACTTCTGCTGATAGAGATAGAAAATAATAGTTAGTTTTCTGCCATAACTCTTATAAGTAGGAACAATAAAAGTTGAAATAAATTGGTGTCCTACTTCTCAATAATACAAACGCATCAAAGTTCCTTTTTACAATATGAGCTTCCCAAAAGTTTAATTTTCTTTTAAATCCAAGAATTTTGTCACTTGAAGTAATTTATGTAGTCGATTCAAATGATGAAAAATATCTGCTATAAGTAAGAAAGTATCTGTACCCCACATTTAATGCTCATAGCATTTAGTAAAATCTTGTTTGTCGTGCTGAAAATGTATATGCATTTTATCCTTTAGTTGAGTTTAGTCTTTTAAGAACTTTTTTTGTATTGAACGTTCAGATTTTAGAATATAAATGTATAAGGATAGACTTGTGTGTGCTCTTTTTCCTTGCTTTTTCACAAAGCTTTTCAAAAGTTCGAAAGTAAAATGACTTTTGTTTAGTGGATTTTTCCGTTTTAATAGCATCATCAAATACCTTTTGTGGTTCATTACCAAGAGATAATGAAGACCTATGAATAAAACAGTGTGTGGAAGCAAGATGAGTAATTTTTGTTTTACAAGAGAAACAAATCATTTTTTATTGAGCGGACCATAGAAGCAGCACCATTCGTACAAGTATCAATACCGTTTTTTTCAAGAAATTCCCCCTTCCCTTTCCCTAGATATATGCAGCGTAAATTATATAGTACATCTATTCCTCTGCTTTAGTTGAGTAATTCTTTACAGCAGAGGGAGATTTCTTAAAATTTTCCCTCATTAACTAATCGTACAAATTCTAAAACGTAATATATTTATTAGTTAAATCTGTTGACTCATCCACTTGAATTGAAAAATGGACACTTTTCAGTTTATCTCACAAAACTTCTTTAACGTCATGTGAAGTATCTCATTGATTAGCCATCTTTCTGTACAACCATTACTTTAGAACGATTAACCGTAATTTTAACCATTGAAATATGCTGAAGAATTACAAAATGAGAAGCAAAATTGAACAAAAGGCTAATAAAAAAGTAAAATAAGAAATATACTTGCTGGCATCTGTTAAACCAATTACATGACCCACACCGCTTCTCTCACCTAAGTTATTCTAGTACAATACTGAATCCAGAAGCGGATTAAGCAGTTGAAGGGCGATTACAGGTTTGAGGTCCATGGTCTCAAGAGTCGAACAACTAAAATAGTGAAAAGATTCGCTGACCTTACGGTATCCAACTACGTTCGGAACCGTGATTTTTCAAAAGACTATAAATGGATAATATTTATGATATTTAGTGTCACTTAGATTAGAAAATGTATGTAAAATGGTTTTAAGAATAGTATTACAATAAAAAATTATTTAAGTACAATATTTTGACAAAAATTGACAATATTTTGACAATTTTCAAAATATTCTCCTTTTGTGAAAAATGCTTCTATTATAATAATATTTTGCCAGTATATAGCTCAGACCTCTGTACAGAGGTTCAACTAAAATTTTTGAAATATATAACTTAGAAGTGGGTTTATCCATGTTTTACGACTACAGAGGAGAGATATTCTAAGAAAAAAACGCCGATAATTATTTAAAATGGTTGTAACTCTGAAAATAATGTGGATTTTTCAAAAATCATAGTTGAGCCTCTGTACAGAGGTCTGAGCTATACACAGGCAAAATATTATTGTAATAGAACCATTTTTCACAAAAGGAGAACATTTTGAAAAAAGGTTATTCTAAGTTAATTGTTTGCCAAAATATTGTATTAAAAATTTTTTTTTTGTCAAAATGTCCTTAAAACAATTTTATAAATGTATTCTAATCTAAGTGACACTAAATATCATGAAAATTATTTGTTTATGCGCTTTTTAAAATTCACGGTTCCGAACGTAGTCGGATACCTTAAATTCGCAAAATAAAATGTATGGCTAATAATAAAACTCAACAGCTCAAGAAAAATCTTAACTGTACTTTAAAAAATTAAACACCTTTAAAGAGAGTTTACAATTTTTTTATTATAAATTTAAATCTTCATTTCTCTTAGGCAAATTCATCAATTATTTTTGCCGTATCTACACTGCTGGGGCCATTAAAATTGTAACACAAGGAAAGAAGTGTCTGACGAACGTCAAAATCACATGAAAGGAAGAAGAGGTTGGGATATGCAAATGATTAGTATTTCACGCATTTAGATGACGCAGGAGGGAGAAACGACATCTGAATAATTGCATAAAAGGAAAGTTATGTAGTGGATTTCACATTCTGAAAGCGTTTTGTAACGTCGGAGTTTACTCAGAATATTGTGTTATGCCTCGAATAAGAAGAAATGCTTACCAGCAAGTGTTGAAGTTTGATAGAAGCAGGATCGTTGCCTATCGAGAGTGGATTATCGTTCCATAAAATCGCCCGTCTTACTTGTCAAAATCCAACCACTTTTCTTCGAAGATGGAATCAATGGCTTACTGAGGGGATACTGAACGGCATCGTGGATCTCCACGTCATCCCATGACTAACGATTTAGAGGGCACACAAACTGCGAGGACGATCCTGCAAAACTGTACAACCGCATCACGGACCATTAGTCAGGAAAAGGGTATGTTTGGAGCATGCCCAGTATTCGCTCATACGGTGCGACGACGTTTGTTGTAACGTGGGCTGCCAACATGGCGGACTTTATTTCGGCTTCCCTTGACAATGCAGCATAAAGAGCGATGACAACTCTGGTGCACAGAACTACAAAGTTGGATACAGAAGTGGTCCATTGGTGTCTTTTCAGACGAATCCCTGTTCTGTTGCAGTATTCTTATGGCTGTGTACGTGTCTGGAGGCTCCGAAAAGACCACTCTTCACCTGCTTGCATTCGATATTGTAATGGCTTGGAGGGCCATTGGGTAGACGACACGCACATTTCTAGTTCGGATCGACAGTAATTTGAACCCAGATTGGTACATTGCTGTCGTCTTACGTCTAGAGGTTGTTCCCTATCTTCGAGGTCAGCCAAACGCCCTCTTCCAACAAGATAATGCAAGATCACATGTTGCACACCGTATTCTGACCTTCCTCGATGCATAGGATATTCAACTGTTACCCTGGTGTTACCCCCTAGATCAGTGCTTCTCAGACTTCCAATACTGGCGACCCAATTTTCAATCATAATTTTTATCGCGCCCCTTATACAATAATAATACATTGAATGCAATAATAATGTACTTTGGCGCTAAAGCTACAATGCAATCTTAATGATAAACCATACAAATTAATAAGATAAGTATTAAATTTTTTATATTTTACTCTTAAGTAAAATACACTCAGGAACATTGAAAATAGCGACCCAAGAAAAAAAGCATCGGATTGAAATGAAATTTAATACGCATAATGACACAGATGAGAGATTCACTTGATCTCAAAAACAAGACAATTAAATGAATACAGGGACGACAACGACACAAATACTGGGAAACTTCAGTAGCGCGTTGGACCACCTCCAGCTGCAATACATGCCACCACACGGTGCGGCATTGAGTTGATTAGACACCTTATGTTGTCCTGAGGCAGAGGGGCCCACAAATCTTGACCAGCCAACTCTAAATCATGTACAGAGTGACACGATGGCATCTGCCGTTTTAGCTGATCCCACACGTGCTCTACAGGGGACAAATCGGGGGAGCGGGCCGGCTATGGAAGAGTCTGAAAATGACGTAGGAAGTCTTGAGCAAATCTTGCTGTATGCGGATGAGCATTATCTTGCTGGAAAATTGTCCCTGGGAGACCATCTAGGAAAGGTCCTACATGAGGGTCGAAGAATATCATCAACGTAACGTTGGCCCGTTAAGGTTCCACGCATCACAATTTAAGTGGACCGGTTATCATAGGCTATGGCCCCCAGACCATTACACCAGCTGTGCGGACAGTGTGACGTAGAACAGTGTGGGGGGAATTGTATCGCTCACCAGGGCGCCTCCACACCTGTACACGGTTATCATCTGTCCCCGAAACAAACCGGGATTCATCACTAAACACAACCTTTTGCCAATCTGTGACATTCCACATTGATCTGGCTTCGCACCACTGTAGACGCAGTTGCCGATGTTCCGGTGTTAAAGGGAACGGAAAGGGCGCTTGGATTTAAGATTTGCTTCTGCAAGGTGTCTGGAAATTGTTTGTGGAACAATTGCTAGGCCTACGTCTGCTCGTATCGTTGAACGAGTCACTGTGGGGTCCACAAGTGCTTGCTGCACGATCCTTCGATCATCTCTCCTCGTGGTCTTCCTTGTCGCTCCAGACCCGGTTTTCCGCGCGTGGGTACCTTCTCGTGTCCATTGTTCCCAACAATTTCTAACGGCACATTCCGAACGATCCACCTGGCCAGCAACACGGCGCGTCGACCAGCCTGCAGTTTTCATCCCGATGATCATGCCTCTCTCAAACTCGCTTAACTGTGAGAAAAGTCTTCTAGCACGTTTACCTGACATGTTTCGCTTACCAAAGTCTTCCTACAATCGGCGGGTAATCGTCACGTTTATGAATCTTCGAATTTGCGCTAGCTTATATAGCACCCTCTTCCTGATTGTAGCGCCACCTCGGCGTGTATGACTATGCGTATTGGCACAAAACTTGGATCATTTGCATATCACATTACGCTGTACTTATTTGCAAAGTTTCGCGATTGTACTTAGCTTCCTTCTTGGGTCGCTGTTTTGAATGTTCCTGAGTGTATATTTTAAGTAAATTATTTTTAAATAATAGGTTAATTATTATGTTATTTCTCGCTCTTTAATTTTTAAATTGAAACAGATTGCAAAATGATATTTAACTAAAGATTTATTTCCTTCATCATCCATTTCTTAAAGTACAAATGTCATTAAAAAATAATCTAGTCTATGTTGCTCTCTATCATATTCATCACATCTGGCATTTTCACGTGAGTCTGGGCCAAACATGTAAAAATGCTGTACCTCGTATCGTACAATTCCAGTCATTCTTGGTCGAGTTGATTAGCTACCGAATCTATCTAGAATGCACATTCTATAATTTGCACGTTAATTATAATTCACGGTATTAAGTATTTACGGCCGTAGATTAAAATAAAATCATTGACATATTTTTAAGTCGTAGCAAGCATTCGACGATAAAAAAAATATCGACAAGTACACAGACGAGGGCAACTTGATAGCAAGTTACGGGGGGTAGGGATTCATTTCAAAATACTTCAGAAGGACTCTCAGCTGCCGAAGAAGAAATCTTCATATAATTCACATCCAGTGACGAAATTAAAAGGCCATTTTATAATAAATCACTCTTTGAGTTTTGGACAGAGGTGGATCATGAATTTTTTCTGCACTGAAAACAAAAGCACATTTCGTATATTATTACCATTTTCAACATCTTACCTTTCTGAATCCGGATTTCCTGCGGTGGCTCTGCTTTGAAGATAAAATATAATCTCAGCTAAATATAGAAAAAAGAATTCGGAGCGTCAATTTCTAATACTAAAGCCTTCTTTTGAAAAACTTTGCCGATGGAAGGCAAACAAACCCATGGAAGTCACTAATAATTATTAAACTTGTTCTTATACTGGCTGAAGTACCTACTTGCACACGACTTTATTTTTTTAGAAAAATGATACATTATTCTTGATATAATAACTTAATTGTAAGGAGAGTAAAACTAAGTGCATGACAGTGTATACAAAATTGTAAAATGATTTTTTGAAATGAATGCTCATGTTATAAATAGTGTTGCGGAAGTGGTCCCTATGTGTTTTTGTCTCAGGAAACCAGACGAGGATGTTGACACAAATCTTTTATTTCAAAAACTCGGTTACTCAGGGAGTATGTCGGAACACTTACGATGGGCACCGTTTCTGCGCTCTCGCTCGTCTGATCTCCCACACACACGCTCTGAAAAACTCTTAATTCGCGTTTCGCTTAATACACTCATTCACCGCCGCGCGGCGCCCACTGCGCATGCTCGAACATACCCCCCGGCCTTGCAATATCAATATTCAACAATAGCAATACAGTTTCACAATTCACAACAAGTTCACAAAAATTACACAATTGTTTTCAAAATTATTATATATATAAAAGGTACTATAAATTTTCAGTAAAAAAAAAAAGTTAAAATTACAATAGCACAATTTAAAGATAAACACATAATTTCTTAAATGGAAATTAACCTTAATTATTTACATCTATAGGTAGAATACAGATCTTAGTTATGGGCCACCTAAATTCTCCGTTCTTCGTTTTAATTCTGACTGTTCTCACTTTACCATCAAAACCATGATAGACCTCAACGACGCGCCCTAAAAGCCAGTTGCAAACTGGTGTAAAATCCTCCTTTACAATTACCATTGTACCACACATTACATTGTCCTTCTCGATCATCCACTTTCCTCTCTGTTGGAGAGTATTCAGATAATCGGTACTCCATTTTTTCCAAACTACCTGAATTACCTTTGTTGTTTTCTGCCAACGGCTTAATCTATTGTCACTAACATTAATTACTAGGGGCTCAAGAATAGAATTAATTGATCTACCAATCAAGAAATGTGCAGGCGTTAATACCTCAAAGTTATCAAAATCATTGGATATTGGTGTAAAAGGGGTCTGGAATTTAAAATTCCTTCTACCTGGATAACCACTGTTTCAAACTCCTCGTATGTGAGTCGGGATCTTCCCAGTGCTCGCTTGAGGTGATATTTCACTGACTTTATGCCCGCCTCCCAAAGACCTCCCATATGTGGGGCCCTTGGTGGAATAAAATTCCATTCAATACCTTCCTCAGTGAAACATGCCGCCAGATTTTGATCTGGAAAGTTAAGGGTCTTATAAAATGCCTTTAGTTGAGAATTCGCACCAACAAAATTTGTTGCATTATCCGTAAAAATTTTGGAACATTTTCTTTGCCTAGACATGAATCTCTTAAGGGTCGCAATTATTGCATCCGAAGTCAAATCGGAAAGAATTTCTAGGTGAGTGGCACGAGTCACAAAAAGCAAATGCAAACACAAACATAAATTTTATTCAAAACGCCCTTTCTCTGGTGTTTGTAAGTTACAAAATATGGACCTCCCAAATCTAGTCCAGTTATACTGAAGGGAGGGGCCATATTTACTCTTTCATATGGAAGACTGCCCATTATTTGAGAAGAGGGAATTGGTTTAAACTTGAAACACACCACACAAGTATGAACCGTCTTCCTAGCTAGGTTTCTACCTCCTAAAGCCCAAAATCTCAATCTTACTGCATTCAGCAGTCCTTGTGGACCAACGTGAAATAATTTCTTATGCAAAGTTATGAAATATATTTTACTCAATTTAGAATTTTTAGCCAGTATAGCTGGATGCCTTTGGCTGTAGGGTATGGAAGCTTTTTCCAGCCTTCCACCATCTCTCAGGATTCCTTTATCATCCTGGAATATGTTCAAAGATTTAAGATTACCTGACGGGTCACTTAAGTTAATGCCATTCTGGTCCTGTTTAATAAGCCAGGTTTCTGCATCATTTACCTCACTTGTAGTTAAAGGTCCCCTCTTTTTCACCTTGGATCTGCAATTTTCAATAAATCTATAAATATAGGAAACAATATGTATTATTTTAAAATAATTATTAGAAAGGTCCATAAGATGGTTGAAAAAGTCAAAGTTCTTGGAATTCAGCAATGAAGTCTCCAGAGTTCTCTCAGACACCCTTAGTTCGCAGTCAAAGCCATCTCTCTGGGTTGGTTCTGCAATGACAGTAGTTGAATAAGTACTCTGTAGAAGCTCAGGACCATGCCACCATAGAGAGTCGTCACGAAGCTCCTCAGGAAGTAGTCCTCTAGATAACACATCTGCAGGATTCTGTTCTGATGCAATGTGATGCCACTGGTCACAGGAACTTAGTTGATGAATCTTAGACACTCGATTAGCAACGAACGTCTTCAATTCTCTTGATTCTCGATGTATCCATGAAATCACAATAGTTGAATCCGACCAAAAATGCACAGCTGTAATCTGAAGATTCAATGCCTCCTTCACCTTCTTCATCAATTTAGCGGCAAGAACTGCCCCACACAGTTCAAGTCTTGGAATAGAAATCTGCTTCAGAGGCGACACTCGGCTTTTACTCGTTACAAGACACACTTTGACTTCTCCAAGGGCAGATATAGACTTGAGATAAATGGATGAACCATACGCCTTTTCCGATGCGTCGCTAAATGCATGTAACTCAATGCTCTCCGCTCTATGAATCACAATACATCGGTCAATAGAGATGTTATTCACGGCTTTCAAAGAGTCGATAAATCGACGCCACTCCTTTTCTTCTTTAAAAGGAAGTTCATCACTCCATCCCAATTCCAGCAACCACAATCTTTGCATAAATATCTTTGCCCAAGTTATGATCGGTCCGAGGAGACCCAAAGGGTCAAAGATTCTTGCAATAGTAGACAAAACCTTTCTTTTGGTGAATGAAGTTGGCCTTTGTTGCTCTATTCTGAAAAGAAAACAGTCTAACTTAGGATTCCAAATGATTCCAAGTGCTTTAGTCTCCTCAGACTCCAAAAAGCATACTCTTGTAGATTGGAAGTTATCTCGGGTAAATTTCCACACCACTTATGAAGATGCATCCCTGCGGTCTTGAACATTTCTATTAGTTGATGCTGCAATTCGATTACCTCTTCTATACTCTCAGATCCCGATAGTATGTCATCCATGTAGCAGTCACTCAGCACCACAGGAGCTGCTAAAGGAAAATTATTAGCTTCATCCATCGCTAACTGTTTCAAAGTTCTCGTGGCTAGATAAGGTGCGCTAACTGTGCCGTAGGTTACTGTAGTTAACTCGTACGTTTTTATTGGCTCTCCTATGCCCTTCTTCCACAGAATTCTTTGCAAACACGTTTGCTCCGGATGTATGTTTATCATGCGAAACATTTTCTCTATATCCGTAGTAAAGGCATACTTGTGCTTTCGGAAGCGAACCATAATGGAAAAGAGGTCTTCTTGGACCAGTCCGCCATTAAATTGAATTGAATTTAGAGATTTCCCACTCGTTGAAGGACTTGATGCATTAAAGACAGTTCTCATTTTAAATTTGTAGACTTTTCGGGGCGATAAACACCAACCGTGGCATGTTCAAAATGCAACTGGATCCATCCGCCTTGATTTCCCTCATGTAGCCCAAATCCTCATATTCCTGTAAAAATTTCTCATACACGGACAAATATTCTTTATCTCTAAATCAGTCGTTTCCACAAAAGTTTAATCTCTGAATCGCTTTTTCTGGATTCACCAAGACATGAAGGATCTTCTTTTAATGGCATCGCCACCGTATATCTCCCCTGGTCATCTCTCGAATGAGTGTTTTAAAATGGTCTTCGCAAATGGGTTAATTCACTGGTTTTAACAGAATCTATTTCTACATTTTCGATTTCCCAAAGTTATTCAATTGAATGCTCTAGATTATCCGCAGCCTGAATAAACCCAAATGTTCTTTTCCCTTCGCGCTGAAGAAGTAGATCCGGAAACGATAAATTTCGAAAACAGTGTTTTGAAAAATAACATTTGAACCCTCCGTCTTATGTCGGGTAACATTAATTCATAAAATACTTCTGCACCTTTTAATTTTTTTGCACGCGCTCTGGAATATTGAAATTTTTGTTAGCTAATTTAAGATTGGGAATATTATTCAGAAAAATCGATTTTCGTTGTTGGAACAAGATCTTCCGTTATTGTAGGTACCAAAAAAAAAGTCTAATGTTTTAATGTAACTTTCTTTATTGCTAATAGATACTGAAACACGCGAGTCTTTGGAATTACTGTTTTGTTTAAACCGATAATTAGTCTTGTATTTTTCAATCAATTAAATCGCATAAGTTCCTCATTAAAATTTAATTCGAGAAAATAGATCCGCTATCTAAAATTGCTTTGATTTTTTGAGAATAAACCATTTTCACATTTTATATAACAAATTGCTGAGCTTAAAAACACATTTTTCTGTTTATACTCGTTGCGGTTAATAAGAAATGATTTTCTGCTCGCGACTCGAAGAGGTGTTGACAAAAACATAGTAACCTGATCTCCAAAAAAACGTCTTAACTCCTATCGAACAAGAGGGCGAAATGTGAAAATCTTACTTGCCCTTGTTAAAATTAAGTAGGAATAAATGTACTGGATTGCAAAAATAAACAGTTTCGCTGCGCCAGAATCTAACGATTCTCGCTTCGACCAATGGCTGGGGGTTTCCCGGTCAGTGGGCGGAGCCCGTGCTTAAAAGGCGGGTTTGAAAAACATATGGATAAATCTTAACAATTGAAAATCTTGAGATGATGGGACTGAAATTTTGGCCTTTCTATCTTGGTTTTTAATGAGGTTTTTGATAAAAAATATCTATTCGCTCTTCATCCTTTGCGTATATAAATTGTCTACCCATTTCTAAAAGATAGGGGTAGTCAAACAAGAAAGTTTGTAATTCAAATATTGCGTCTTTGAAACCAAAGTCATTTTCGTTAATTTTTTCATTATTTGAAGGGGTTTCTTCGGTGGTGGCCGTAAAGTTCCGGGATGTACTGTTTTTATTTGAAGCGCCCAAGAGGATAGCTGCAAAGGGAATGTTTTATTTGGGGTGACCGGTTTTGCGGGTTTATTAGTTACAGTAGAGGTGTTACGATTACGAATCGTTTCACCTTTCTTCAGTTTTCTTTTTTAAATTCTTCACATTGGCTCCAATTTGCCATGTGCCCTGTCTTATTGCAATTGATGCATACGGGATTTTCTATTTTTTTCTTTGATGTGGCAATCATTGGTACGGTGGGATTCACCGCATTTTAGGCATCTAGTGCGCATAAAACAGTTTTTCGACGAGTGGTTAAACACCATGGTACGGTTGTAACATTGTGAAACCCCCGGTCGTCTGTTGAAAGCGTCGACCTGCACCGTGAGGTAGCAGCAAATTTCATTTTAAAAATATCTGGGAATCAGGTTTCCTTTCAAGCTCAACCATGAAAATGGGGGCGGGGATTTTGTTTTTGATCCGGGTGAGCTGGGGCACCTTTTCTACACAAAACCTTGCGAAGTTAAATCTTCATGGATCTCACCGATTTCTGTGGAAATCGGGAGTCCTTTTGACAATTTTCAAATATCGGGAATCCTGGATCAATCACGTAAATTCCTCGCTTTTTTCCTTGTGGTATTCTGTCACTATTCTATGCTCATCGGAACTTTTACAGAAGATTTTAAGATATTTCCCTGCTAGTTTGACGTCGCAGTCAGGGAAGTCTTTGTTTAAGTTTTTAACAATTTGCTTATAGTTGGCTTTCTTATGTTTAAAATAATTGGGGGACTTTGGACGGGCGGAATATTGGAGCCGCTGTTTGGTTTGAAGTCGTGGGGTTATTTCAGCATCCTTTTCAGAAGGCTGCTGAATTTATTCTGAACGCTGACAGGCTGACTGGTCCCGGCAATGGGATCAGAGAGTACTGAAACGTTTTTCGCGGTCTTTTTGGGGGAGACGAAACCATTATCGTTATTTGCGTTTTTCTTATTTTCGTGGCTCGTTTGACGCAAGTGTTTTTCACACTTGGTTCCGGGAGGGGGGTCATTTCGTTTATTAGAGTTTTTCTCATTTTCCGGGCAATCCAGTACAGGGCAAGGAAGAAGCGACTCGAAGACTGGCACTGAAGTGTTAAGAGGTTCAAAGGTGGAGTTCCTTACTTCCTGGTTTGGTGGCGCTCTGTATAATGTATCGTTTTATGATGTCTCTTTTGACACTCAGAACAAAAAAATCTCGATTTACAGTCTTTCGCTCTATGAGATGTAGAAAGGCAATTAAAGCAAAGGTTATTAGTTTTAATCAGATCAATTCTCTTATTTATGGGAAGTTTTAAATACACTGCACACTTATATAATGGATGCGATTCAGCGCAACAAATACATTTAGAATCTTTAATTTCACTCAAAAATACCCTTGACGCGTTTTTCACTGGATTATTTCTAGTAAGAACATTCGGCAAAGTTTTTAAGCTCTTTCCCCGAGTATTATATACAAGTCTATCTCTTTGACAAGCTTTAGTGGGCGAAACCAATCATTTCCTGCTCGAACGGAAATGTGTGACGCTACCTCTTTTTCAAGCGAACTGAAAATTTTGTCGGACACAATAAGATCGTTTAAGTTGTCAAAATCAGAGACCTTCCTTAATTTTAAGTAATACTGCCAATTTGTAATTAAGCGAGAAGTATATTGAATAAATGTTTTATTTGGATGACGCGTAGCTTTTTTAAATTGTTCAAGGAATTGATTTGCACTTGGCTCATATTCTCTTAGTATTATTGATTTTAGTTGTTCATAATTGTTAAGCTCGTCATCTTCAACATATGTTAACACATTTGAAGCTTTTTCTCCCAACAAATTTAATAAAATCTCCGACTTGAATTTCTCGGGTACATTTTTTGATACAAAGGCTCTTTCTAACGAAGCGAAAAAGAATGCCCAACCTTCAGGTCTATTAGGCACCTTTACCGTTAGGATTCGAACACTTTTCACCAACGCATCCAGCGTGTTACAACCCTCACCTGTTCTCTCGTTATCTGAATTAACATTTAAACGTGCTAGTTCAAGCTCAAGCTCTTTTTCTCGTAACCTATTTTCGGCTTCTTTTTTACGGTCTTCCTCTGCTCTCTTACGGTCTTCCTCTGCTCTCTTACGGTCTTCCTCCGCTTTCTTACGGTCCTCGATCGTATATTGAATTAATTCTTTAACAAATTCAACATCATCTTTAAAATATTTATTTTCTTTAATAATTTCAGTTAACTCAAAGATAGTTACTTTTTCAGCAACAGTCTCACCAAGTTCAAGAGCTACGATCCGAAGATCTTCCTTACGGCAGTTCTTAAACATTTTTCTAAAATTAATTTAGTCCTCAATTTATAATAATAAAAACACAAAAAAGACCACCACTCACGTCACCTTGAATAGCTCACTTCTCCGGCTCAGCTGGACGGACCATGTTGGGGAAGTGGTCCCTATATGTGTTTTTGTTTCAGGAAACCAGACGAGGATGTTGACACAACTCTTTTATTTCCAAACTCGGTTACTCAGGGAGTATGTCGGAACACTTACGATGGGCACCGTTTCTGCGCTCTCGCTCGTCTGATCTCCCACACACACTCTGAAAAACTCTTAATTCGCGTTTCGCATAATACACTCATTCACCGCCACGCGGCGCCCACTGCGCATGCTCGAACAAATAGTTTTGAACGAACTGTAATTTTAAGCCTCACAGAATTAGCATTCAGTACTAATGTTAAATAATGAAAAATTCTAAGGAAGAATAATTTTGTTATTTGCAATATTTAAAGCGAGAAAACTTCAAAATGTTTTAGCCCGGGATCAGGTGTGCATTCGATATTAACGTTAATGGTCGCGTGGAGTCACTGAGTCACCCCAATCCTTTTTTTTATAATTATTTTTACCATACACGATAAAAAATCACAATTTCAGTGAATAATTTAACTAAGAGAAAATGTACTTACCCATTTCAAGGACTTTTCTATTTTTCTTTGATAATTTGAGAAAAAATACAATAAAACTGAACTAAATTGTTCCAAATGTGCGTCACCTTAATAAAAGACACAAATCACAGTCACTTTTCACTAACATTACATTAATATTATTTGCAAGCAAAGCTGTCATATTTCACGTTTTTGTGGTTTTGATTTCCTTTGATGATCGACAAATATCCTGTTGAACTTTTTGTTGCTTGTGTCTTTTTGGCAAGTCGAAGTGTATCTTGCGGTAAACTTATGGCTTTATATTTTTCTTGATGGAGCTCTTTAAGTAGCAACTGAAAAATTTCCTTTCGTTTCATGTTCATTGCTTTTCACACATTTACTTTTGCTATCTATCATGATTAACATGCATTATTTCAACAAGTTTTTGCTTTGCTTGATCAGTTTCAACTTCCTTCAACAGAGATCAAAAAGATGCCCATTTCTTTTTAAATACTCTTCTCATTTACATTTATAAACCATAATGATTCATACAACACAACAATAAAAACTACAAATTTGTTCGTAGGGGAAAGTGCAGTATGTTCATAGAAAATATTTTTGAACAAAAGTGGTCGCTTCAGGAACTCGGTCAAAACAAGCACTTTAAGATTGTAAAAAAACGTTTGCCACTCCCAAAAAAGAGGGTGAAATGTGATAAATTCATTTTAGTTTCCATTAAGGCTATCATATTGGAGGATACTCTGTCAAGGTCATTGGTAATAAATAAACAGTTTTCCCAGAGTTAACGATTTCGTGAGCCTAGGGCGACCCTGCGCATCGTGCGACCGCTCCCGTATTAAAAGTGTATCAATATAAAATATGGATATTAGTTCTAAAAAAGAATTGTGTAAAACGTTTTTCATTATGCATTGTATGTTTCAGAATACACATAAAAATAAATCTTAGCCAAATAATCCTTCAAAGGGCTCAGTGTGATTATCCATATATGATAAAACTCTTTCACATGGAAAAAGGCGAAACAGAAATATATTACTTCCAACTTCGCTAAAAAGAAGAAACGGAGATAACTATACCAGTAAGTTCGAAGGTCAGCAAAAATAGTATTTTAGGTTAAAAGAAACGTAATAAGAAAGTCTCTCATCGTAGGATTACAGCAAAGTAAACAAAATATTTTTTTATTTGGTTATAGGATCAAAGATAGCTAATGAGCGTTTGAAGTAGAATCATTTATTTTTGATGACGTAATATCGGCACATGATATATGTAAATTATATCAGTGTAAATCTGTATTTTTTATTATGTAAGAATAACTTGTTTTACTTCATTCCAGTAAATTAATTTTTTAACCTTTTATTTTCGATATGCTCGTGCCCCACTGTTTGAGAAACACTGCCCTTGATTTTGTGTCTGCCAAGTGAGATGGATAGCATCATGCCCGTTTTTGTCGTCTCTTTCGAGGTCGCCAACTCGGATATGTGATAATATTCTAAAATTCATACAAATTAGAATGCAAGTCCGCGTTTTGTGTAGGGATCATAAATAATAAAAGAATGATTCATCAAGTATACCTGTGACTATGCTTGAGATATTCACTACGTCACAATTCCTAACTGTTCACAGGCCCATGAGGTCCGCGAAAAATTTTTTTTACTAACTCCCGATTCTCAAACTTTTCGCTTTTAATCATATAAATAGTTTAATAAAAATTCTACTTTTTATTTTTTATTAAAAATTTTTCATTAAAAAGTTTAACATTTGGATCAACATCAAGTATGAAAAATTAATAAAATAATGCAGTATTTGTTTTATTTTGTTGTGATTATTGCGCGGCTCAGGCAGACGTAGCTGTAGATTGGTTACACGAGTTAAACTCAACTGTACTTATCCCCTCTATGCTGCTCTTTCGTACTACACATGTCTTTCTATCGTGCCTTTAGTTGTAAAGAGTGCTTTTTTCCATGTATAGAAGTTTAAGTTGGCATTACTTTCCAAGATGGCGACCGATTTAACAGCTGTCAAGTGATTTATTCTCAGTTTGGTTTGGCAATTCATCAAAACGATCATCAAGCAAGGCATAGATTCGTCGAATGGGCCCAAAACGAGATTGCCGTTGTTCCCGATTTTCATAAGCGAATTTTGTTTAGCGATGAAGCGCACTTCTGGTTGAATGGCTACGTCAACAAACAAAACTGCCGCATTTGGAGTGAAGCTAATCCACAAGTGTAGGTCGAAACACCGTTACATCCAGAAAAACTGACTGTTTGGTGCGCTTTATGGGCTGGTGGAATCATTGATCCGTACTTCTTCAAAAACGATGAAGGCCACAACGTTACAGTCAATCGTGATCGGTATAGAGCCATGATTACTAACTTTTTCATTCCTGAATGGAACAATCATGATGTCCAGGAGCTGTGGTTCCAACAAGACGGCGCAACATGTCACACAGCTCGTGCCACAATCGATTTATTGAAAGACACGTTTGGTGAACGCCTAATTTCACGTTTTGGACCTGTGAATTGGCCTCCAAGATCTTGTGTTTTAACACCGCTAGACTATTTTTTGTGGGGCTATGTAAAGTCATTGATCTATGCAGATAAGCCACAAACGCTTGACCATTTGGAAGACAACATTCGCCGTGTTATTGCCGATATACGGCCACAAATGTTGGAAAAAGTCATCGAAAATTGGACGTCCACATTGGACTACATCCAAGCCAGCCGTGGCAGTCCTATGCCAGAAATCATATTTAAAATGTAATGCCACAAGATTATCTTTCAAATAAAAAAATTTATGTCAATCGAATAATACATCGTTGTTTTATTGCAATTTAAAGTTCTATACCTCTAAAAAAAACACCCTTTAGTTATTTACTGCTTGCAACTCAGTGCTGGTTTATCCATTGGGCGCTGGGGGCGGGCGCCCAGGGGCCCTGATAAGTTGGACTTAACCAAATTTTTTGGTTATAAAATTCAATCCTCCAGAGCTAAGGGTGACTGTAGATCTTCTGTACATAGGGCCTAAAATGAGCTTAAATCGGCACTGTTCCAGCTACAGCGTGTTCATCCATCCAGGTTGTATCTGCTATAACTCACTTTCGCTGCTTGATTTTTAACAGCTAAACATAAAACACAATTAAATCCTTTTAAAAAGCATTTTTCTCAAATTTGATTGTATATTACACATTTTACTATTGTATATATATGTATAATTCTTTATTTGTACTATTGAAGCTTCACGTTAATTATTTGACCCATAAAATGAATCGTTAGCTAAAACTGAATCCCCACTGAGATAAAATATAGATAAAGACTCAGATGATGGAGCCTCATCCTTGAAGTCTACCAAGAAACGTAAGATTAGAATATATTGGGATGAATATTTAACACTTGGATTCAGTTATATGTGCAATAAAGATGTGTGGTCAAGCTTAATTTCTATTCAAAAAGGTCTGTTTTGAGTCATATGAACATTTATTCGATTTATACGAAGCACAAATATTTTAGTAGTCAAAAAATTGTATAAATATATATTCTGATTGTCTTTTAAAAGTACTTATTTATTATGAATAAAAGCAAATTATTTATCATTTTCAATTTTCAAATTATTTCTTCCTTTTTTTCAGGTATACATTGAAAAGTCAAGGAAAGATCTACCTGTTAAAGAATCGTATAGTCGTAAAGTAAAGATCATAGTTATTTCGTACATGTTACTTAGATTCAGAAAATGGCGGGAAATTTTAAGAAAATTTTTCAATTTGCGTCTGGAGCGGTAGGATTAGTTGCAGGAATGTTTTATGTCCAATCAAATTATAAAAAAAAGATTTTTGCTGTTTTACCATTGTGTAATGAATATCCAGGCTTTCATATTCACCCTTTCTATCCAGACACAGGGAATAAATTTGGCATTCTTCCAGGAACGACTTCTAAAATCATGGAAGGTTATACTCTTCTTTTTAACCATAAAACTAAAACTGCTGATTGGGCATTCGAATGCGTAACTAAAGAATCTGTATCACCAAATACGGACAGTAAAAAACATAAGAATCAAAAGTTTATTCCTGATGATACTGTTCCGAGTTATTTCCGGTCTTCTATTGAAGACTTCAAAAATTCTGGTTATTCCAAAGGACATTTGGTGCCTGCTGCAGACCAGCAATTAACTTCTAATTCGTATGAAGATACATACATCCTGACCAATATAGCACCAATGGTAATATATAAATGTTTCTTTATCACTTTTTTTTATTAAATGAGATTATAATGCTAAAATAGAAATAAAAATAGCATTTGTTACAAAAATATTGAAGATATGCTCTTAACTGTCGACAACGGAACCAAATTTTTTACTGGAAGTCGAATGATCGGTCAAATGATATGATATGTAGTAAGTATATGACGTAAGTAAAATAGCAGTACACACACGCACACAAAAAAGAAAAAGATGTGTATTTTAAAATAAAACATTTCTCTCTTTCTTGCTCTTATCCCTTTTTCAAAAGCCTAAAAAAAAGTCTGAAAGCTGTTTCTTTATAAACACATCATATCAATTGCAATTCCCTTTCCATTGATTCGTTCTGATCAAAAGTTTTTGAGTACACAAATTTTACAACTTAACCAAAAACGTTATTTTTTGGTTTGTTTGCCTGCAGTTTTATGAAAAATTTGTTAAAGTAGCTATTCATTGAATATTTATTTAATTACTCGCAATCGTATTTGTGTGTATACTGTCAAAAGTAATTGATTTTCAAATACGCTACTTACACACAATTTTTCATATTTTTCTGATAATTTACTTCAAATAGTTCTAAAATAATTTTAACGAAGTTGAAAAGTTACTGAAAATAACAATATTAAAGTTTAAATTTTTTTCGTTGATAATAAAATTAAATTTTTTTTTTACATTTAAATAGTTTTAGTAACATTTAATTTTAGTTAAGAGTCAAAAAGGCATAATTTTAAAAGAATTTATTTTTACACTTATAAATGTAACTAAGAGGTATTTTTCAAGAATAATTGTAAGCAGAGTGATATTTTAAGCTTGCAATTAAAAATTTCATTTGAATATTGAATGAGATTCTGTTAACTTACCCTAATTTTCTACCATTATGCATGAATTGCTTTCATAATAGTTAATTTTGTTTTTCAAAAGATGAAATAAGGAACAAAACAATCAACAATATGAATTAATATTTTTCAGTGTATATGTAACACATACAATTAGCTAAATTACTCGACTTCGCGTGGAAGTTGAAACTATATTTATTAAAAATTTGGTCTGTGATTCAAATATAAAATCTCTGAAATTAAAAGATTTGATTAAGGCTGTACCCATTCTTCCTCAATGATTACACAGGCCTGCGATGGAAAAAATACAAGGGAAGTAACGACTTAATTTTATGTATGTTTTGGTGCTGATTTCAAAAATAATAATGAGAAATTTCTATCACGTCCCGTTTTCTCAATTCAATTTTAATTGGATTTTTATGAGTATTTACCAATTTTTTTTCAATTCCTACTATTAGCTCACTCTCTCTGTATATATATTTATTTATATATATATTTATCTTGTTCAAATTTTCAATCGTTAATAAAATACTTTATATTCATCCAATCAAGTTCAAATATTTTTTAAAACTTGTAGTGGATGACACTTGATATTAATACAGTTTTTTCAAATATTAATTCATTAATTAAATGAAATTTTATTAATTACTGGTTTTCGACGCCAAGTTAGATTCGTCTCGATTGTTGTAACAATGTAATTGTTAAAACAAAGACATAAGTTGGCGTCGAAAACCTGTTTTTTAGCCAAACCGGGTGTTAATTGTTACAATGCAGGCAAATCATGCTCTTTTTTAATTCCTATTATCAGTTCACTCTCTTCCTATATACGAGGGCATTTCGAAAAGTAAAGATACACCGTACGCCAGAGTAAAAGAAAAGTTTTGGCGAGCAAGTTGGCAACACAGGTGTTAACCTTGAACCGTTAGCTTTCTCCTCGCGGTCGATCGGCATTTCAACGTTGGTTCTAGTTGGAGTAGGCCGTGTTTAAAATGGCTGCGCCGATTCAGAATCCCGCCAAATACGAAGTGCGCTCCGTCATACGTTTTCTTCATGCAAAAGGTCAACGACCAGCAAATATTCACAAAGAAATTGTTTCTGTTTATGGGAACATTATGAATCGAAAAAATGTAACGAAATGGTGTCTTCATTTCTCTGAAGGTAGGACCAATGTTCATGGCAAACAAAGAACAGGTCGGCCATCTGTGATCTCTGATGCCCTTCTTCAGAGAACAAAGGAAGCAATTCGTGCAAATAGACGTCTCAGATTGAAAGAAATGCTACAGATCATTCCGGAAGTGTCAATGACAACTCTTTATGAAGTTGTGACTGTCAAGTTAGGGTACAGGAAATTGTGCGCGCGCTGGGTTCCAAAAATGTTAACGGATGAACACAAAAAGAAAAGGATGGGCTTTGCACTCGACTTCCTCACACACTATGCAGAAGCAGGTGATGAGTTCCTTGATCACATTGTGACAGGTGACGAGACGTGGGTTTATCACCATACACCTGAATTTGATTGATTGAATATTAATGTCGCACTGTTCAGCTGCACGAGGGCTTTTGGCGACGGACCACGTAATTTTGAACCATGGTCAAGTGACGTGGACGACACCTGAGCTCGCACCCCCTCTCCTAACTACCACACCACACCAACGGGAGGACGTTTCAGCTCTCGACAGATTTAACGTGCATCGCTGCCCTACACGGCGGGTCTTTAGTGGTACTGGGCTCGAACCTGTGACAAAGCAAGCCACAGTCCGATACCTATACCACTCGGCTACCGCGGCCACACCATACACCTGAATCCAAGAACAATCAATGCAATGGCGCCATTCGAAATCACCAAAAGCCAAGAAATGCAAAACTTCGATTTCAGCGAAAAAAAATAATGGTTTCTGTTTTTTGGGACAGATAAGGCATTCTTCTGTTGGAATTTATGCCTCCCGGAATGACAATTAATGCTGTTGCATATTGCCAGAAATTGAAACGTCTTCGAAGGGCAATTCAAAACAAACGCAGGGGAATGCTGACAAATGGAGTCCACTTGCTTCATGACAACGCTCGGCCTCACACAGCGCTCGTAACCAAAGCACTACTCAAACAATTCAAATGGGAAGTATTGGACCATTCGCCATACAGCCCGGACCTTGCGCCCAGCGACTTCCATTTATTCCGTTACCTGAAGTCACATCTTGGTGGAAAATCATTCCACGACAATGATGAGATCAAAGATGAAGTTGAAATGTGGTTCCGACGGCAGGCGGCAACCTTCTATAACTGTGGGATACAAAAGCTTGTGCACCGACTTAACAAATGTTTGGATAACGAGGGTGATTATGTCGAAAAATAATAAATAATCCAGTTAATAAGATGTAACTGACATTTTTTAAATAAATGTTTTTTTTAAGGAATGCGAGCCATTGTATCTTTACTTTTCGAAATGCCCTCGTATATATATATATATATATATATATATATATATATCTTGTTCAAATTTTCAATCGTTTATAAAATACTCTCTATTCATCCATTCAAAGTAGGAATTGACTTAATTTTTTTTATGTTACTTGTTTCAACTTCAGTTTCCCTCCATTTGGCTGACCTTCATTCTACCGTGGTGAAACATACAGAATACCATTCTGTGACCTCTTACCGTTGCAATCTCTCTTGTGTACCAATAGTTTCGCCACAAGTTCTAGGCACCGTTACCAAATATAAGCTGTCAGAACCCGATTCATCTCAGGGATCTAGGTCTTTAAAAAGAGGCAATTCAATTGTTGTCTCCAGATTGAAAGAAAAAACATTGGCAAAAGGAACCTCATTTTATCTGTACAGGAATCGAGAAAAAGAATTTGTTAAGCAAACTTTGAGAAAGATGAGAACACCTAGTCTAGTGTTCAGATGTCCCCGGATTGGTGAGCAAATTTAATATCATCAACGATAAAAAATAAATGGAGGTAGTTTATAGATTCATCGAAAAAGGAGCCTCAAGGCTGTCTTTCTTCGTCACGGAAGCCAGTATGCATCTGTACCAATTGGACATTTGGTGTCTTTAAAAGAACACTATGAAAACCTGACTCTCGTCCTCAAAAAAATAAAATATACTGACCTTGGCTGAACCACTAGGCGGTGATTTGAAAGTTATCCCATGCTTCTTGATCAACAAGACAAGTATACAAAGTTCCCATGTTTCATTTGTGAGTGGGGAAACCTTGATGATTCTCAATACTGGGTCAAAACAGAACGGTTGAAAAGAAAATCTAAAATCAGGCACGAAGAATGAGATTCTGAACAGCTTAATTGAGTCGAACAATATGTTGTTAATCCCTCTGCATATAAAATTAGGTGCAATGAAGCAATTTGCCAAGGCTTTTCCAGAAGATGACGATTGTTTCAAATACCTTTGCGAAAAGTTTCCAGGTTTATCCGAAAAAGGGAATCTTTGTTGGTCCAGAATCCGCAAGCTTATGAAGGATAAAGAATTTGAGACTTCCATGACAACAAAAGATACAGAAGCTTGGGTTGATTGCGTCAATATACATTTCTTATACTCACCTGTGAGCTTTCTCCCCGAAAATGTAGAATAAATCAGCGAAGAACACAGGATGAAAGGTTCCAACAAGACATCAAAGGTAGGGATCACAAATATCAAAAAAGACGGAACAAAAAAATGCTCACCGACCGCTGTTGAATGTAACCAGACATGGGCCCGAGATTGAATATAAAAGAACGTCAAAAAGAAGTTTCAAAGGAAAAAAAGAGTACGCATTTAAATATAATTTTTTTTTTTTTGTGCTTTTTGTAGAGTTCGTTAAGAACTTTCGTGTACACAAACATAATATTTGCTCCTTTTGGTCATTCGTTCATTTTATATAAATTCCCTTAATAAAAGCTAGTTAAGATAGAATGTTGGCCATTTTTTCCAGAAACTGCACCATAATTGGATATAAAAAGTTTAAACTTCAAGAAAACTTCTTGTTTTTATCTCGACCAGAAACAACTCATGAGATCTGGTGACAGTGATTTTCATCCATTTACTGAAAAATATATTTGGCTCATCAAGAATCGATATTTAATAAGATTTAACTAAATAAAAATTACTTTTGCTGGATGGATACATGTTAAACTGTTCGGGAGAACTTCTTTTCAAATAGGATTTTAGCAAAAATATCGATATCGAGTTTACAAAAATTCCTGACGTGATAAAAAAAATGGTGGTCATTTTTTTAAAACAGCGCACCAAGTTACATAAAAATCACTGAAAACTTCTTTTGTATTTTTCAAAAACTTTAAATTTTGCAGGCCTGTGATTATCGTTGGGGTATATACATGGAGCACTTAACACTGTCAGGCTCCCATTTTCAATCATAACATATTAGTGACAATACAATACATGTTCCAAAATACTCATTGTTTAAAGAATTATTAAGAAATTTAAAATTTCAATTTAATTAAATACTTTAAAGTAAATGTTAACTTTAAAATTAAAGATTAATTAGTTAAAATAAGAATGCAGAGAAATAAAGTTTTAGAGAATGATCAGGATGGTGGCCCTCAAGAAATAAATATTGTATACATAGTGAAAAGTTTGTTTTTGTAGTATGGGTATGTCTGTTTTCTATTCTTTTTTTTCTGCAAATGAATATTCACCTTATTCTTTTAGTTTTATATTTTCGTGAAATATTACATTTATATTTATCACATTTTCATTTAAAACACATTTTATTAAATAAAATTATTAATGAAAATTTTGTTTCATATTAGTATGTTAAGTTCAATTCTGGTATCTGGAAGACGTTGGAGAAAAAAATTCAAAAGTTAGCTACGGAACACAAAAAAGTTGGCGTCTATTGTGGATCTTTGTATCTGCCAAGGTTAGTATCGTAACGGATTTTCTTTTCATATTCATTAGCTTTATAAGAAAAATCAAAATTCTTTTATAAAATCATGTTTAAAATTAAGCGAAATTTATTTAATTACGCTAACGTATAGTCTGAATGCAGAAACAGAGATCATCACAAAGACGCCTGCATCAATTAAAACATTAGAATAATTGTGATGAACCCCCTGGGTCACACCTTGAACACCAAGATTAATTTGAGGCAAAGAACCACCAAAAGCCATTTTGAATAATAATATTATTTATTTTTGTTATAATTTCCTCAAAAATCTCTGATAACAAATAATATAATTATGTTACGTCATCTAAAGGGATTTGACTTTATATTAAATTAAATTACTAAGAATACGATTGATTACTAATCTAGCTCAACTCAAGTAAGGTTTACCGAAACTAGGAGATCCGAGAAACACACGTATTCGAATTCTTAATTGTCATTAACTTTAAGTATCTCAACCTGACGCTTACTTTAAGCGTACGTGAATTATATTTACCGCTGGCTTATATCAGCTTTCTGGTACGTCTAGCAGTACGACGTCTTCACGAATCTAATCTCTTTGAATCTTTAGTTTTACTTCTCTAACGTTGTTGGCTTAATAGCCTACCATCATCTCCCTTGCTATCTCGCAACTCTCAACTTAAATACCTTATCTAATTTGAATATCCCAAACTTCTTTTTGGAGTTGATTGGAAATATATATAAACGCGAATTTATATTCCCCAGAAAGACGTCTAAGAAGATTAGTGGAAAGGTTCCGTACAGATTCGTCACAGAATAAGTTAAGCAAATTTTATGAATTTCCCTGATAATATAAGTACTGTATTGTATTAATAGGGTATTAACATGAGGAAATTATAAAATATGTTTGAACTATTTAGTACATTCATTGTTTTTTAGTAAGATTGAAATATATATTTCAGTTATATAGACTTTCTAGCAACGTGTGAAGGGGTTTGGAAATAAGTGACAGATTAAAATATATGGTCTTTTTCAGGAAACCGATTCAAAATATATAAACATGCAAAGAGCCTGTTCACTTCACCTTAATAAAGTGACAGTCATTACTTATATATACTGATGGCAGCAGGAATGAACACTCTCGTTTTGGCAGTGGTATTTACATTAAGTCCCAAAACTATTCTAGTCACATTAAATTGCGAAACCCTGATGGTTGCTCTGTCTTTCGCAGTGAACTCATTACTATTGATACAGGCCGTAAAGAGGCACTCTCAATTCCTGGTTCGAACAGCATCTGGATACTATCTGACAGCCGTAGTGCCATTCAACATTTCTCTAACTGGCATAAGGCGGATGATAACACAGGAGTGGATATTTTGAGGAAGTTAAAACATCTTTCTTCTTCTCGCGAGATCCATCTACAATTGGTTCTTTTGCACGTTAACATCGCGAGCAATGAGATTGCTAACTCTGTAGCAAAAGATAAAGCAGCTCAACACACTATGAACTCGGCCGCTCTTACGTATTCAGAACTACACTCCACCTACATCAACAGCAAGCAAACAACTATTCCTCCTGCTCATCACTGGTATGAGGCTAAACGACCTGGTGGTTCTCTTTTCGTTTCAATGCGGCAGGAAGGAACAAACTATTCTGACTCGTTTTCGGAGTGGCCACTCCGAACTTGGACTTTTAGGGATGGTAACAAAGTTTTTCCAACTTGTGTAAGGTGTTCTGCCTCCCAGGCATCTCCAGAACACATTCTTGACTGTCTAGGGCTTACAAAACAAGATCTATATGAAGACCCTCTAATGGTATTGGACTTTTTGAGAGTGAATGGATCATGGACTTGATCTAGCTTGGCTAGACATGGAGATCAGAAACAACAACAAAGTGATAGTGGGGCAATGGAAGGATACGATGATCTCTTTGGGCATTCTGGCCACTTGCGGCCCCCAATCCCATATCTGGTGCTGTAGGCTTAGAAACGGCTATTGTGGCGTTGTTATGTTGAATCTGAATAGTCTCTTCATTCTGAGTGGCCGGGGTAATCGTTTGGCAAATGTTGGATGCAATCTTTAAGTGTAACTGCTTGGAAGAGAGCTGAGAAAATGCTTTCTTCTTGGTTCATTGCGAGTGAGAAAATTGATTCTCATAGCAGTGGATTTGATTGATTGATTGATTGATTGAATATTAACGTCGCACTGTTCAGCTACACGAAGGATTTTGGCGGCGGACGACGTAATTTTGAGCCATGGTCAAGTGACGTGGACGACACCTGAGATGGCACCACTTCTCCTAACTACCACACCACACCAACGGGAGGACGTTTCAGCTCTCGACAGATTTAACGTGCCTCATAGCAGTGGAAGGTGGAGCATTTCAAAGATTGCTGTATTTGACGAATGGTAAGGAGGAGGGTATGGGTGTTAAATAAAACGAGAGAAAGGCGAAAAAGAAAATATTTGTACAAAAAGAGCAGCTGGAATGATTACAAAAACATTATTTTAGTATTGACCTTCAAGGGTTTTACTTCGAAAAGTAAGCGATAATTAGGTATAGTGCTGTTCATTCTAGACACTGATAGTTAGGATAGAAGCATAATTTTCTTTCAAAAAGTGTACGGATGTGAGAATAAATGGGCTCAATTTAAAGTTCGTTCATGGGTGGAAGAAAAGTGGTTGGGATGGTTTCATTTAAATTGGTTGTATTTTGCTGATATGAATATTTGCTGTGCAGCCCCCATATGTGACAGTCATATGAGTCACTCATAAGCCAAAATGCGGTTAAGTCCCTTTTTTGATATTTTCTGATTCTTTACATTTTGATAAAATAAATAATATTCTTAATTATTAAAAGATTCACTCGTTGCTTCCTTTTTCTTCTCTCATAGAAAAAGGAAGCAACGAGTAAATCCTTTTGTAATTGAGAAGAATATTATTTTTATTTTATCAAAATGTACAAGTATCAAAAAATGGACTTATTGGCTTTTGAGCGACTCATATAAGGTGGGGCGGAGAATCTTTTAAATAAAATGTTTGTTATGAAATGAGAATTTTTTACGGCTAAGGTAAATAATCGAAAAGTAATTTTTCTAATACGTCAGGTATTTTCTTCGATGTGGGTTTTAAAGTTAAGCTAGTCATCTAGAATGAATCCGAGGCAGTTGGCTTCAGAAGTCCATGTGATAGCTCTAATTGGGAGGTAGAAATCCTAAATTATGCAAAAGCACTGTTTACGAAAAGTGACAGTCGATTGCAGTTTGCTATTTAGTTAAACACATGTCGAGTTTTTTTGGGTCATTCTAGAGTCTGGGTTGCTTATTTAATTTCATTCAGAATTTGAATATTTGCTCGGAGTCGCCATGAAAAAAAGGCATGTTGTGACAGTAGGATTTTCTGGAAATCTCTTGTGTAAATATTGTGTAATAACGAGGCTTTCATATATGCAGCGGTGTGGTCAGAAGTATTTTTACCTACTAAGTTGTCGAGACTAATTAGTCCATAGTTGTCAGAAAATTTAGGACTTTTGCTTGACATAGGTATAGCTATTATGAGTTTTTCTATTCTTCTTGGAAATAATTGTGTGATGCACTTGTTAAAATATTTTTGCTGCAAATGAGTTATTGAATTCAACCGTAGTGGTTTGAGTGCAATATTCTTGATGCAGTCATTTCCTAGAGCTTTGCTGTTTTGTAGGTTTTGAATGATATTCATCTCTTCTTGAAGAGAGGTCAGTGGAGTAATGTGGAGAACGGCCGAATGGTTTAGAAAGCTTCTGACATTTCTTTCATTTTTTTTCGATAAAATCATTATAAATAAGGCTTATGGGTCTTCTGTCCCTTCCTTTAATCTTATCTCTGGTGGGGCCTGAGATACTTAGAAGGTGGGAGTGCTTTAAATTTTTAGTTTGGACGACTGATTGCGGCAAATAAGTTTTAAGATTGTGTTAAAAAAATTTGAAATTAATTCTCGTTTTGGTCTTTTATTCAAAATAGGACCCTCCGTTTTCAATGCATTTTTGTACAAATTTTTATTTTTGTAGAGTAAGGTAAAATATCTTTTAAGTTATAGCTCTAAATCAGGTGAATACGATGGATGCTTAATTGGCCAAAATCTACGAACAGGAAGGGAGGTGCGAGGACTCTTTTCAGTTCTGTCCGTATTCTGACCATCAAACGGTTTAAAACAGCTAAGTATCTGACTTTAATTGTTTGTCCAGTTGGAATAAATTATTTGTGGATAATACCTCTAGCATTGAAGAATGTAATAAGCATTGTTTAAATTTTGGATGGAATTTTCCTTGATTTTTTGGTTTATGGTGAATTTTCTGACTTCCGTTCCGCACTTTGTCTTTTTGATTCAGAATCATATTGAAAACACCAAGTTTCATCACCTGTAACAATGAACTTCAAGAAGTTTGGATCGTTTTCAGTGGCTGAAATGATGTCTCTTGCAATACGCACTTCTCATTGCTTTTTGCTCAGGGGTGGAAGAGTGTGGTGGGTCAAGAGTGTGGAACAAATTTAGCACACATTTTTGTTTTGCCGTGAAGGATGATTCGAATTGCTTCTTTGTTGATGTTTAAAGAGTATGCCATCATTCTTATGGCGCACAGCGATCGTTTGCCACGAAATTTCGTACTTTCTCAATAATTTCAGGTGTTCTAGAGGAAATTGGTCTTCCACTACGCTGATCAACTACCGCATCTCTTCCATCAAAAAAAAAAAAAAAAACGTTTGATCTACGTAAACCTGTTTCATGAGCTGGTATGTTTCCGAAGCACTTTTACCAAGTCCTGCGTAAAATTTGATTACAGCTCTTTTCTCCACCTTAAAAAATCAACATGAACAAAATTTACTTCTGCAAAGAACGCTCGTCTTCTCTCAGCTACTTAACCAAATACCCTCAATTTCTTCACAGTGTGTCAGCAGACCATGGACATTATGATGCATGCACATTTGCACTCATGGCACCATTACAGCCTGCGCTCTGGGAGAAGTCTTAAATCTTATTTTGCCATACCGTGCATGATGGAGTTAAAACTGATTGAAGCGTCATTGAACTCATTAGTATTAGAATTGATTGGGTTTTTCCAAGAATGGAGCTATATAGAGAGCGTGTGTTAGAATTTATTCCAGTTAAGGCATGGGGAGGAATTGAGAGCTGACAAGGTATCATTTCCTAGCTCATCATTTCAAAGATAACCAAATTGTGACCTCAAGAGAGCTCAGTCACAATAGTTCGGATATTACAAAAGCTTTTAGAGCAGGGGTTCCCTTGCCATGTTTTTCGGTGTTGGGTAGACCCCTACTTACCTAATAATGAATTTTTGCAAATTTATAAACTGGTATATGGAGCTATACCTCCTTTAAAAGATTTAAGTTTCTAACTGTAGTGAAGTATAGTGTTTAAAACCTAAGACATACGTGTTAATTAACTAAATTAAAATTTAATTAATACGTAAAACAACTGTTACATAAAGTAACTGAGCAACAAACAAATGCTTTTCATGGGAAGGATGAGCCTGGGGCTTCATCCATTCTGGCACTTCGAAAATTGCGCTGTGTGTGTTTGTGTAACATCCGTTTCTAAATTTTACTTTAAGGTCTTCTTATATATATATATATATATATATATAAGCCCGTTTACATGCAAACCCGCAAAATACCGGCAATTTCGAAATGCGGATGAAAGCCGGGATATTTTTTCAACCCGTTTACATGAGAATCTGGTGATTGGTTGATAGATTCACGTGATTATAAAATGTAACCATGGAAACTAGAATTTTTAGCGCGATTGTCATGAAGAGGACATGTGATTATGTTTTCGTTTTTTTACCGCCAAATATGGAATAAAATACCACTTTTAAACACTAGAAATGAAAATAACCATTTGTAAAATCATATGTAAAAAAATTATGCAACGTTTTGAAAGTCTGTATTCGCAGTACTGTTTTAGTAAAAAGATATAATTTATCGAGAATTACATTCTGAATGTGGTAAAAATTAAGGCATTAAAATGTGTGTATTATAGAATATAAAATTGTGTGTATATATTGAATATTATAAAGTCCTGTTCTCTCTCTTGTACATGGTCAAAGTAAAAAGTCATTTTTAAATCCATAATTCTTTTACAAAAAAATAAAAATTATTAAATATTTGTATGGTATCTATTTATTATGTGGTATGTGAGGATTTCTTAACACATCTGTTTTACAGAATTTGACTGATATAAATTTTTCTCACACAGATGTACCTTTTTTTACTATGGATAACAAATATGCATTTATTGGTATTTGCACAATTAAAATGTAAAATTCAATAATTTTGATAAATTTCATATAAGGACTTTACACATGTTATTGAAATATCAACATTGTGTGTTAAAGAAATCTGTGCTACCCCCAGCTGAAATGTATTAAGTGTAAGAATACTCTGGATTTTTTTTACATAAGTATTAAATTCTAAATGCTCATGTATATTGATATTATCCTGCTAAAAAATTTAAGACCTAAATAAATTTGTTGCATTGAGTTAGTTACAAGTATTAACCCAAGAAGTCTACTTAGATCAGTTCTATGATATTTATCGGTAATTAGGATCATGAAACCAAATACGACTTTACATTTAGACATTTTCTGTAGGATGTTTACTTTCTAAATGCAATGGAGAGAGAGAGAGAAGTATTCAGAACTTTAATATAACCTTTTTCAACTCTCTGTTTACCCTTAAATGAATAACTTGACATTGTTTGTAATCTATATTCATGAAGAATTCAGTAAAAAAAAAAGAATTTGAAAGAATTTTTTCAAAAATAAGTGTTTCATCATCCAAAATCACTGATATTTTTGTGTAACTATTTGAAAGGACAAATTTGATGTTTATTATATATGGGTGAGGTCGATAGCTCTGATTTTAACCACAAATGGTGTGGTTATTCTAGAAATGTCTAGAATGGATTATGAGCAGACTTTGAGTTATGTATAACTTGACTGCTCAAGCAAAAAGCGTGGACTGTATACTCAAAAATTGTTTGTTTATTGAGGACGGTAGGTACGTCCGCTCCGGTGATGCATTACAAGCATACTGACGAAATGTAAACAAGGAGGACTACTAGCGCCCTCTGCACATGCGGGTCGTAACAGAGTCCCCGCCATTGAAATGAAATTTCAATACAAATACATAATGCAATTGACGATACTTACATACAAAATACACAATATTTACAAAAAAAAAAATTAAATGCAAATACGTTTGAAATACACAATATTTACAGTAATTACCAAAATTCATACAGGTAATATACAAAGATTTCTGATTGTCCTTTTAATATATTTCCGTTTGGCATACGCACTTTCACAACCGCACCTTAGGTGCCAAAAAAATTTCAGATTCTTCCGGTAGCTCCATTTCTCCTAGGAAGATTTTCGTCTTTGATTAAAAATCAAACATTATTTTTGAAATTTCCACACGTTCTTGTAAATTATTCAAATAATCGCGTTTCTGCTTATATATATGTTGGGTAATTTTTTACTCTTTCCCATCTCGACAACTGATTCTCTTTATATTAGTTATTTGCGGTTCAACTATGGATGTTAGGGGTCTACCTACTAAGAAGTGTCCAGGGGGTCAGTGTTTCGAAATCATCGAAATTTGACCCAAAGGAGTGAGTGGTCGGGAATTTCTCAATTTCACAAAGTATTGTGTGAACTCTTCGAGAGTTAAATGTGCGTTCCCAGACTCATGGAATTTAAATGCCTTTATGCTTCCCCATGCCCTCCATGGTTTGGGGACCTGGGTGGGATAAAGTTCCATCTATCATTCATTTGTCAAAAACTCTGCTAATGTGTGATCAGGTAATTTAATCATTTTGAACAATTTTTTAATTTCGGCATTTGCGCCAACAAATGTTTTAGCGTTGTCGGTGGTGATTTTGCACACTTTCCTCTCCTACCAAAAAACGTGCAATGAATGCTTGGGATGTGAGATCTGTCAAAAATCTAAATGATTGCTTTTGTACATAAACATACATAGAACTACATAAATTTTATTTAATGCCCCTATTTTTAAACTTAATGAAGAATGGGCCTGCAAAATCAACGCCCGTGACATTAAAGGGATAATTCGGTGTTACACGATCTCTCGGTAGGTTAGCCATAATTTGATTCATAGTGATGGGCTTGTTCTTAAAGCAATTCACACATTCATGAATAATTCTACGACAGTTATTTCTGCCATTGAGTGGCCAGAATTTTTGACGAACAAGATATAAAAGTGTGGGGTCCTGCATGCAAATATTTTTTATGATAATGGCTCAATATAATATCAGTTAAAACGTTTCTACTAGGTAAAATCATGGGAAATTTAGCCTTCTCATTTAAATTTGAATTGAAGTCTGCCTCCTACTCTAATGATGTTGCTCTCATCAAGAAAAACATTAAGTGGAGTTAATTTGCTTTTCATAGGAATAGGCTCACCTGCCAACAATTTGCGCATTTCTTCATAAACTCCCTTTCATGCAATGAGTGGATCAGCCAGTTCTCAGCATGACTTACCTCCTGTGAAGTAAGGGGTCCCTTTATCTTTGTAATTCTGGTTCTGCAGTTGTGTATGAATCTGTAGAAAACTTACCACGAATTAATTTTACATAGTTGTTTGAAATATCAATAATTTTTCAAGGAAATTGTTTTTAGTCACTGTCAATGTCAAGGAAATGTCCTCTTTTGGATTTGAGTTCTTTCTCATTTCCGTTAAAACACTCTTTCTGGGATTTCATCTAGTCCTTTGGTCTGGAAGTCAATTTGACGTGAAACGAGGATCCATTCCACCACTTGGAGTTGTTTAAAACGTCTACGCTGATTCCTCTCGTAAGTAGATCTGCTGGGTTGTCCTTGCCGGAACAGTGGAACCACGAGTTAGGATCGGCGAGGGATTGGATTTCGCGAACCCGGTTCGCAACAAAGGGTTTCCATCTATGGCTTGGACCTTTGATCCAATGTAAGGTGACCTGAGAGTCCGTCCAGAAAAAGGCTCTGGTTGAACACTTCTGATCTAGGATTTTCTTGACTTCCTTTGCTAACAAAGCAGAGCGCCCATCAGTTCCAATCTGGGAGGGATAACCTTTTCAGAGGTGCAACACGGCTCTGGATGTTACAAGATCAACGCTGACTCTGTCCTTGTGCTTGACTCTCAAGAAGGCGGCTGCTCCATATGTTTTGACTGGCATCAGAAAAGGTATGGATTTGGACTAAATCTTTCGAGGATCTTTCGCGAATCTTTAACTTGATAAAAATGGATTCTAACCACCATTGTGACCATACTGCATGAATATCTGGCGGTAGCTCGTCATCCCAGGATAACTTCCGTAGCCAAAGTTCTTGTAATAGGCATTTGAGCCTAATCGTGTAGGGTGACAAGAACCCAACTGGATCGTATATTTTCCCTGCTGATTGAAGCACAATTCTTTTGTGATGGGTTTTGACGTGTCAATTGCAGAAGTCCTTTAACATCAATTGTAAAATAGTCGTGGACAACATCCCATGGTATCCCTAAAACCTTTGACGAAGGGATTTTAGAACTGTCGTCCGGGTGACGAGGATGTGTCTCAAGGCCTTCCTTTTCCCAAGTTCTCATCAATGTTTGATCATTTGAATTCCATTTGCGTAATTTCATGCTGGCATTCTTCATGATTGTTTCAGCATCCTTTGATACTTTGGGAGATGTCATCAGCACCACTGATTTCATCAACATAGAGACAAGTGTCAAGCATTTCAGTTGCTGCTGGATATTGCTCACGGTAATTCTCGATGTGATGCTTAATTGTTGCGGAGAGCAAGAAGGGGCTTACGTTGACTCCAAACATCACACGCTTAAATCTATACACTTTTGTAGGGATCTGTTTGATTTGATTTAATGTCTGGAAACAAAAATCTAACTGCATCTCTGTCCTCGTCACGTAATGATATTTGCAAGAATGCGTTCTATATCTGCGGTGATAGCAATCGTGTTCAAGCGAAAAGAAATTATCAGGTGGAATATGTTTGGGTTTAAATTCCCACCTGACCATATTCATTAAGAGATGGTTGTCCATCTTCATGGGAACTTGCATGAAAACAATGCGCATTTTTGTAGTTAGGCTTTCTTGGCGATTTGCGGTAAATAGAATACTGCTCTATCAGTTGGTTTTTCAGTTTCTAGAACCCTTTCAATTATTCCTTGAGATTCATATTCTTTCAAAATTTCGTATTGTATGTACAGAGTTGGATCACGAATGAATCTTCTTGTTAAGGATTTTACACGTTTTTCTGCTACGGAAAAATTGTCATTTAACTCTTGTGTATGGCTCTTCCAAAAGATATAACGAATATTGAAACGTACTGAAGATTTAAAATGTTGCATGGCTTGGTCGTCTGGGTCACAACTAGACTCTGCTTTAATTCCTATTGCTTCTAAATCCCAAAATTTTGTTAAATTTCTATCAACCTGATCTTGGATGAAATTGCAAAATAATAAAATGTGTGTGGAACCTGTTACAATGTAACCAAATACGGAGTCCTGCAATATTATTGAATTGTCATGTAATTTTATTTGTTTACTTTTTAATAATTCATAAAATATTTCACCTCCCAGGAGAATATCAATTCGTTTGGGAATATTAAATTCCGCATCTGCATATCTTATATTTTGAGGCAATTTTATTTTTGTTAAATCCAATGGCTGTGTAGGAACGCAACCAGTAATTTTAGGGACTATGAGAAAGTTAAGTTTTCTTTTAAATGAACTTCCGTTCGAAATTTCAGCGGAAATTCTTTCCTCACAAAATGCAAATTCAAGCCTACAATAGTTGAATTCATAGAGTATTTATCCAACCCGAGGAAATTTGACGCTTCTAAGCTACAAAGGCATTTCTGGCTTCCTGAATCGAGGATCGCGTTCATTATAAGCCAACCCCCCGTCGCACTCTGAACTTTGACCTTCGCGGTCGAAAGCAAATGGATTTCTCCCCACTCTCATTGTAAAGACACGTCGCGGTTTGAGGATTTATTACATAGGCTGGACTTTTTAAATGACACCTGATGAACTCTGTGGAAGGGTAGGTTTCTATTTATCTGTCGGGGAACACTTGTTTTGCAAAGAAGAGAATTGTGGTTCGCATTATTTCCTGTTCAGTTTCAAACAGTTCTTAATAAGGTGATGGCCTAGACAATTAAAGCATAGGTTTTGATCTCAATTCTTTCTTCAACAGACATTTCGTGAAACATTTTACACTTAAAAATTGGGTGTGTCTCTGAAGGACATAACGGACAGGTTTTTTCATTGCTTTTCACGACAAATGATCTGAATTTTGGAGAATATTCGTTCTTGTTTTCAACGAAGAATTTCTTTGTACGTTTTCTAAGGCTTGGCTCCTTTTTATTAAAAAGTCTAAAAAATTATTCCACTTAGGCAAATCATTAGAATGTAATTCCATTTCATATTGTTTACGCGATTCATCATCTAGACGTTGAGTTATAACAAAAATTAACATTGATTCACACAAAGCGTTAGGTTCTAATTCTAGTTGTTTTAAGGCTCTAAGATGACTCTGAATTGAATCTATTAAACTTCTGAGATGAAAAGCAGATTCAAATTTTATTTTGTTAGGATTTAAAAGTTCAGCAATATGACTATTTACAATTAATCTTTTATTTTCGTATCTACCTTCTAAAGCTTCAAATAAAGATGAGTAAGAATCGTTTACTGTTTGCAATTGTTTTGCATGGCCTTTCAGGGCAGATTGTAAATAATATAGTTTTTGCAGTCTGATAAACAAGTGTTATCATGAATTAATGATACAAATTGGGATTTAATATGTAATCAATCAATATATTGTCCCGAAAATTCCGGTAAATTAATGGATGGCAGTTTCACATTGTAATAAGCAAAATCATTTTTCACAGATAATTCAGAGGTATCCACATTAGAAGATTCAAGTAAGGTATTGAGACTCACCTCTAAATTATCTGCGTCCACTTCCATCGTGTCCAAACTGGTCTCGAAATCCATAAGCTCTTCATCCGAAAGAATCCTGAGCTTTCGGTCCGAAGTTTGTCTATTTTTGCTTTCACTTCAGAAATGCGATGCGAGTTTAGTTCTTATTTCAACTTGATTCAATGGTGACTCCACATTTTCCAAGGAGTTTCTAATGCGTGTGATCTGACCGAGCAGATGTGCTTTCCTTCTGTTAAACACGGTGAGTTCTGATAGTTCTTTTGGAGCCATTTTGAATTTTGCTCGGGCTCGACACCGACCACAAAACTGGGTGAGGTCGATAGTTTGATTTTAACCACAAATGGTGTGGTTATTCTGAAATGTTTTCTATAACGGATTATGAGCAGACTTTGAGTTATGTATAACTTGACTGCTCAAAAAAAGCGTGGACTGTATACTTTAAAAATTGTTTGTTTATTGAGGACGGTAGGTACGTCCGCTCCGAGGATGCGTTACAAGCATACTGACGAAATGTAAACAAGGAGGACTACTAGCGCCCTCTGCACATGCGGGTCGTAACAATATAATATCGACCAATTTCTTCAAATCAAAAAACCGCAAAATGCTGCGATATACAGCCAGTAGTAGCAACTATCCCTGATCACATTTGAACACAGTAACAATAATAATGATGTAATTGTTTTTTTTTTTAAAATTTGTTATGTCTTTTTGCTTGGCGAAATTAGTCGGCAGTTTAATACATGTTTCAGAATTTGTGGAATGATACGAATATTGATTTAGCATTTCTTATAGAAACTTTGAAGTAATTTAATGTTTTGCTCATGTATAATTTGGAGAACTGAAAAGTTTCATGAAATTTAGGATTGCCCTAGTAAAAGAATCTTGCTTACAATTTGTACAAATTGTGATTAATTTATTAATGATAAACTTTGGTAACTTATCGAATTAATAATGATTTTAATTAATTTATTCTTAACTTTATTGTATTTTCAAACATTAAATTTCAGAGCGAGAATTCTGAATCTTTTTTTCTGATGTCGTTTCATCTTCCATTTTTTTTAAAAGTATTAATGTAATATATAAAAGGATACTTCAGTTGCATATCAGTGATAAAGAAATAACATGTCAATGCATTTCTCCAAATAAGTTTAAGTCTGGATGAACTGAAGTATATTTAACACTATATATGTATAGTGACTGGATGAAATTTGTATGCATTAAGTGTTGGTATGTTCCGTGTAAAAAAAAAATCAAATATTTCCATGAAAACAGAAGATAATGCTTTGTATATTTTAGAGGAAATGATTGTAGGAATTTTGAAATTAATGTGAAATTCAAAAAAATAAAAGAAAACCCTTTGTCAATTTAACTGTGTATGTATCCATTCACCCCCTTTATTTTGATGTAGTTTTAAGTATATGAAATGTGTAGATTTATTTTTTAAAATTAATTAAAGGAAAATTAGGGTGGTTTAAAAATAAATATAAGCTCTAGTATTTAATAATTTTACAGTTATGATGAACAAATGTTATTCAAAGGTTTATTGTATTTTTAGGGCATGAAAGAAGGTTTATCGAGATATTTTACAAAAAATAAGTGTATATATTATTATTGTTATATATACGACTATTTGTTTCTTTTATTCAATTTCTTTCTATAAGTTGCATGATTTCAGTATTCTAATTTGTTCTATGTAAATTCTGAAAGTTGACTGTACAGAAGTGGATTTTATAACTCTGCCAGTTTGTAAGATCTGAAATTCCAAAATTCTTGCGATATTTCATTTAGTATATATATATATATAATCTGGATCCATACCATACACAATTTCTCAAAAATACTATGAAAAGTTTTGTAGCTAACCTATATACAAATGTTATAGGTTTTTTCTTTCAAGTTTCTGGTATATTTCACACAGTTGGCTGTTTTTCTTGTAGAATTAATTAATTTTAAAGAACAGACAACCCAATTATTTGTCCTTTGAATTTAAAGATTTCTCTTCTCCCCCCTTATCTTTACTAAGTTGAAATTATTGTATATAAATAATTTACTACATTTTTTAATATTTGAGGAGAATAAAATCTCCCCTCCTCTCAAAGCAACACATTTTAAGATAAAACTTTTTATGAAATTTCTTTTTTGTAGGCATTTTTACCATGTGCATTTTTTGTGAAGCTGTAGAATTAATTTTTCTTGTAGAATTACAGTTATATGAGTTAAGAGAAAAGGGCAATTTCATTGTTTACTTTATGAGCTGATTGCTTTGAAGCAATTTAATATGTAATAATGAGAAACTAAAAGATATATATCTAAATATTAAAACTTTTATGTGGTGTAGAAGTTTCAGCTCAACTGAAATTCTAGTTATTTCACTAGGAATTAATTTGCTACCAGTGATGCATTAAAAGACTAGTTTCTGCCATTAATTTCTTTGAAAACAAGGGAAGACCTTTTCAAATCTTACTTTTGTAAATGTATTGTATCCAAAAAAGAAAAAAGCATTAATTTGATTACATTAATTTTGATAGTATTGAAATTAGTGTAAATAAAATTCGCAGAAACTTTGAAGAAAAAAATGTTTTAAAATTTTTTGTTTATTATTTATTGCCTAATCATTAGGTGTTTAAAAATTTAAGTTTTTATGTCATAAACCTAAAATGAACATTTTAGAAATTCTGCATAATTTGACCTTTTTTATCTATGAAATCTTTGAATTAGGAGATAATTTTCTTTAATTTTTTTATTGTTTCATTTTATTTGTTTGTGTGTGTGGATTACTGACATTTAATACGCTTTTGTAAATATTTTTAAAAATTAGTACTTTTTTGTTGTAAATAAATTGCAAAAAGCCATTCATAAGACTTCCAGAGAATTTTATTAGATATTATCAATAAGAGATAAAAATTGAGATATAACAATCATACAAGATATTATGCATGTTGAATATTGGCAGATAGATCCTCAATTTGTCCTTATAGTATAATGTTACTTTCAGATAGTGTGATTTATATAGCAGATCATGAAAGCTTTATTTACTTATAGTTCATTCATGTAATGTTAAAATTATGTGTCAATAAATGATGTAAATTAAAATGAGTATGATTATTAAGTAAAACTGTATACGAGAAATTTTCACGAAAACAATTTAATTTGTTCTACAATAAAATAATTTTATTAAAAAACCTATTTCTTTAAACATGTTTCTTAATTTATTCAAAAACGTCCAATTAATTTATTTCTGAATGTTGGAGACAGGCATTTTTATGAAAATTCAAACTTTTTGAAGAGTAATAATTACAAAGGAAGTCAGTGTATAAAACATCAAATGTTTGTTTTTATAAGATTATTTAAGATACCCGAAACCTTTAAATGATGTTAAAAGCAATTTTATTTCCATCTCGGAATTCCTATAATTGTTTAACAAAAACTTTCATATTAACCAACTTTAATTAAAAAGCTAAATTAATTTTTGTTTGTAAAAAAAGTGTGTATTTTTGCTGTGCAATGTTTTCATAAGAACTTGTTCATGAAATGTTTTATGATTGTGGGATTATTTAATCCTTCGAGGAGAAAAAAGTAGCATTTAACCTGCTTTTATAAAATAATTTTGTACAGTAAATCATGGTTTGCTTTAATAATAAAAATTAAATGGTTAAGTGAAAGTAGATAAAAAAATTGAAGATTTTAGAAAAAGAAATTTTCTTTTTAAGTTCTTATCCTCGTGAATTTAATGGAATGTTAACATAAAACAGTTCACATTCTATTGGTTATATCAACTTTCACAGTAAAAAAGAATTCAATACACCTTTATGGTGTTATTTAATTACAAGATATTACTAATTTTTTACTTCTTATATGGAAACACTCAATAAGATAAATCAGGGGGGGAAAATGCAGTTTTATTGTGTACATCCATAAGAATTATACTGTAATAATTTCAAATCAATCTCAAAAACTGTCTTAAAATATATGTATAATCTTATTAAAATATTGAAAACATACATGGAGAGCCTAAATATAAATTTATTTACATCCTTCCCTGTACCTGAATAGAATATTATTTTTTTATCGGAAATGGGCACTTGTAAACTTCCGAATCCCGGACAGTTGTATTCAATTTTTCCTTCACGTTTTGGTTCCCCAGATGTTTACTTTCTTCAGTTGACCAACGCACGCATTCGACAACAGCAGCCATCTTGAATCTCTGGCGCAATGCATCATGGGAGAATAAGAAAACTCTCCACATTTTACCTCCAAAGCACCTGGTCGGAAGCGGGAACAAATTTTAGACCTGCATTTCGAGCCGGCAAAATGCCGGGTCGTCGTGTTCAAAGCCGATGCAATTTTCGCCCATGTAAACGGGGCTTTAGTGCCTATTCCGATCAGTTCCTCTTGTAATATGACATTTATT
The DNA here is from genome assembly GCA_019973935.1 of Trichonephila clavipes. Taxonomy (NCBI): domain Eukaryota; kingdom Metazoa; phylum Arthropoda; class Arachnida; order Araneae; family Nephilidae; genus Trichonephila; species Trichonephila clavipes. Next base: position 980,147 of record BMAU01006061.1, on the reverse strand, counting down.
TTTTCTTTCGATGTCACCATAGTAATTCAATTGGCTTTTCTGATATTACAATAGTCAAAGCATTCTCAAATTTAGTTCCAAAATTTGAATAAAGGGCATTTAAATGTTGAACGTAGGTTAAGACTTGCTTTTCCTGGCAGATTGTGTGCGACAAATTGAGAAACTAGGAAAATTCGAGACGTCCAAAATTATGTTTCTTTAGCTTAATTCTGACTAGAAACGCGGAAATGATGGTCCTTGTAACTGCAAATTAACTTAATTAAATCTAGTAAATGAATCTGTTAAATAGGTAAATCTGGTTTCCACTTGATTAAATTTTCTTTTAAAATTCAAGTCATGATATGGTTTAATGAGAGTCACTATCGTAGATCCCTATTTACACCTCATGGACCCCAAATTATTTTTTCGCTGGCGTGGACCCCTTGCAGGTTGTCATAGACCCTTGGAGGTTCTATATAGACCACTTTGGGAATCCCAGTTTTAGAGAGATCTGCGTTCAGAGTAGTATAAGCATAAACACTGAAGATGATTTTTCTAGCAATATTCCAGCCTTGTTTCTAATATACAGTTAAAGAGGATAGAGACTTGTTTGGAAAGAAAGAAGACAAAATGACGACTTCAAATGATGATGGGGAATAGCAGCATTTACGCCTTTCATCAGATAAGGATTGTTTTTACGTAACTGAAATGTTAAAAATCTGTTAAAATAATTTATCATGTATTTCTTACTGTATGAATTTGTGTAATGTAACAAATACCAGAATGCAATAAATTATTTTTTGTACGAAATCTGTTTCAAAACAAATTAAAGAGAAATAAAAAAAATTCCTCTACGGAAATAAAAATTTGGAGAATATATTTTTCAAGCCTCAAATAAAAACCTACCAAATTCTTGAGTGTACCTAAAGGTCTACCAAATTCTTGAGTCAAAACATTTAATTTCCCAGGCATATCATCTCCATTCTTTGCCCCATGGGCCTTGTTTATAATACTCAAGTGAACGTAAACGGGCTGGTAGATTCATTGGGGAACTCTTTCTCTTAAAATCTAAAATCTTCTAATGATGATTTTATTGAAAAAGTTGAAAAATTTATTGGATTTCAAAACCACCCTACTGATTTCTTCGCGGATTATTAGTGTACTTATGTACTACCACAACAATCACTAACTCTATTAATAACTCGCCAAGTTGGCAACCCGGATTTCTTATGAGTCATACGCAGTGGCGCAAACATGAATTTTTCAAGGGGAGGGGTGGGGTCCGCGGGGTCGGAAGTTCACCATTCTTGTATCATGCTCCTTTTGATTTTGTCAATTTCCGGGAACAAAACACAGTAAAAATCTAATTATTAAATAAATAATTAGCATTAATTAATAAAAATAATCATTGATAACAAATATTGAATTAAATTTTACGTACTATATACTTAGAATTATAATAAATCGGAAAAAATCAAGGGCTCTGGGGGGTCTGGACCCCCCTCTTGTATGCGCCACTGGTCATACGTGCTGAATTGGCAACCATATGCTTCGTTTCATATTTGTCACCAATAGGTTGCGATAATACGTAAGTACCATTGTAAGTTTTACAGCTGTGTGGCATGTGCAGGATGTCAAAGAAGTAAAAAAAGAAAAGAATCCCCTTTTAGAATGTACCGATTTTATCAAAAGCTTATAATCGATGGTACATTACGTATTATCGCAACCTATTGGCGACATTATAAGAAACGAAGCACAAGGTTACCAATTTAGCGCTTACGATTCATAGGAAATTGGGGTTACCAAATTGGCGAGTTATTAATAGAGTTCTCGATTGTTGCGCTAATACGTAAGTACCTAATCAACAATACTATGAAAACAAAATCCAAGTAAGAAAAATAAATCGACCATTAAATAACAAATATACTGAAAACGTTGAATGTGCCCGACTTTAGCTGGAATGTTAGTAACACTAAATTATTAATAATTTAATTAATATAATATAAATTATATTCATTTAAATTATGAAACTTAGTTACAAATATAATAACTTAATCGAAGTCAATTAAATTTTTGTCACATTTTTTCATAAATATTGGAAAGTTCGTATAACAAGAATTGAATATGGTTAAAAAAAAGATTATAACCATGTATGAACGAAGCACATGGTTCACATGAAATCGGAAAACGAATAGCATAAATACAAAAGTGCTGTCGTGACCATTTTTTAGAGAAATGAAATTTTCTTTTTAAAGATCCAAATGATAACTGATTATTTTTTAGAGGAGTATTTTCTGTTGCAATTTAAAGTACAATATGTACCTAAGACTAAAAGCATATTGTAAGAAAGTGTAAATGAAAAAAAATAATGTAATTTATCAATAAATCCTTTTCAATAGAATTCAGAATATGGTTTTAACGAATTGCAAGTTTAGTAAACCGATTAATCTGTAGTAATTAAACATCGAACCCTATAAACCTCTGCCTTTCAGAAATGATCCTTGTACTCACCAATCACATTTTTGAGCCATCCATTAATTACTAAATTAATGTGACGTCATAGTCACATGATAACTGAGTCACGTGTTTTCAGCCAATCAGTTCATAAATTAATGCGACGTCATAATTATGTTATAAATACAATCACGCGTTTCCAGCCAATTAGTTCATGTGCTTCACGGTTGCCAACTTTTGCTTTTTGCAGAAACTTTCTTTTAGAAAGTACATATTTGTCAACGATATAATAATGCACATAGTTAAACAAAATGCACTTAATTTAAAAGTATTCGTATAGCGTAAGTTTTTTTTTTAAACTTTGAAAACTGTTCGAAGAATTTTAACACGAGAACTTTTTACCCAATCATCAAATTTTAAATGTTATCTAAACTTTCAAGTTGGACAACTAGTATGTCAATTTTTAATCAATGGGAAACACGTGATTGCCTTTATCATGTGACCATCATGAATTTGGTCCATTCTGTTTTGGCTCACTTCTTGGCGACGATATTTTAAAACCACGACCAAATGGCACCTTAGGTGCTTTTTTCAAAGTTGAGACCGGTAGAAAACATGACTTGTCCGAAGAAAAAAAAATGCTATGACTTTAAGAACAATTTCATGTAAAATTTAGTTGCCAAAAAAGAAAATTAAAAACATTGAATAAATTGAAAAACTTACGAAAGAGAAAGGATCTCCTTTTTCACCGGACGAGTTTAATTTTGAATGAACCACATTACAGTTAATATCTTTATTAGGAATTTAGAGCAACAAAGGCTATTATCCCATGAATGAACTACATCCGAAATGTAAAAATGAAAGACCGTGTTGCCATAACTAAAAGGCAACTTTTGAAAAGAATATATTTTTTTTATGATTATATTCATTCAAAAACTATATAATTCTATCACAACAATTAATAATTGAGTATTAAAAGATAAATAATTATAATTATAGTGATGCCATATATCTCCAGAATTGCTGTGGAATCATGGAAAATCGCTTAAAAATCGAATTTAAAAAAATCTAAAGTAAATTTCAAAAAATTCTGTTCGAGGTGCAAACCATTACCCATAATTTCAGTGTACAGCATTACAGGCTTCAGGGCCTTTCCGTTTTGAGCATATTAACTCTTTCTTTGTTAACATATGTCATAACTATTGTAGTTTTTATTTTAGAGGATCAAAGTCATGTACTGTTGAAAGCGTCGAAAATTTTATTTCAAAATTTATTTGAAAGTATTTCTTAAAAAATTTCGGATTCATTATAAAAATTTTCATTAATTGTAAAATCATTAGTATCTCTCTCTAAGCTACGACTCTTGATTCATTAATATAATTCATAATATTAAAATACACAAAATTTTATAGAGAGTTTTCATTAGAGTAAATATGTAAAATTCGGACTAACAAAAACCAATTGGCTTGCCAAAAAGCAAAAAGGAAAAAAGTTCTAAAGTCAATTGGTTATTAATAACCACAGTCCCACTTCATCAAAATTTCTCAACAAAATAAACCCACGACCAAGCACATATAATAGCCTAAATAAACACTGCTACATAGCAATAACTTAGAAAGATAATAATATATTTATGTATATAACTTATTACTTGATTATCAATTTGGCTCTGGTACTCTCGACAATATTTAGCATTCAACGAGAGCTTGAATTGAATAAATTCGAGCGTCAAAAATTTGGTAGCTGGAGCCACCACTTGATGGTGCCACGAAGAAAATGGCTCTCACACTTGGGGACTTGCTGTATCTTTAAAAGCTTAGCTGCCAAAATGCAGCCCATTTGAAAGAAAAAACTTATCAGCTCACCACCGGGTAAAAAGTTAATTGCTAATTACCCGCGCCAGCTCCCGCAGTTACATTACCTTTGAAAAATTGAAGCCTCTAAACATGTAGTTTTTAAAAATATATATTTTTGTTTGAAAGGAATAAAAGTCTAATAGTTTTAAATTATAAAAAATGCATAGATTTAGGAAGAAATGTGAAATGTAACAAAATTGATAATGACACTAATCATCAAACTAAGATGAGATTTTGCGTATAGTTGTGAACTTAAGTTCTTAATTTTAGCTTAACTCCTTTCGCCACTTGCTACAGTTACTGGTATAGTCAGCTATATTTTTAAAGAAATACAGAAGAGAGCTTAAATGTTAAGGCTTAAAAAAATGAATCTTATATTTCCTTTCGGATTTTCGATCGGTTCTTCACATATTTTGTATAAAAGGTTACATTTTTTTTTCTTATGCCATTGTCGATTCAAAATGAGTCCCAACGTCACATACGGCAACCGTTTCTTATGTATTAATAATAGTTTCATTGAAGGAATTCCATCGAAGATTAAAGAATATTTTGAAGTTTTGTGTGTGTGTAAAACATCAAGCGCAGATAATAGATCAAAATCTTTTTTTTTTTTTACTTCAACTTTCTTATTGGGTTAATGCAGTTTAATATTTTATGCCAAATAACGAATTAATACAGAAACATAAATTGCTTCGTACAATTTAATAAATTAAAAAAGCATCGTCTCTTATTAAATTATCAATTTTTTTTTTGGTTTGCATAAGTGCTTAACAAGCTATCAGATACACTTTAAAGTCTTTAAGGGGACTTGGCACCCTTTGAGCAAACTTCTTTATTTACGTATTTAAAAATTATATTTTAACATTTTATACAATGTTTCTATTCAAGAAAATGTTACCTGATGAAAATTTTCATATATTATTCACACAATTTTAAAAATTTAAATTTTTTCAAGAAAAAATTGGGAAAATTTTAAAATCTACTCCTTTTGTAAAAATTAATTTTTTGTCCTGAAATTTTTTTATAATATTCTTATGGATGTTCTTAACAACTTTAGGGATCGATTTTAGAATAACTTCATTCGTTTTCGAGAAAAAAAAATAAAATGTTGATATACAGGCTAAAAATCAACGAAAAAGCCAACATGTCTTACATTTTTTTTTTTAAAAAAAAAAGTATTCAGTTTATAGCAAAACGGATCCCTAATTTTATTACATGCTTTATTTTTAACACGCAGGAAAAAAATTGAAGTGATTGGTAAATAATTGTCGAAGGAGTAGCATTTTGAATGCACTAAGGTTTCGAAAAACAAACTGAGAAAAACCACTTTAAAGTTTATAATTCTGAAAAAATAATTATTATAAGCTTAATTTAACTTAAAATACCACTTTAAGATATTACTTATACGTTTTTCTTTAAAATAATTGCATTTTCATATGTTTTCAACCCACACATTTTTATAAATGATCAACTTTTAGAGAGTACTAATTGCACAAGACAACTCAAGAAAAACTTTAAAAAAAAAATTTTCTGTCACGACAGAAATTTTAGCTGTTTTTCTTCTTATAATATTAAAGTATTACATTTGTATGAAAAATATATCAGGAATAAGAACTGAAATTATAAAATTATTTATATAAAATGCCTTAATTTAAAAATTTTACATGCACACATTTCACAAGGGAAGAAAAATTACATTATTGTATTGCCTCGGAAATATTCTGCTTTTAATGCTACACATTCTTTTTTATGGTTATTATTTCTATTTATAAAATAGATTTTTTTTAGCTACACATTCTTTTTTATGGTTATTATTTCTATTTATAAAATAGATTTTTTTTATCATGACGCATTTTTTAGCTTTTTTTCTAAAAAGGGGGTATGGCTGAATTGCCTAATTTGTTTTCAAATGAAGTTTTATTCAACTTCTAACTTTCCGACATGCACAAGTGATATATCAATCGAAAGATAGTAATGCAAAGAATAAGATTAAATGAAAAAAAAAAACGGTAGGTTTGTGATTTTTAGGGTACCAAGTCCTCTTAAGGTCTGTATCCTACACTCCCTCTTGGAGTCACAGAATAGTTTCAATGTTAATTCTAGAACATCAGACCTACCAGTTTTACAGAGGGCTTACAGAGCTTCAGCTACTGATGAACTCGAGATAAGAAAAAAGGTAAAAACTTATTGGCTGTAAGTTTAATTATAGAATACAACAGCTGTTACTCCTCCCCTGTCTCTTTTGCTTACAAGAGAGATGAAAAAAATAAATAAATAACAGATTATGCAGTGACTATTGAACATTAAATCCAATTTGTAAAATACATGGTGAACCCTTTCTCCGGATTGGTTAATTGTTAGATAATTTTCTTTCTGTAATGGGGCTGCATATGGGTGTTTCTTCCTTTGCAGACCTAGTACGTTCCCCAGGAGCTGGTGTCACTTTTTGAGGGTAGCACCCTTAGGTGATACCAATCACCGCACGTAAAGTTTGATGCCCGGTTTCTTCCCCAAAGGAAGGCACCTGAGCTCTGCCGATGCGAAATTTGTAGTTAGGAATTTAATTTTGCCGAGATTGTTAGATAAATTAGCTAATGAAAAAGACAAAGAAAAATTAGCTTTTATTACAAGTGACAGTATATGCGAATTTCAAGTTATTTGTTCCGGTTTTGGGAATGCCCCTTCAATATTTAATCGTACCATTTGTAAAATTTTAAATTTACATCAATGTTAAAATTTTGCATGCCATTGTTTTGAGATGACGTAGGAATTTTTTCAAATTCTTCAGAAGAACATTAAGCTCATTTAAGACAAACATTCAAAGTATGTGTGGAAGAAAATATAAAATTAAAATTTTTGAAATGTGTTTTTGTTAAAGATAAAATCATCTTTTTAGGCTATAAAATCAAAGAAGGTTGCATCACACCTGATAATCAGAACATTGAAAGTATTGAAAAATTACAACCTCCTAAAAATATTAAGCAACTTCATGGTTTTCTTTATTCAGTAATTGTTTATAACAAATTAATTGATTCGTACGCTAAGATTGGAGAATCTCTAAATCAGGGGTGTCAAACTCGTGGCTTGTGGGCCACATGTAGCCCGCAGCAGTGGCGTAACGTACACCCCCCCGCATCGCGGGAGGGCCCAGGGTTCTAAGGAGCCCAAAGCCTGACTGATACAAGTGCCTACCCTTTGTAAAATTCAACGTGGGGGCCCAAAACCTGACTTTGCAGGGGGCCCAAATGTTCCCGGCCAATATATCGGCACACAATAATAGGTCATAAAATAATAAACTGACGCAAATACAAATAAGATAGATAGTATTTGCTCTAAACGTTTTTTAAATTATATTCTTTTTCTGCTATTATTATTTTGCTACATTTTCTATTATTAAACAAAACACTACATTTATTTTAAATGTACCACAATTAGGTAAATACGATATCTACATTTCTATGAATATTGATTTATTTGCGGTCCACCTAATATTAAACCTTGCTGGTTTGGCACAAAATTAGCCTTTGACTTTGACATCCTTGCTCTAAATAAATTGTTAAAAAAAAGATAAATAATGCCATCGGACTGCAGATTGCCTACAAGCATTTGAATTGTTAAAAAATAAGTTAGTAACTAAATCTGTATTACATGATCCTAAATTATCTCTTTATATATTCTGTGATGCTTCTCAAATAGAAATTGGAGAAGTTTTAAAACAACCTAATTTAGTAATCTTAATCCAGTATCTTATCATTCTCGAATCTTACATAGTTATGAAAAAAATTACGTCAAAGAATTGGAATGTTTAGCAATAGTAAATACTTTTGATAAGTTCTATTATTACTTACATGGTAAAAAATTCTTAATCTATACTGATCATGCTGCAGTGGCGTAACGTGCACCCCCGCATCGCGGGGGTCTAGGGTTCTAAAGGGGCCCAAAGCCTGACTGACGCAAGTGCCTACCCTTTGTAAAATTCAACATGGGGGGCCCAAACCTGACTTTGCAGGGAGGCCCAAGAGTTATCCATTACGCCACTGTCATCCTGACATTGTTTGGCTTAAAATATGAAAAAATTTAATGGGTAGGTTATTTTGTTGGTCTTTAAAATCAAGCATGATTGATTATGAAGTTAAAAATAGTTACGTAGGTCGGGGTTCGAGGAATTTATGCTATCAGTCACAAGGAGCAAGACAATTCTTCGGAAGTGATGGAAATTTTATTGTAGAAAAATGATCCTTAGAAATACAGGATATAGCAGCAAAATTCGTTGAATAAATCTCAGAAGGATCTTTACACACGGCGCTCAAACACAACTATCAATGTCTAAAATGCAAGTATGTTAAATATTATTCACAAGTACTCGCGTTTCTCCTATTTAACAGCCGAAGTAATCATTAATCACTGGTCGACTTTTCACTGCCAAAACAATACTACTCAGTTTCGGCGAGCGACACACACACACTCCCTATTTATAGTCTGCATGAATTTTTCTCGAAAACTCAGCTTACGGGGTCTCAGGGGGTGTTAGATTTCTCTAGAGGTCTGAAAATATAAACGATTTTCAAATGCGTATAATTATTTTAAATTTAAATTAAATGATTCGAATCTTTTACGTATTATTTAAAATAGAATGGGTTTTAGAAAAGTATAAAATGTTTAAAATCTAATAATAATTTTAAAAATCATAAGCATATGAAAATTCTATAATAAATATTAAGTATTTTTTGCTTTGCACACGCTATTTTCTAAAATATTAGCCTCTGTTGTATAAAACTTTATAGAATTATACACAATGCATCATACTCTTTAAACCCTACCTAATTTTAGTATTATATATCTTTTGTATTTCAAAATATTTGTAAAATATTGCAATTTTTTAAATATTTTTTAAAAATGTATATTTTTTATTTATTAAAATATGTAAGTTATTATTCTATTTATATAAAAGTAGGCACAAAGTATTAAGAATACATTTGTCTTTATAAATCAATTTATAGCTAGTAATTAAACCTACTATTTTAGAAAATAGCATGCGCGACGTAAAACTTAATAAATATTTCTTATAGAAAAGTTTCTTATTTTCATATGCTTATAATTTTTAAAATTATGATTATATTTTAAACATTTTATACTTTTCTGAAGCCCCATTCCTTTATAAGTAATGTGTAAAAGATTCGAATTATTTAACTTAAATTTAAAGAAATTATACCTGTTTGAAAATTGTTTATATTTTCAGACCTCTAGAAAAATTTAATACCCCTGTCACCCCTTACGTCATAGATCCTGATATTAATAGATTTCTCCAGGGATTTCCTGAAGGATCCATATGGTCGCAAACTCGCCAAAAATTATTGCCAACTTTTGTCTCTATCACCAACAGTTCACTAAGTTTCCATTGAATCGCCATTATAATATAAGGAATGGCGTTGCTTGCGAATATTACAATGTTAGCATTAAATAAGTGGAACAAAGAGTAATGTAAACGTTTTTTGCATCCGGATTTATTTACACTATTTTAAACATTCTGTAAAAACTTTTTATAATTTAGTAGGGATGTTTCTTTGTTATGTTAATGATTGTTACTTGGGATTATTTTGATTGAGAAAACTACACTTAAATGACTGTGATAAAATAAAGCCTTAGAGATAATTTACTATATTGGACTAGTATAACTCACACACAGAAAAATGTTGCTTAATACTACAGACTCTTGCTTAGCACTAGTTCAAATATCGAATATTCTAGGTGTTTTTCTTTTAAGGAAAAAAATATGTTGTATGTTTAGAATTGAAGAAAATTATTTTTATTTTATGTTCTAAATGAATGAAATGAGAGAGATGAGAATTAATTCTATGCTATATTAAAAAAGTGCTACTTCTACACTCTTTAATGTTATACAAAGAGTAACGAACTGAAATCAAAATAATTTATATTCTGTGTCTTTGCATTTCATGTTGTTTTTGCTGTTAACATAAGATTAACATTTTTTTATACATTTAAATATGTGTAATAACCACTTCAACATTTTTATAGCTTTTTATTAATATTTGATTTTTGTAAAAACTTTTTTAGGTGTGTTTCAGTACAAAACAGAAGTTTTTAAATACCTGATAGCCTTTACATGTTGCATTAATAAAAATTTATTCTAAAATTTCTTCGTGTATGTATATTTTTCAATTATACATATTTCTTTCTATAAGTCTCTTGTCTTAAAAATAAATAAGGTTTCATCCAATATAAAAAAATATACCATGTATTAGTACAAATGCCTCTCTGTATTTGTATACTTGATTAAATTAAATTTACTTTAAGAAAAAGATTCGAATGGTGCCGTTGCTTGAGTTCGAATAACTGCCAGAGGTGGAGATAGTACATATGTGTTTTATATTACAAAAAATAAATATTTACAATAGTATTAAATATTTAAAAGTAGTAATGCGGGTAAATGAAAATTACACCTTTGAATGTGCTGCGGATTGATGCGGACAAAAACCTTGCGTCTGTCCGTTGCGCTTTCTGTTTACAGAATGTCCCGGTACGGAGTTCTAAAGCTTCAGTTGTGGTAGGAAGGCGGGAAAACATGGCACACTCAGTTACAGTTAAGTGAGGAGTGTAGGAAATACATTCATTACCCAAAATTCGTAACAATATTTAAAGGGGACAACTAAAGTTGAAGCTGATATGTTATCAAGCCATCCTATACACACTCTGTACATTTACTTGAGAATTGAAAGAAATAAACTCTTCAAAATTCTTTGTCCTTAAGAAGTAAAAATTTGCTCAAAATAGGTGTACCTTTCTCTCTAAGGTGAAAAGTTTTGCAAAAGGCTCATGAACAATTTAGACATCCAGGTACTTAAAAGATGATAAATTTAATTACTCTTTACAATACTATTGGCTTCAAATTAATCTAGGTATTTCAGCATTTCTCAAACATTGTGTTGTATGTCAATTAAACAAAAAGATATGACAAAAAAGTTTTGGTTTTTTACAGATTGATCATGCAACTCGTTATGTCTAGACTTTCCCTTCCAAAAGTGAAACAACAAAACGCCTAAAGAGCAATTTTTCCACATTCAAGTACCAACCGAATAGTTAGCTGATAGAAATGGTGCTTTTACTTCATATAAGTTTAAATGCTTTCTAAGAAATTACAATGTGAAATATTTATTAATTGCTTCTCATCGTCCACAGATAAAAGGGGAATGTGTGTGTAAACGTGTTAATGGTCAATTGTAACAAAATATTTAAATATGAAGTAAATTCTTCTCCTACCAAAATTCCTTGGACTAAACTTCTAGAACAAGTAATCAATAACTTAACACCTCATTCAGTCACAAAGTTTCCTCCTGCATATTTGTAATTTGGCAGTTTACCAAATACTCTTCCATTAATCCCGAATCAGTTTTATTCTACGGCTGAAAAAGTAAGATAATTAGCTGAAGACAATACTATAAAATATCACGAGAAAAACAAAAGTAAATATGATGATCGTTACATTGATTCTCCTTTTAAGAAAACTTGGCACCCTTTGAACAATGTTCTTTATTTATGTATTTAAAAATTATATTTTAGTATTTCTTATAATGTTTTTATTTTTAAAAAAGTGCGTGTGTGTTTACTTATGTACGCACGTAAGAAGTTATACTTCTTTGGCGTAACAAGATTAAAATCTTTCTAAAAATCTTGAGCAGGGCAAGCTGGGCCAAGGACGAAAGACGGTCACAAGCAGAGTTGAACGATACTAACCTTTTGTCAATCGGACGAGACAAACCTGAGATTATCACGATTTAAATAAACTTAAACACCCTCGCACATGGATAATAGGACCAATAACATGGGGGGTTGTTCGGCAGACTGTATCTGGAGATGAGGTGAACCGAATGAGACACCTGAGACATCATATTGAATGTCTCGGCGGGAAAAATCGTTTCTGAGAAAATTAAAACATCCGCATGAAGAGCCCCCCAGTTATGGTCATTTTAAAATAATTAAAACTATTAAATAAAATAGAAGCAGGGCATCCAGCAACTCGAAACTCGGCCTGGTTGTGAGGAAACACAAGAGGAATCCATTCGAACCGGTCCGGAGTCTGTAGTTGCAAATGGGGCAGCGCTAGCTCGGGAAAGGTAAATAAAACTCCCCGGGGGCAACTGTAATGTAAATAGTCACGTGCATCCCAACGATACACAGAGTAGTAGGTGATCCCAAAGTTTCATCCTTCTATCTCTGTAATATCGTGACGTCTTCAAAAGATTGAACCCCATAGGAATAACATGGGGATTCTAATTTTAGTGATAACGCCCCCTAGGCCCACTATCTACACACGAATTATAACAGATAAAAGAGCTCAACGCGGAGAACCTAAGGTCCGAGTTTCATTAATGAAGCCCAAAATTCCTCGGAGCTATGCGGGATTAAAAAAAATTTAAAATTTTAAAATAATTTTAAAATGTTAAATATGGGTGAAGAAATGGGGCTATGCTCCTAAAAAATATATCTAGGATGCTCATAAGGAGAACAATCGAATCCAGCCGGTGCGGTCGACCAAGGTGGCATAGGAATCGAGTTGTTACTGGGGAAGCCCAGTAGGGGAGAGCACCGGAGGGGATCAATTCCACTTAAAGCTCGCACTAATACGAAAATATGGTGGACCTCCAAAAATCAAGTCCCAATCTCAATTTTTTAGGGGGGGAATTATTTCCAGTCTCCATAGGATTAACATGGGAGCATCATATTTTAGTGCTTATGTGTGCTTTTAGTGCCTCCCCATGCCTACACAATGGACATGAAGTAGATATTTAGATGGGTCTCGACGAGTAGAACAGTTGGTTCAAATCCAAGTCCGAGACTCAAACAGGAGCCAAGATGTTGTGAATTTCAACAAATTAAAAAGTTTAAAAAAGTTTTAAACAATTAAAAACTATGGAAAAAATAGCCCTACGAGCATGAAATTATAATAACTGGAAGAGCAGATACGAGATGGATCGAATGAGTCAGGTCCGAATGGACTGTCAGGCTCGGGTGCTGAGATATTGGCCAAAAAGCCGTAGCGGGGGGGGATGCATCCCAACAAATATGGTTTATAACAATAGTTACTATGACCCCCCAAATATCAGTCCCCTAGCACCAAAAAAAAAACGTGGCATGTTAAAATATTAGACAACGGGGTGCGCGCGCATCGTAAAAATTTACCTTCATCCTTTTTCCTAAACGCGCGATAAGAAGTACTAGCTTCATGACCTGGCGTTGTACGGACTTTCTCTACTTTTATAAATTTTCCCTTTCCTTCACAAAATCAGCACTTCTCTCTCTAGTAATCTTTTTCAAAATGATAACTTCAAAAATGACACGAGATGAATTTTTTCACATATTATTCACACAATTTTAAAATTTTTAATTTTTTGAAGAAAATTTGGAAGATTTTAAAATTTTACTCCTACTGTAATTATTAATCTTTTTACCTAAAATTTTTTCGTAATATTCTTAAGGATGTATGTAATAACTTAATTAGTTTTGGAGGAAAAAAATAAAATGTTGATATGCAAGCTAAAATTCAATGAAAAAGCCAATATATCATACATTATATTTTTTTTAAAAAAATGTATTCAGTTTACAGCAAAATGGATCCCTAATTTTGTTACATGCTTTATATACAACACACAAGAAAAAAATGGATGTGATTGGTAAATAATTGTGGAAGGAGTAGCATTTTGAATCCACTAATGTATCGAAAAAACACAAACTGAGAAAAACCACTTTAAAGGTTATAATCCTGAAAAAATAATTATAATAAGCTTAAATAAACTTAAAATGCTACTTTAAGTCATTGGTTGTATATTTTTCTTTAAAATACTTGCATTTTCATATTTTTTCAGCCCATACATTTTTATAAATGATAAATTTTTTGGGAGTATTAATTGCGCAAGAAAGTTCAAGAAAAATGTTAAAAAGTTTTTTTTTATCTGTCACGGCAGAAATTTTTGTTTCTTTCTTCACATAATATTGAAGTATTATGTTTGCATGAAAAAGATATGAGGAATAAGAACTGAAAGAATGCAATTATTAATATAAAATGCCTTAAATCAAAAATTTCACAAAGAGAAAAAATCACATTATTGTAATGCCTTAGTAATATCCTGCTTTATATATTACAGATGCTTTTTTATAGTTATTATTTATCTTTTAAAATAGATTTTTTTTTATAAAAACGCTTTTTTTTCTAAAAAGGGGGCGTGATCAAATTGCCTAATTTGTTAACTTACATTTTTCAAATGAAGTTCTATCCAACTTCTAACTTTCCAACAGGCACAATGATATATCAATCGAAAGATAATAATGCAAAGAATAAGATTGAATTCCGAGTACACAGAGTACGTGCTCGTTAAATCAGTGGGTTCGTAGTCTTGTGGGCTTAATCACGAGCGCAGGGACTGGAGAATATTTCCCTCCCCTTCAGTCTAGATGCAGAAATTGTGGAGGTGGAGATAGAGGTCGTGTCGCCATCTATCGTCCCTTCGGGGAACTTCGCCGAGCTAAAATCGTACGGTCACCTGTATGGTGCTCAAGGCCAACGACAGGCGTACCTCTAGCCCATGCCACGATGAATTTCGTGGGCCTCGATCTGACTGCGTCAGACAGGTGGCATCAGACAACAACAACAACAATAAGATTGAATAATGAAAAAAAAAAACGATATTGCGATCATTTTTGGGTACCAAGTTCTCTTAAACATTTTATTTATCACATGCCTGGCCATTGAGCATCAGATCATAAGGCATTTTCCTTTTAAACATGGTGACCTTGTGATCTATGATAAAATTCAACTACCTAAATCATAAAAAAATAACCATACCAAATGCACAAAATACTTACTGAAATTGTTCACGTTTCACAAAATTGAGAACTTATTATCCACACCAAAGAATTAAAATTGAGTCATGAATAATAATAATAATAATTCTTTTTTTTTGTATTAGGTCGACACACCTTTTTCCACTCAAGAGTTCTCCCCTTGTTGGAGATTATTTTCATATTTATGTTCAAGTGAAGGGAAAATTTCTAAGATAATACTAATCCAAATTTTATTGTGATACGTGGTATCTGTAAAATACGGGTGTGTCATAGATCCTGGCTGTACACACGTGTCTTGCGGAGAGGGAAAGGATTGTAATAACTTTAAATTAATATTTACTCAATATTCAAAATCCGAATACTCTATTTCGAAATGCGTCTTTTTTCATCCTTCTCCAAAGGATTAAAAACATTTTTATAGATTTGTTAATGATTCCTCGTTAAAAAGATTAAACCTCGACGTTTTGATAACATTATTGTCGATTCCAAGTAATGGAATATCATAATGGTTTTCACATGCCTTACTAACCGGTTTCAAATGTTCAATCAGTTTCAACTCTGGGAAACCTCTTTTTAATCCAAAAATAGCTACCCAAGGTTTGTGATCCGTTATCAATGTGATTCTTTTAGCTTTCAAGTATAAACGAAACTTTTTTACTGCCCAAACTATTGCAAGAGCTTTATCAATTTTTGAGTATTTTTGTTTGGATGCCGATACAGTTCTTGATGCGAACGCGATTGGGCTTTCAGAGTCATCTGAATATACATGCGACAGAACACAACAAATACCAACTGGGGATGCATCACTAGCTAAGGTTAAAGTTAGATTGGGATCATAATGTACCAGACATTTGGAGAACAAATTTCCTTCTTTATTTGCTCAAAGATAACCTGGCAATCCTTCGACCATAAAAATCTAACACTTTACTTTGTCAAATTATTAAGAGGATTAGCAATTGTCACTAATTTTTGACAAAACTTCCCATAAATATTAACTAATCCTGAAAAACTATTTACTTCGTGAACATTCTTAGATACAGGAGCATTAGCTACAGTTGAGATTTTTTCATCGGTTTTGTGTAGCCCTTTTTTTTTATCGATTTTGTTTTCTAAGAAAATTTATTTCATTTTGGAAAAACTCACTCAAATTAAGCTTTATCCCGTGTACTCTACATTTTTTAAAAAAACCTCCTTTAAATCTGTAAAATGCGAAGTTTCATCCCTCTCAGTTATTCTAGCATCGTTCACAAACATTTTGACTCCATCCATACCCTGTAATAGTCCGTATATAAAGCGCTGCCAAATAGCAGATGCCCCATTTAATCCGTACATAAGTCTTTTTCAGATATATAATCCCTTACGACTATATGGCCGCGGTAGCCGAGTGGTCAAGGTATAGGAGCGTGGCCGGCCTTTTAGCGAGTTCGAGTCCAGTACGTGTAGGGGAGCGATGCATGTTAAATCTGTCGAGAGCTAGAACGTCCTCCAGTTGCTATGGTGTGGTAGTTAGGAGAAGGGGTGCCAGCTCAGGTGTCGACCCCGTCACTTGACCATGGTTCAAAATTACGTGATCTGTCGCCAAAAGCCCTCGTGTAGCTGAACAGTGCGACGTTAATATTCACTCACTTACTCACTCACCCTTATGACTATTTATGGTCATTAATTTCTGACTTTCCGGATGGACTTTTATTTGCAAATATGCATGTTTAAAATCTAATTTCGTAAGTTGTTTTCCACCATTTAAACTACCCACCCCCCTATTTCTTCCAATCTTGGTAAAGGATGCGGAGGGAAATTTGGAATTAGGGCTAATGAATAATCGGCATATATAATCTTATACTACTATCAGTTTTAATAACAGGAACTTCTGGCGTTGTCCATTTAGAGCTTTCGACTTTCTCTATAATATCCTCTTTTTCAAGTCTGTTAATTTCGTTTTCAACTCTACTTTTTAATGTGTTTGAACCCTATAAAATATAGGTTTTACTTTCGGGGTTTGTGAGCTTGAGTTTAACTTCTTAATTACTTATTTCCTCTAGTTTACCTCATCGAAAATATCCTTATATTCTTTCAAAAGATTACTTATATTACTTACAGTTTTTGCTGTAATAGCTTTAATAGCCGGAAAATCTAAACGATGTTATAGAGCCATTCACGCTCCAGAGTCGTATCTAAGTTTTCTTTAACAATATACAGTTTTTGGTTTTTATTTTGAATCCTTACTCTAACATATCCTAAAGATATTAAGGAATCCCCTTTATAGGTTTTAAAAACTATATTTGTAGGTTTAATTCATTTATTTGAAATTTTCTAAAATTTCCGATATTCATATTAACCGCTCTCCCCGAATTCAATCCCACATGGAGCAACTTTTTTATTCTCAATTTTTAAATTTATCTTAATTTGTAAGAGTTCGAAAACCATATACCGCCGGAAATGCTACTTATTAAAGGTGATGGTTGTATTACCTTCCCCCCAGCCCTTGGCGAGGCGGGAAGAAATCATATGTTTGGGTGCGAAGAAGGATAGACCTGTCCAAGTATGTTCTTAAAAATAAATACTAATATTTAAAATTTAGACCCCATATCTTCGTTTGTTCGTGTCCTTTATAGGATCAAATATTAGTTAATTGGAGGTCATTTCAGTTCTTCCTTGTGTAATACACAATCGTTAGTATTTAATCCGTGTACTGGAATTTCGTTTTTATCCTGAACTCTATCTTGTAGAGTTACCTTTATTTTTGCTTAACGAGTTCACATTAGCTTGCTTAGCTGCGAAGCATGCCTACTTAACATGTCCAATTTTTGTACAGAAATCACATTTACTCGAAATAAACCTACATTTTTCTTTTACATGGTTAGTACCTGTGCATCATGAACAAAATAAAATTTTCTTCTGGATTTTTATGAAATTAGATTTTTTATCCTTGTGTTTTTTACATGTCTGCACTGAATTTATTCCTCCGCCCATAATATCATTTGCCCCTTTAAAAGCTCTTTCAATCGCCAACGCTATATGTAACTTTTTCTCGAGATCAATATTATCTTCTTTAAACAACCGATCTAAAAACATTTTATCCCATAACCTGCTTACAAACACGTCGCGTAACATAACATTCAACATATCCTTATTGTTGTGAAAATAGTCGTGTTTTGAACGGCGCTGGGGTGGAGTGACGTCATGCCCCCTATGATGTAATTCCCTTTTTCGGGCACTCCGAACTTGAACAAGCAGAGAGTGAAGTCATAGCTCTACTGCCTAAAAGTGTAAATAAAGCATTTTAACGGACTTCTCTGGAACTTCATTAAAGAAAGCTAACAACACCCAGCATCGGGTAGATGCAGCCCACACACATAAGAATTTGAATCTGATTATATGTTACCTCAACCGTAACACTTATATAATCACAATTAAGAGCTAAAACTCCACGAGGAGAAGATTTCTTATTTTCTCTCATATTTTCAACAGCTTACCGCGCAAAAACTCAACGCAATCAATGTAACTAACAGAGTGAAATGAAACACACTTCAAACCTGTTGTCGACAATGTAACGTCGGCTCATTAATAGAAAACTCCCAGGCAATACTTGTCAAGATTGACGTACGGGTTGACCAAGCTGTCCGGGAGGGATATTGCATCTCCCAAAAGAGACCAGCTTTTTTCTCTCATGCCCAGGGATAGCACATGTGAGCCGATGGGAAAAACGGCCTTGATGTCACTAAACTTTTCTTTTCCCCAATATCAGATAATTTTTAATCTTAACATTCTATAGGAAGGAAGCTCCGGTGAACAGTACCCATTGTGTTGGGGTCCCTTCGCACATGGGGCCACAAATGACTTGAATAAAGAGGAAAGTCAGCTTGTTGGGACAAATACAAACCTTCAATGTAAATGTGACAAGGCTATTTATTGCTCTCCAGATGGTGAATAAGATACCGCGTCGGAGTTGGGATCCGACGTGCCGGCCTATTGCCACCAATGGAAAAGGACTAAAGTTAGGAGAGCCGTGTGCAGATCTGTTACACGCACCAATGAAAGGTGATTAGGGGTGTGAAAGTGGCCCGCCTAGGGAGTTTAAAGAATTGACTCGGAAGTTGACGGGACTCTCTATCTCCTTCAATCTTGGGAATTATTTCGCTCTTCAGATTTGTTTTTCTTCAAAAACGCTTCGTAGAGTTTGCGAGGTCAGCCGCACCTCAAGGATCAAGGGAGATGAACATTGCAGACTTGTGAAAAACAAAGTGCCGCAATCGGTGGAGCAATGGCTGGAATTAACGAACTTGGAACTAGAACTTTTCTACAGCGAAAGGCTGTGTTCTTTAAGAATTTAATAATGAATAAACTTTTGTTTATTTAATTTGGATAAAATGTCTTTTTAGCAAATAACTGTGTGATCTCTCACGCTACTATGTTATGAAGTAATTTAAAGGGATCACGACGACACAACAGGCTGTTAGATTGACATAGAAATCATCGTATTTTGGACCAAAAATTGGGCACCACAGGGTAGCTATTAAACGGGATAATTAATAAGAGACTAGGAGGGTGACAGACGACTTCTGGCGCTTATGGTCCTATTTTTTCTCAGAAATGGAAACCGTTTTCGAACCCTTGCTGACCATGAATGCACATTCGGTTTTTTGGATGTTATACGAATAAAAAAGAACCGAGATAAGCAAAATCTATTGTTTTCTTTCATTGGACACCTTTGGCTAAACTTCCGATTAAGAATCAAGCCTTCGTGTAGCTTCTAAGTACAGCGTTTATCTACATTCAATCAACCAATAGGCAAGGGTATATTGACCTTTAAAAGCAAACAGCATTCTTGTCTGGATGTTTTCTGCATTTTACTTCAAACGATTTTTCTGACGAGCCACTTTGAATAGGAATTTTTTAGAGGCCTTTCTGACTATACTATTTTCGTTTTCTCATTACTTTGAGTAAAACAATACTTGATTTTAAAAGTTTCTTATAGTAGGAACAAAGATGTAGAGTGTTTAAGGTAAAATTTTAACTGTTTGAAGCTAGTAACAATTTTTTAAAGCGTAATCGAGAACTCTGTTAATAAGACTATTGAAACATTTTGCAACTTTTTACTTACCACTGTAGCTTGGGGGCCCCGTATCATTGTTACAGCGGTATCTATGCCCCTGAAAAAATTTGTAGCTTTACTTTCAGGCATTCTAGAAAAACTGATGCCCTTATCAAACAAATCTTCCAAGTTGACTGTTAGGTTAAAACTGCTCACTGTCCGAAAAACAGTAGAAAAAGCCGGATCAAGTAGGGCTGTCAACTTGGCCCGATAATCTCACAAAAATTCAACACCAAATTTTTGACGTCAAATTAGGTGATTCTCAACTAGAATTCAACAAAAATCATTATTCCAGTCAAAAACTTATATTATTTTTTTCAAAAAAATAGCTTTTTAATTCAAATTAATGCAATAATTTATTTTTCTATTTAAATCTACTTCACGCTTTTATATTTATGATTACTTTAAGGAAAACCCTAATTTAAGTAGTTTTGTACATTTATTTTTGCTAATGATTATTTCGGTGCATATTGTAGCGTCGACCAATTTCTTCAAATCAAAAGACGTACCCAATTGCCGCGTTATGCAGCCGATAATAGAAAACTGTTTCTGCGCATGTTTCAACTACAATATTGAGGATAGCATTTGGCGGCGTTTTTCAATTCCTACTATTAACTCACACTCTCTATTTATTTGTTTATTTATTTATCTTGGTGGAATTTTCAATCGTTAATAAAATACATTTTAAAGCGCTCAATTGAGCTGAAATTTAATATACATGATTATTTTGGATGACAATACAATAATTTTTTTAATTATAATTAATAAAAATTAATTGATTAAAACTAATTATTTAAAGAATTACAAATACAGCCACGTTGGTGACTTAGCGACCCTTTTAGCGACTTGTGTCAAAACTTGAAAAGCTTTTTTCTCACCTTTTAAAGCATTCAGTTGAACTGAAATTTTATATACACGATTGTTTTGGATGATAATACGATACTTTAATGATAATAAATAAAAATTAATTCCCCCTTAATGTTGTAATTCAGTCATATGTTTTTACATATTTATATTAATTGTATTTATTTAATAAAAAGTAGCTGAAATAAAATTTTCCTTTGTTGATCTAAGTAGGAATTGACTTAAATTTTATTTATATTAGTTGTGTGTGTGTGTGTGTGTGTTATTTTGTGAAATTGTGTGTGATCGACGGTATAGTACATAAGTATCATATTTCATATATTTTTGTGGTTTAATATTAATGCATTTTATTGCTTAGTGGGACAACTACCCCTCTTGCAAGGTCTTATGTTATTGAGGCTACTTTTCTTAATGTATAGGCCACTGGTAAAGATACTTCAGCCTGAAGATTCCTATCATTCCATCAGATGTTCCATTTCAGATTCAACATTTCATATGATTCGTCTCAGCTTTGCTATGAGTATCATCGAAGCCCAAGGACACTCATTCTCTTTTAACCATCGGGCTTTATTTGAAAAATTTTCACTTTTTCACGAATAATTTAAATGTTGATTATTCAAAAGTCTACAGTGCAAAAAATTTGTATATCTGTGGACACTTGTTACTTACAAGAACCACCTTGGATAAGCAAGTTTTCCGATTTGTCACTGATCTGGACTTTGGTACACATTAATTTTATCATTTATATTTTTCACCTCTCTGCGCCAAGACCCCAACAGTAACTTCGCCGAATATACTCATATTGAACAAAGAAACTCGTATTTTGTAACGCATTTTACACTGCTATAAATTTTTGATGTAGCATTGTCTATAAGTGGAACTAAAGAGATTCCTTAAATGGGGTCATCAATACATGTATTAAAAATTGCCAATGGAACTGTAATAACAGCAACCATTTATACTTTAATATATTGCCATAGCATGCAATTTAAAATTAGCTACTTTATTCTTCAAACCTTTTTTTGGTAGAAAAAGAGATGTCGCTTAGAGGTTTGAAGCATATTACGAGTAAATCGATCAGGATTCTAACTCTTCACGTTGACATTGCCTAGGGGGGGGGACTGCTCAGGTACCATTCTCATAACTTGTTCAAGGTCCAGAAATTCTATGTCCGTCCCCTATAATCTTCGCTTTGCTTTGAAGTGTGACGCTAATCAAAGAAACAACACTTACTTTCAGTAGATATGCCTATTTCGTCGATTCGCTTGCTGTAAGACTAATTTTAGAAAAAAATCTAAATTGGAATAAATTATTTCTTTTACGCAATTTTGAATTACTTCGTATCAACACATCCATTGCACATGTTGAGAAAAAAGTAAATGCCATTGTTTGAGAATGGTTTTATTATTATGGCATTAATGACATTGTTGCTTTATGACATCAATTGCTTTGTTTATAAATCAAAAGTTTATTAAAATTGTTTTTGTCATATTTTTAATATTAGCTTCATATTTTTTTTTACTTATTTCTATTTTTTTTTTAGTTGGGCTACATTCATAACTGTTCTAAAAGGCAGGCTGTGGAAATCTGTCTTATTGTGTTTACTTAGAACCGAAAATTAAATACGTCATTTTAATCAAATTTACAAATCGGGGACTCGAGGTTGGCCATTGGTAGTCTCTCATAGAATGATTTATGTAAATTGAATTCGATATAATTTCACCTAGTTTTAAAATTTTTAAAGATCTATGACTTTCCTTGAATACACACAATTTGATCTAAACACTGCTTTCCGACAGTTATCGTTACAAAATATAGACCGAGAACATTGTATAACCCTTGTTAAACTGACTAAAAATAAATATAGTGAGGAGTTATCTGATGCTTTAGGCAGAATTTTTTTCTTGATTGGCTAAATTTAAATTTAAAGTATGATGCTTTCAGTGTGATGTGTACAGATGATATCCTAACTCTGAATAGTCCCCCCCACACCCTTTTTTTTTTGTAGATGCAGGTTCTGATGAGTTTTTATACATGAAAACGCAGAACTTCATAGTGCATTGGATCTGAATTATTCCATCTTATAGGAGGATTACACTCATGGACAAAAAAAATAGCGCATCAAGAAGGAGTCGTCAAAATGAAACGAAATTTTAAATACGTAATGACTACTTTGATATAAGTAAATGATTAGAAAATCAAAGAAAAAGGATAATTTATTTCAGAGAAAAAGGCAAAAGAACGGAGGACTTAATACCCTGTTGAACCCCCTCTAGCGCGAATACCCGATGCAATACGATTGGGCATTAAGGCATACAAGTTCTGAATGATGTCTTGAGATATTTCGTTCCATATTTGCTGTAACATTGCCTCTAGTTCGTTCAAACTCGTGGGATGCCCATCTCGCCGTCCCAAATAATCCCAGATATGCTCGATTGAAGACAAATCTGGGGATTGGGCAAGTCATGGAAGGGTAGTAACAGTGCGGAGACAGTCTTGTGACACCCTTGCAAAGTGAGGCCGAGCATTGTCTTGTTGAAAAATGGTTTCTGAGAGCCGTTGCATGAGGGGCAGCACATGTGGTTGCTGGATGTCATGGACATACCACTGGGTTGTCATGTTGCCACGGATCAATACTAGGGGGAGACCGTGCATTGTAGTCAATGGCACCCCATACCATCACACCAGCTGCGGGTGCGGTGTGTCGCTGTAAGGAAAAGGCAGATTTGAGGCGTTCACCCCGAGGTCTCCACACACGAACACGATTGTCGTTACTGCTAAGATTGAATCTGGATTCGTCGCTAAAGACGACCTGGTTCCATTCCGCTGCAGTCCAGTTTCCTCGTGCGTGGCACCACTCCAAACGGAGGCGTCGATGGGTGGGCGTCAAAGGCAGCACACATAATGGGCGCCGCGATCCCAAAAGTCCTTCAGCCAGGAGCCTTCGTATGGTTCGAGAAAACACAAGGGCCCCTAGTAAAGGTGCTACTTGTGCCTGGATGGCTGCCGATGAAGCAGTTGACTGTACGCGTGCATTTCTTACGATGTTGTGGTCATCTCGACGACTGGTCTGTCGAGGGCGTCGTAAGCCTGGTATTCGTGTAAATGACATCTCCCGGATCCACTGTTCCCAACCCCTCTTTACAACACAATCAGAGTGGCTTAATTGACGAGCTACTCGTCTATCTGACCACCCAGCTTCCATCATGCCAATGATTCTTCCCCTCGCAAACTGCGACAGCTGCTCATATTATCTTCAAAAACGGCGTAATTTCATGTCTACCTCAGCTCTTCTTTTGTAAACGATTCAGCACACTCAAACAAGCTTTGGTTAAATGTTTTATGCTCCACGGAGAACGACGCTAAACGCCCTCTAGCGGCTATACGTAATGCGCAATCACGCTATATTTCTAATCATTTGCATATCTTCTCGACATGTACCTTTATGCCAAGTTTCGTTACGATCCCGCAATTATTTCTTGGTGCGCTAATTTTTTTGTCCATGAGTGTGTTTGCCATGATCGATCAATTACAGATACATGCACCTTGTACTGTAATTATTTAAGAAACATTTGATTTAGCTTTAGGATTCTTGCCAGAATTTTTGGATATTAAAAATTCGTCTGTTCCGATTAGAGTCATAAGTGTTTCAAAGCAACTAATATGTATCAATTGATACTGTTATAACATTCTTTTCAAATATTTTTCATCGGGAAAAATTATTTTGTATATTGCTAATTTAAGAAGATTCTCATAATGAATTTTTCCCTTTAGTCAAGATTCAGATAATTTCGTGAGATATGATCTCATTGGGCCACATAAAGTAGCTGTTCCTACACATTTTTTTAAAAGCGCTGCTTGGGAAGTTGAAGATGGAAAATATGACATGATTGCTTATGTTGTACCACATAAAAACCAGAAAGTCAAGAATCTGAAACCATTCGAGGTAAGTGTTTTTTTTATTTGTGTTATGTTGGTTTCTTCAACATTTAAATATAAATTCTGAGAGAAGTGCTTCAATCAGTAATTTATAAAAGAATGTTATCTCTCGTAATTATTTAAAATTGAAGAAGAAAGGCGCGTTATACATATTCTTCATTTTATGTCTTAAAGAGATTTTTCATATTAATGAAGTTTTGAAAGCAGGGTGTAGTGTTTCTCTCTGTCACCAGGGTGCTCGCTCATCTCCTATAAGATAGGTTTTCGGTGTTGATTGTTTCTCGGGACTATCCCCCTCCCCCTCCATAGACCAACAATGTTTTAATTTTTATTTTAAACATTACGCCTCGATGCTTTCTTCAGCGTGTTTTTCACAATGTAACTCCCCCTCCATAACAGAGGTCTGTGTGCGCCCTCGAATCACTTATTGTACCCATAATTGTTTAGTAATTGGAAAACATCACTTTCTCAAAAAAAAAAAATACGAGACGTCATTCGTTTAGTAATATAATGAACCTATCTACACTATTAAAATCGAAGATAAGCAAACGTATACGAATGTACTGTAGACTGGAGGAGTTCGCGTATCTTCTCACAAACCGCACGACGCAGAAATACGCCGAAGGTACCAAAAGCTCGAGAATGACCCGAGGAATCCGTTTTGACCCTTTATATTCCGATATTCCAATTAGTTAAAAAGATATTAATTAAAAACCGTAAGACGCATAATTAGCGCCATTTTCCCTCGCCAGGGGCCAAGTTCAAAATCTCCAAACCTCTTCCCCCGACGTTTTTAAAACACGATCTAATTTTTTTATGAAACTCAGATAAAAAATATTTACAGAATCGGAAAGATCACCTACTTCGCCACGATACGATATAATTTATTTTATAAAATAATTATATTTTCTATTTCTTACGATTTTTTTTAAATGAGTCAAAATCGATACGTTTTTATGAATATGATTTCTAAATCGTTCCGCTAGCGTTTTCTTTCGCGTTAATGAAAAGATATTTTACACTAAAAAATTTCATGCTTTTCTCTTTTAGAATCAGCTATTTAAAAAATTAAATGTGAAAAACTTCATTTTTTTCACGATTTTTCAAAAAATACTCAAAATTTTATTTAAATACTTAATAACTTTTTATATATTTATAAAAATAATCTCACGAAATTTATTTTCCGTATGTAGAATGATATTATCCGTAATCTGTACAAAGACTGAAAACATTGCTTAAAAATTACGGTTTCTTAAAAAAAATTGTGTTTTTCGTTTAATACCATTTTAATAAGATTCCATTAAAACAAAATTTTCCTTAAATTTTTTATTTTAAAATTGCCATTGTTTGTTATCGATGTGAGAAATTTGGAAACTTCAACTTAAAAATTAACTACTCAAAAAATTAAAACTTTAAAAAAAACATTCGCAAGATTTTTAGTGCTTTGTGCATGTGTGGGGGAAATCTGGGAACTCCAATCTTCGCGTTAGTGACATTGCAGTTTAGAACTAAGTCGGGGGGAAGGAGGGGGTTGTTTTCAATGACGTAAGACGTGTTATGCTCGCTCCTCGCCTGAGTTATTTATTGAACCATTAAAGTGCGGGCTTTTTACCCTTTTATTCAAATATATTTTTAATCTAACATTAAAAAACAACGCAATAAAGAAATTAATAGTTTTCTCAATAAACAACGGGGAGAATTTTTGTTTAACAGTCGAATTTTGGTACTCCACCGATCAAAACGGTTTGCATTTTAGTTCAAAATAACAACGATCGCTGTGAAGTATTACGAACAAACACGAGAGATTGGTCGCGGTGCGGCGGGCATTACACTCGTTTGTTATTGTCTTGCCTTAGTTACGACGTGGATTACAACTTTTAATGACGAGAAGTTACCTAAGCATAACATAATAAATTTAGTTGATACAACTGTATTTTAAAGTTTATTAGTGTTATATTTACGATTTTTAGCCGTTATTTAACATGTCTATTTAAAAAAAAAAACAGTAAGTGCTAGATAAATAAGTGTAACAGAGAATTTCAAACTTGGTGTACTGAGGAACATGGCATGGATAGTAAAGGCGGCAAAGCGGTGTTTGTCTTATGTTCTGGAACAGTTTTATGTTGAACATAGTCTATATAACGGATTCTAGACACATTTAACTGTTTGAAGAAGCTGGCTCACATGCTATTTTAACCATATTTTCACCTACCTATGCCTGCGAGTCATTATTTTCAGAAATGAATAATATTAAAAACTCGCTTAGAAACCATTTGACGGATGACTCCAAATCAGCTTCCATTCTGGTAAACAGTGCTTCTCAAACTTTCGCCATTTCTAAAAGTATAAATGTCATTTGTAAAAGAGTCTAGTCTATGTTGCTCTCTATCATATCCATCACATTTGGCATTAATATTTAAAGCAAGAAGACTTCCAAATATTTTAACCCGGGAGAGCAGGCGCGCACTCGATACTGACGTTAATAGTCGCGCGAGGTGACTGAGTCACTTCAATGTTTTTTTTTCACAATTATTTTTATTGTACATGATAAAAATCACAATTCCAGTGAATAATTTAACAAAGAGAAAATATACTTGCCTACTTTCAAGGACTTTTCATTTTTTTCTTCGATAATTTGAGAAAAAGTTCATTAAAACTGAACTAAAGTGTTTCAATGGTACGTAACCTTAATAAAGGACATAAATCACAGACACTTTTCACTAACATTGCAGGAATGATATTTGCAAGCAAAACCGCCATATTTTGTTCAAATTATTGTAGTTTTGCTGTCCTTTGACTTTGAGAGCCCCGCGCGACCACTCCAGGGTTAAAAGTGTATTCAATATAAAAATATGGATGTTAGTTCTAAAAAAAGAATTGTGTAGAACGCATATTTCATCATGCTTTATATGTATCAGAGTACCCATAAAAATAAATCTTAGCCAAATAATCCTTCAAAGTGCTCTATGTGCTTTTATAAATATCATATAACTTTTTCACATGGAAAAAAGCGCAACAGAAATACATTATTTACAGCTTCCCTAAATGAAAAACAAAAACATAAAAGAAGGGAAAGAACTAATCATTCTAACTAAATCATACAAACTAAACTAATCTTCAATCATTGGAAGTTCTAAGGTCAAGCGATGATCAGCAAATCTACTTCCTGGGTGGAAAGTGAATAAGTCTTCATTTTCTTTCTACAGCTAATGTACAACATTTCAATAATAATAACAGTGATAAATTTTTAATCTTCCTAGAATTTTTCTCTGGGTCTGAGTTGTTTTTTTCCCCTGAAAGAGTAGTATTTTAGGTTTGAAAAGAAAACGTAATAAAAAAGTCTCTCATTGTAAGATTACAGCAAATCAAACAAAATGTTTTTTTTTTATTTAGATATAGAATCAGATAGTTAATGAACGTATCAAAGTGGAAACTTTTATTTCTGAGGAAGTAATATCGCCAGCTGATATACATAAATTATATCAGTGTAAATGCGTATTTTTTTATATGTCAGAAAGTATTTGTTTACTTCGTTCCAGATATGTTCGCGCCCCCCTTGTAGGGTTATCGCGCCTCCCTAGGGGGGCACGCCCCACATTTTGGGAAACACTGTGCTAAAAGTAACATTTTACAATCCTAATATAAGTTATTTGTCATCTGATCTGCTACAACAGAAGTCACACTAATGTTACTTTGCAATTTGAATTACACATATAACTAAAACATTTTCTACTACACAGTGCAAAACGTATTTTTTTTCGTTGTAAATAAAAAGTTTTGAGTTGTAAGTATTGAGTTTTCTTATTTTCCAATAACCACAAATAAAAACTATTTGACACGGCACGTCTACACCTCATTAAACATTTCTTTAAAACAATGGCACGTTGATCCATAACGGTTCGCCACCCTAGTCCTATATGCTGTGTTTCCTATAATGTATATCTATCTTAGAATATACTTGATTGTGTAAGCTATATGCTTTTTTGGATTAATCTTCTTATATGAGTATTCATACGGTACTTATTTTAATTGACTTTCTCTCTCTCAACCAATTAAGCTAGGGAAGAATTCTCATCTGGTAGCTGTATTTGTTAAACCAGTCGCGCAAAGAATCTTCCTTATGGGGGGAAGGGGACAAAGTATGTGACAAATCTATACGGAACTTTATGACTAACCTTCTGAGTCGTCCTTTTTAGGGAAATTTAATTCCCTACCTATTTCCAATCAACTCCAAAAAGCGGACAGGATTCCTTGTTATGCAGATTAGATAAAGTATTTAAGTCAAATGGAATAGTAAAGTTAGAGCAGTAAGAGATAGAGATTGAAGCAGAAAGTTATAGTGAAGCTAAATTGAAGATTTCTTGTTGGATGATTTAATCTCAGATAAAAGCTGAGCTGAGCTGAATTGCAGTGTGGTAAATATTAGTCTTATTATTGTGAATGAAATTAAAATTAAATGTTCAATAAGAACATAGAATATAATTCTGGGATCTATTATCGTGGTAATCTCTGCGTGATCGTTATTTAATTGTTAATTGGATCATTAATTAAGTTAATTTAAAGGATATTACCTTTAAAACCTCATAATACTAGTTAGATATATTTGTTAAAAAGTCTTTGATTCTATTTGGATGAGATAACCAAATAAAGAAAGTTGTTTATAAAAATGGCTACTGGTTCTTATCTGAATCCTATTTATTCTCGTTCTCAAAGTGAGGTCCAAGGAGACCTTCACAAGTATACTAAAAACACTTAAGTGAAAGCACCGTGAGGTAATCTCTGTGGTAAAAATGAAAAATTTGTTGGTCTATGGGGGGGGTGAGGAAGGGTTGAATCTCCAAATACCACCCTTGTGTATGCCTCTGTGATAGATTTTACTCGAGATAGGGGTATATTTTGAGATGCAGTTCCAGGGACGTCTTAAAACTTTTTGAGGCTCTAGGCGCTTATGCAAAAATAGACTTTACCCGCAACCCTTTAATTGAATTTGGTAATGTTTAAAATATTGAATGTAAATTTCATATAAGTTTTATATAAGTTCATGCAGGTTTTATGTAAGTTTAATCCAAGTAGTAAAATGAGGTTTTATTTATAAATTCGCTTTTTGCATTGTATATATTAGGTTGGGGAAAAAGAAATCCATTATTTTTTCGGTAGATGGCTGTAGAGTCGTAAGATATCAATCAAACAATTTCAAATTTATGCTCGTTGTCAAGGTGACATTTCACACTAAAAGAATTATTTTGCTGTTTTTTGTTTAATCCAAACAGTTGTGAGTTACAGAATGTTAAAAATGGAAGTCAACAAAAAGAAAATTTGGTACATTTTATAGTTTTTCTTGGATAAAGGTGAAAATGCAAGCCAGGTGGCTGAAATTGTGAATGGTGTTTATGGGGCCGATACCGTAACAACTAATTACCTGAAATTTTGGTTTCGTCGATTCCGTTCAAGCATTTTTGATGTTAAAGATGCACCTCAGACAGGCAGGCCCGTCACCAAAAATGTTGAAAAAATCACAAATAATCGAAGTTGACCGGCATGTTAGTAGTCATAGCATCGCCAAAGAGCTAAAGGTCAACCTTAGCAGTTTTAAACCATTTACGCCACACCAAAAAACACGATGGATCGAATTTCCATCTGCGAAGCCTTGGCCAAACGGAATGAAATTGAACCATTTATTAAACGGAAGGTTACTGCGGACGAGAAATGGGTCACATGACAATATCGTGCGAAAAAGATCGTGGTCAAAGCGCAGTGAAGCAGCTAAAACGGTGGCCAAACCAGGACGAATGGCTAGGAAAGTTCTCTTGTTTTTTTTTGGGGGGGGGACTAGAAAGGAATTATTTATTATAAGTTGCTTCTGTATGTCCAAACACTAAATTCAGATCTCTATACACACACATATATTTATACCAACATATTTATACAGGGTGATCACACACACAAGAATTCATGGTACGAACTTTAAGGGTAGGTACAAGATATTGTAGCAATCATTTATTGTATAGACGCAGTGAAGCAAACACAAAAAATAAAAGACGAAAGGAAAAACAAAGTATTTATTAAAAACGTTGACAGCAAAAGAGTTGACTTGTGTAATGTTTACAATATCTGTTGTGGAAGTGGTCCCTATGTGTTTTTGTCTCAGGAAACCAGACGAGGATGTTGATACAACTCTTTTATTTCCAAACTCGGTTACTCAGGGAGTATGTCGGGGGGAACACTTACGATGGGCACCGTTTCTGCGCTCTCGCTCGTCTGATCTCCCACACACACTCTGAAAACTCTTAATTCGCGTTTTGCTTAATACACTTATTCATCGCCGCGCGGCGCCCACTGCGCATGCTTGAACATACCCCCCGGCCTTGCACTATCAATATTCAACAATAGCAATACAGTTTCACAATTCACAACAAGTTCACAAAAATTACACAATTGTTTTCAAAATTATTATATATATATAAGGTACTATAAATTTTCAGTAAAAAAGAGTTAATATTACAATAGCACAATTTAAAGATAAACACATAATTTCTTAAATGGAAATTAACCTTAATTATTTACATCTACAGGTAGAATACTGTTACGACCCGCATGTGCAGAGGGCGCTAGTAGTCCTCCTTGTTTACATTTCGTCAGTATGCTTGTAATGCATCCTCGGAGCGGACGTACCTACCGTCCTCAATAAACAAACATTTTTAAAGTATACAGTCCACGCCTTTTGCTTGAGCAGTCAAGTTATACATAACTCAAAGTCTGCTCATAATCCGTTATAGACATTTCTAGAATAACCACACCATTTGTGGTTAAAATCAGAGCTATCGACCTCACCCAGTTTTGTGGTCGGTGTCGAGCCCGAGCCAAAAATCAAAATGGCTCCAAAGGAACTATCAGAACTCACCGTGTTTAACAGAAGGAAAGCACATCTGCTCGGTCAGATCACACGCATTAGAAACTCCTTGGAAAATGTGGATTCACCATTGAATCAAGTTGAAATAAGAACTAAACTCGCATCGCTTTCTGAAGTGAAAGCAAAAATAGACAAACTTCGGACCGAAAGCTACAGGATTCTTTCGGATGAAGAGCTCATGGATTTCGAGGCCAGTTTGGACACTATGGAAGTAGACGCAGATAATTTAGAGGTGAGTCTCAATACTTTACTTGAATCTTCTAATGTGAATACCTCTGAATTATCTGTGAAAAATGATTTTGCTAATTACAATGTGAAACTGCCATCCATTAATTTACCGGAATTTCCGGGACAATATATTGATTGGTTGCAATTTAAATCCCAATTTGTATCATTAATTCATGATAACACTTGTTTATCAGACTCGCAAAAACTATATTATTTGCAATCTGCCCTGAAAGGCCATGCAAAACAATTGCAAACTGTAAACGATTCTTACTCATCTTTATTTGAAGCTTTAGAAGGTAGATACGAAAATAAAAGATTAATTGTAAATAGTCATATTGCTGAACTTTTAAATCCTAACAAAATAAAATTTGAATCTGCTTTTCATCTCAGAAGTTTAATAGATTCAATTCAGAGTCATCTTAGAGCCTTAAAACAACTAGAATTAGAACCTAACGCTTTGTGTGAATCAATGTTAATTTTTGTTATAACTCAACGTCTAGATGATGAATCGCGTAAACAATATGAAATGGAATTACATTCTAATGATTTGCCTAAGTGGAATAATTTTTTTAGACTTTTTAATAAAAAAGGAGCCAAGCCTTAGAAAACGTACAAAGAAATTCTTCGTTGAAAAACAAGAACGAATATTCTCCAAAATTCAGATCATTTGTCGTGAAAAGCAATGAAAAAACCTGTCCGTTATGTCCTTCAGAGACACACCCAATTTTAAGTGTAAAATGTTTCACGAGATGTCTGTTCAAGAAAGAAGCAACAAAGTGAGATCCTTAAACCTATGCTTTAATTGTCTAGGCCATCACCTTATTAAGAACTGTTTAAAACTGAACAGGAAATGTAGGGTTTGTAATGCGAACCACAATTCTCTTCTTTGCAAAACAAGTGTTCCCCGACAGATAAACAGAAACCTCCTCTCTCCACAGAGTTCATCAGGTGTCATTTATGACCCGAGTCCAGCCAATGTAATAAATCCTCAAACCGCGACGTGTCTTTACAATGAGAGTGGGGAGAAATCTATTTTGCTTTCGACCGCGAAGGTCAAAGTTCAGAGTGCGACAGGGGGTTGGCTTATAATGAACGCGATCCTCGATTCAGGGAGCCAGAAATGCCTTTGTAGCTTGGAAGCGTCAAATTTCCTCGGGTTGGAAAAATACTCTATGAATTCAACTATTGTAGGCTTGAATGGAGCTTGCATTTCAGTGAGGAAAGGAATTTCCGCTGAAATTTCGAACGGAAGTTCATTTAAAAGAAAACTTAACTTTCTCATAGTCCCTAAAATTACTGGTTGCGTTCCTACACAGCCATTGGATTTAACAAAAATAAAATTGCCTCAAAATATAAGATATGCAGATGCGGAATTTAATATTCCCAAACGAATTGATATTCTCCGGGGAGGTGAAATATTTTATGAATTATTAAAAAGTAAACAAATAAAATTACATGACAATTCAATAATATTGCAGGACTCCGTATTTGGTTACATTGTAACAGGTTCCATTCAAAACGAACCTTTGAACTATTATTTTTGCAATTTCATCCAAGATCAGGTTGATAGAAATTTAACAAAATTTTGGGATTTAGAAGCAATAGGAATTAAAGCAGAGTCTAGTTGTGACCCAGACGACCAAGCCATGCAACATTTTAAATCTTCAGTACGTTTCAATAGTGGTCGTTATGAAGTTGGGTTTCCTTGGAAGAGCCATACACAAGAGTTAAATGACAATTTTTCCGTAGCAGAAAAACGTGTAAAATCCTTAACAAGAAGATTCATTCGTGATCCAACTCTGTACATACAATATTCCGAAATTTTGAAAGAATATGAATCTCAAGGAATAATTGAAAGGGTTCTAGAAACTGAAAAACCAACTGATAGAGCAGTATTCTATTTACCGCACCAAGCGGTCTTTCGCCAAGAAAGCCTAACTACAAAAATGCGCATTGTTTTCGATGCAAGTTCCCATGAAGATGGACAACCATCTCTTAATGACTGTATATGGTCAGGTGAGAATTTAAACCCAAACATATTCCACCTGATAATTTCTTTTCGCTTGAACACGATTGCTATCACCGCAGATATAGAACGTGCATTCTTGCAAATCTCATTACGTGACGAGGACAGAGATGCAGTTAGATTTTTGTTTCCAGACATTAGATCAAATCAAACAGATCCCTACAAGTTTCAAGTGTATAGATTTAAGCGTGTGATGTTTGGAGTCAACGTAAGCCCCTTCTTGCTCTCCGCAACAATTAAGCATCACATCGAGAATTACCGTGAGCAATATCCAGCAGCAACTGAAATGCTTGACACTTGTCTCTATGTTGATGACGTAATCAGTGGTGCTGATGACATCTCCCAAGCCTTAAAAGTATCAAAGGATGCTGAAACAATCATGAAGAATGCCAGCATGAAATTACGCAAATGGAATTCAAATGATCAAACATTGATGAGAACTTGGGAAAGGGAAGGCCTTGAGACACATCCTCGTCACCCGGACGACAGTTCCAAAATCCCTTCGTCAAAGGTTTTAGGGATACCATGGGATGTTGTCCACGACTATTTTACAATTGATGTTAAAGGACTTCTGCAATTGGACACGTCAAAACCCATCACAAAAGGAATTGTGCTTCAATCAGCTGGGAAAATATACGATCCAGTTGGGTTCTTGTCACCCTACACGATTAGGCTCAAATGCCTATTACAAGAACTTTGGCTACGGAAGTTATCCTGGGATGACGAGCTACCGCCAGATATTCATGCAGTATGGTCACAATGGTGGTTAGAACTTCCATTTTTATCAGAGTTAAAGATTCCGCGAAAGATCCTCGATTCCAGTGGAGATTCAAGTGAAGTCCAAATCCATACCTTTTCTGATGCCAGTCAAAAAGCATATGGAGCAGCCGCCTTCTTGAGAGTCAAGCACAAGGACAGAGTCAGCATTGATCTTGTAACATCCAAGAGCCGTGTTGCACCTCTGAAAAGGTTATCCCTCCCTAGATTGGAACTGATGGGCGCTCTGCTTGCTGCACGCTTAGCAAAGGAAGTCAAGAAAATCCTAGATCAGAAGTGTTCAACCAGAGCCCTTTTATGGACGGACTCTCAGGTCACCTTACATTGGATCAAAGGTCCAAGCCATAGATGGAAACCCTTTGTTGCGAACCGGGTTCGCGAAATCCAATCCCTCACCGATCCTAACTCGTGGTTCCACTGTTCCGGCAAGGACAACCCAGCAGATCTACTTACGAGAGGAATCAGCGTAGACGCTCTTACAACCAACTCCAAGTGGTGGAATGGATCCTCGTTTCTACGTCAAATTGACTTCCAGACCAAAGGACTAGATGAAGCGATCCCAGAAAGAGTGTATTTAACGGAAATGAGAAAGAACTCAAATCCAAAAGAGGACATTTCCTTGACATTGACAGTGACTAAAAACAATTTCCTTGAAAACATTATTGATATTTCAAACAACTATGTAAAATTAATTCGTGTTGTAAGTTTTCTTTACAGATTCATACACAACTGCAGAACCAGAATTACAAAGATAAAGGGACCCCTTACTTCACAGGAGGTAAGTCATGCTGAGAACTGGCTGATCCACTCATTGCATGAAAGGGAGTTCTATGAAGAAATGCGCAAATTGTTGGCAGGTGAGCCTATTCCTGTGAAAAGCAAATTGACTCCACTTAATGTTTTTCTTGATGAGAGCAACATCATTAGAGTAGGAGGCAGACTTGCCAATTCAAATTTAAATGAGAAGGCTAAATTTCCCATAATTTTACCTAGTAGAAACGTTTTAACTGATATTATATTGAGCCATTATCATAAAAAAATATTTGCATACAGGACCCCACTCACTTTTATATCTTGTTCGTCAAAAATTCTGGCCACTCAATGGCAGAAACAACTGTCGTAGAATTATTCATGAATGTGTGAATTGCTTTAAGAACAAGCCCATCACTATGAATCAAATTATGGCTAACCTACCGAGAGATCGTGTAACACCGAATTATCCCTTTAATGTCACGGGCGTTGATTTTGCAGGCCCATTCTTCATTAAGTTTAAAAATCAAAGAAAAGGGGCATTAAATAAAATTTATGTAGTAGTCTATGTATGTTTATGTACAAAAGCAATTCATTTAGATTTTGTGACAGATCTCACATCCCAAGCATTCATTGCAAGTTTAAAACGTTTTTTTTTTTTTGGTAGGAGAGGAAAGTGTGCAAAAATCACCACCGACAACGCTAAAACATTTGTTGGCGCAAATGCCGAAATTAAAAAATTGTTCAAAATGATTAAATTACCTGATCACACATTAGCAGAGTTTTGACAAATGAATCGATAGAGTGGAACTTTATCCCACCCAGGTCCCCAAACCATGGAGGGCTATGGGAAGCAGGAGTAAAGGCATTTAAATTCCACTTAAAACGAGTCGTGGGGAACGCACATTTAACTCTCGAAGAGTTCATCACAATACTTTGTGAAATTGAGGCTGTGCTAAATTCCCGACCACTCACTCCTTTGACGTCAAATTTCGATGATTTCGAAACACTGACCCCTGGACACTTCTTAGTAGGTAGACCCCTAACATCCATAGTTGAACCGCAAATAACTAATATAAACGAGAATCAGTTGTCGAGATGGGAAAGAGTAAAGAAAATTACCCAACATATATATAAGCTTTGGAAACGCGATTATTTGAATAATTTACAAGAACGTCACAAGTGGAAATTTAACAAAAATAATGTTTCTGTAGGAACCTTAGTTTTAATCAAAGACGAAAATCTTCCTAGTACGAAATGGAGTACCGGAAGAATAACTGAAATTTTTCCTGGCACCGATGGTAAGGTGCGAGTTGTGAACCTGCGTATGCCAAACGGAAATATATTAAAAAAGGACAATCAGAAATCTTTGTATATTACCTGTATGAATTTTGTTATTAGTAATTATTGTATGTGTATAAATTAACTTCAATCGTATTTAAGTATCATAAAATGTATTGTGTATTTTTCATTTAAGTACTGTAAATATTGTGTATTTTTCATTTAAGTACTGTAAATATTGTGTATTTCATTTAAGTACTGTAAATATTGTGTATTTGCATTTAATATTGTGCATGCCTTTTGCTTTGTAAATATTGTGTATTTTGTATGTAAGTATCGTCAATTGCATTATGTATTTGTATTGAAATTTCATTTCAATGGCGGGGACTCTGTTACGACCCGCATGTGCAGAGGGCGCTAGTAGTCCTCCTTGTTTACATTTCGTCAGTATGCTTGTAATGCATCCTCGGAGCGGACGTACCTACCGTCCTCAATAAACAAACAATTTTTAAAGTATACAGTCCACGCCTTTTGCTTGAGCAGTCAAGTTATACATAACTCAAAGTCTGCTCATAATCCGTTATAGACATTTCTAGAATAACCACACCATTTGTGGTTAAAATCAGAGCTATCGACCTCACCCAAATACAGATCTTAGTTATGGGCCTCTTAAATTCTCCGTTCTTTGTTTTAATCCTGACTGTTCTCACTTTACCATCCGAACCATGATTGACCTCAACGACGCGCCCTAAAAGCCAGTTGCAAACTGGTGTAAAATCCTCCTTTACAATTACCATTGTACCACACATTACATTGTCCTTCTCGATCATCCCCTTTCCTCTCTGTTGGAGAGTATTCAGATAATCTGTACTCCATTTTATCCAAACTACTTGAATTACCTTTGTTGTTCTCTGCCAACGTCTTAATCTATTGTCACTAATATTAATTACTAGGGGGGGGGCTCAAGAATAGAATTAATTGATCTACCAATCAAGAAATGTGCAGGCGTTAATACCTCAAAGTTATCAAAATCATTAGATATTGGTGTAAGGGGTCTGGAATTTAAAATTCCTTCTACCTGGATAATCACTGTTTCAAACTCCTCGTAGGTGAGTCGGGATCTTCCCAGTGCTCGCTTGAGGTGATATTTCACTGACTTTATGCCCGCCTCCCAAAGACCTCCCATATGTGGGGCCCTTGGTGGAATAAAATTCCATTCAATACCTTCCTCAGTGAAATATGCCGCCAGATTTTGATCTGGAAAGTTAAGGGTCTTATAAAATACCTTTAGTTGAGAATTCGCACCAACAAAATTTGTTGCATTATCCGTAAAAATTTTGCAACATTTTCCTCGCCTAGACATGAATCTCTTAAGGGTCGCAATTATTGCATCCGAAGTCAAATCGGAAAGAATTTCTAGGTGGATGGCACGTGTCACAAAGCAAATGCAAACGCAAACATAAATTTTATTCAAAACGCCCTTTCTCTGGTGTTTGTAAGTTACAAAATATGGACCTCCCAAATCTAGTCCAGTTATACTGAATGGAGGGGCCATATTTACTCTTTCATATGGAAGATTGCCCATTATTTGAGAAGAGGGAATTGGTTTACACTTGAAACACACCACACAAGTATGAACCGTTTTCCTAGCTAGGTTTCTACCTCCTAAAGCCCAAAATCTCAATCTTACTGCATTCAGCAGTCCTTGTGGACCAACGTGAAATAATTTCTTATGCAAAGTTATGAAATATATTTTACTTAATTTAGAATTTTTAGCCAGTATAGCTGGATGCTTTTGGCTGTAGGGTATGGAAGCTTTTTCCAGCCTTCCACCAACTCTCAGGATTCCTTTATCATCCTGGAATATATTCAAAGATTTAAGATTACCTGAAGGGTCACTTAAGTTAATGCCACTCTGGTCCTGTTTAATAAGCCAGGTTTCTGCATCATTTACCTCACTTGTAGTTAAAGGTCCCCTCTTTTTCACCTTGGATCTGCAATTTTCAATAAATCTATAAATATAAGAAACAATATGTATTATTTTAAAATTATTAGAAAGGTCCATAAGATGGTTGAAAAAGTCAAAGTTCTTAGAACTCAGCAGTGAAGTCTCCATAGTTCTCTCAGACACCCTTAGTTCGCAGTCAAAGCCATCTCTCTGGGTTGGTTCTGCAATGACAGTAGTTGAATAAGTACTCTGTAGAAGCTCAGGACCATGCCACCATAGAGAGTCGTCACGAAGCTCCTCAGGAAGTAGTCCTCTAGATAACACATCTGCAGGATTGTGTTCTGATGCAATGTGATGCCACTGGTCACGGGAAGTTAGTTGATGAATCTTAGACACTCGATTAGCCACGAACGTCTTCAATTCTCTTGATTCTCGATGTATCCATGAAATCACAATAGTTGAATCCGACCAAAAATGCACAGCTGTAATCTGAAGATTCAATGCCTCCTTCACCTTCTTCATCAATTTAGCGGCAAGAACTGCCCCACACAGTTCAAGTCTTGGAATAGAAATCTGCTTCAGAGGCGACACTCGGCTTTTACTCGTTACAAGACACACTTTGACTTCTCCAAGGGCAG
The DNA here is from genome assembly GCA_019973935.1 of Trichonephila clavipes. NCBI lineage: Eukaryota > Metazoa > Arthropoda > Arachnida > Araneae > Nephilidae > Trichonephila > Trichonephila clavipes. The sequence goes on along the minus strand of BMAU01006061.1, from coordinate 940,548 downwards.
ATATAGACTTGAGATAAATGGATGAACCATACGCCTTTTCCGATGCGTCGCTAAATCATGTAACTCAATGCTCTCCGCTCTATGAATCACAATACATCTGTCAATAGAGATGTTATTCACGGCTTTCAAAGAGTCGATAAATCGACGCCACTCCTTTTGTTCTTTAAAGGGAAGTTCATCACTCCATCCCAATTCCAGCAACCACAATCTTTGCATGAATATCTTTGCCCAAGTTATGATCGGTCCGAGGAGACCCAAAGGGTCAAAGATTCTTGCAATAGTAGACAAAACCATTCTTTTGGTGAATGAAGTTGGCCTTTGTTGCTCTATTCTGAAAAGAAAACAGTCTAACTTAGGGTTCCAAATCATTCCAAGTGCTTTAGTCTCCTCAGACTCCAAAAAAGCATACTCTTGTAGATTGGAAGTTATCTCGGGTAAATTTCCACACCACTTATGAAGTTGCATCCCTGCGGTCTTGAACATTTCTATTAATTGATGCTGCAATTCTATTACATCTTCTATACTCTCGGATCCCGATAGTATGTCATCCATGTAGCAGTCACTCAGCACCACAGGAGCTGCCCAAGAAAAATTATTAGCTTCCTCCATCGCTAACTGTTTCAAAGTTCTCGTGGCTAGATAAGGTGCGCTAACTGTGCCGTAGGTTACTGTAGTTAACTCGTACGTTTTTATTGGCTCTCCTATGCCCTTCTTCCACAGAATTCTTTGCAAACACGTTTGCTCCGGATGTATGTTTATCATGCGAAACATTCTCTATATCCGTAGTAAAGGCATACTTGTGCTTTCGGAAGCGAACCATAATGGAAAAGAGGTCTTCTTGGACCAGTCCGCCATTAAATTGAATTGAATTTAAAGATTTCCCACTCGTTGAAGGACTTGATGCATTAAAGACAGTTCTCATTTTAGTTGTAGACTTTTCGGGGCGATAAACACCATGGTGAGGCATGAAAATGCAACTCCAGATCCATCCGCCTTGATTTCCCTCATGTGGCCCAAATCCTCATATTCCTGTAAAAATTTCTCATACAGGGACAAATATTCTTTATCTCTACTCAGTCGTTTCCACAAAGAGTTTAATCTCTGAATCGCGGTTTGTCTGGATTCACCAAGACATGAAGGATCTTCTTTTAATAGCATCGCCACCGTATATCTCCCCTGGTCATCTCTCGAATGAGTGCTTTTAAAATGGTCTTCGCAAATATCTAATTCACTGGTTTTAACAGAATCGATGGGGGCTGCGGTAGCCCAGTGGTTAAGGTATCCAACCATGGCAGGCATGTCATGAGTTCGATCCCAGTACCACTAAAGACCCGCCGTGTAGGGCAGCGATGCACGTTAAATCTGTCGAGAGCTGAAACGTCCTCTCGTTGGTGTGGTAGTTAGGTGAGGGGTGCCAGCTCAGGTGTCGTCCACGTCACTTGACCACGGTTCAAAATTACGTGGTCCGTCGCCAAAAGCCCTCGTGTAGCTGAACAGTGCGACGTTAATATTAACTCACTAACTCACTTAACAGAATCGATTTCTACATTTTCGATTTCCCAAAACTTCTTAATTGAATGCTCTAGATTATCCGCAGCCTGAATAAACCCACAATGTTCTTTTCCCTTCGCGTCTGAAGAAGTAGATCCGGAAACGATAAATCCGAAAACAGTGTTTTGAAAAATAACATTTGAACCCTCCGTCTTAAACTGTCCGGGTAACATTAATTCATAAAATACTTCTGCACCTAATAGCATTTGCACGCGCTCTGGAATATTGAAATTTTTGTCAGCTAATTTAAGATTGGGAATATTATTCAGATTAAAATCGATTTTCGTTGTTGGAACAAGATCTTCCGTTATTGTAGGTACCAAAAAAAAAGTCTAATGTTTTAATGTAACTCCCTTCTTTATTGCTAATAGATACTGAAACACGCGAGTCTATTGGAATTACTGTTTTGTTTAGTCCCGAAACCGAAACATTAGTCTTGTATTTTTCAATCCAATTAAATCGCATAAGTTGCTCATTAAAAAGTTCGAGGTAGATCCGCTATCTAAAATTGCTTTGACTGGGAATAAACCATTTTCACATTTTATATAACAAATTGCTGAGCTTAGCAAAACACATTTTTTTCTGTTTATACTCGTTGCGGTTAATAAGTTATGATTTTCTACTCGAGACTCGAAGACTGGCGCTGAAGTGTTAAGAGGTTCAAAGGTGGAGTTCCTTACTTCCTGGTTTGGCTGGCGCTCTGTATAATGTATCGTTTTATGATGTCTCTTTTGACACTCAGAACAAACAAATCTCGATTTACAGTCTTTCGCTCTATGAGATGTAGAAAGGCAATTAAAGCAAAGGTTATTAGTTTTAATCAGATCAATTCTCTTATTTATGGGAAGTTTTAAATACACTGCACACTTATATAATGGATGCGAATCAGCGCAACAAATACATTTAGAATCTTTAATTTCACTCAAAAATACCCTTGACGCGTTTTTCACTGGATTATTTCTAGTAAGAACATTCGGCAAAGTTTTTAAGCTCTTGCCCCGAGAAGTATTATACAAGTCTATCTCTTTGGCAAGCTCTAGTGGGCGAAACCAATCATTTCCTGCTCGAACGGAAATGTGTGACGCTACCTCTTTTTCAAGCGAACTGAAAATTTTGTCGGACACAATAAGATCGTTTAAAATGTCAAAATCAGAGACCTTTCTTAATTTTAAGTAATACTGCCAATTTGTAATTAAGCGAGAAGTATATTGAATAAATGTTTCATTTGGATGACGCGTAGTTTTTTAAATTGTTCAAGGAATTGATTTGCACTTTGCTCATATTCTCTTAGTATTATTGATTTTAGTTGTTCATAGTTGTTAAGCTCGTCATCTTTAACATATGTTAACACATTTGAAGCTTTTTCTCCCAACAAATTTAATAAAATCTCCGACTTGAATTTCTCGGGCACATTTTTTGATACAAAGGCTCTTTCTAACGAAGCGAAAAAGAATGCCCAACCTTCAGGTCTATTAGGCACCTTCACCGTTAGGATTCGAACACTTTTCACCAACGCATCCAGCGTGTTACAACCCTCACCTGTTCTCTCGTTATCTGAATTAACATTTAAACGTGCTAGTTCAAGCTCAAGCTCTTTTTCTCGTAACCTATTTTCGGCTTCTTTTTTACGGTCTTCCTCTGCTCTCTTACGGTCCTCGATCGTATATTGAATTAATTCTTTAACAAATTCAACATCCTCTTTAAAATATTAGTTTCTTTAATAATTTCAGTTAACTCAACGATAGTTACTTTTTCAGCAACAGTCTCACCAAGTTCAAGAGCTACGATCCGAAGATCTTCCTTACGGCAGTTCTTAAACATTTTTCTCTAAAATTAATTTAGTCCTCAATTTATAATAATAAAAACACAAAAAAGACCACTACTCACGTCACCTTGAATAGCTCACTTCTCCGGCTCAGCTGGACGGACCATGTTGTGGAAGCGGTCCCTATGTGTTTTTGTCTCAGGAAACCAGACGAGGATGTTGATACAACTCTTTTATTTCCAAACTCGGTTACTCAGGGAGTATGTCGGAACACTTACGATGGGCACCGTTTCTGCGCTCTCGCTCGTCTGATCTCCCACACACACTCTGAAAACTCTTAATTCGCGTTTTGCTTAATACACTTATTCACCGCCGCGCGGCGCCCACTGCGCATGCTCGAACAATATCTGTTTGAAACTGTTCAACACATGAGCTATGAAGTTCAGCTGCGGCGAGAATTGCTGTACCGCCCACTAGCAGTCGGAGAAGATAGCCTGCCGGGTTCAAAGCTTGTACTCGCTGAAATTGGATGATGTGTAAACGATTTTCACTTAACACTCCATAATCGTGTGACTCACTCTTACGTGATGAGCAACAGCTCGCGTAGCCTACTCGAGTCTGTCTCAGCCACAACGATCAAGATGCTTTCTTAAAGATTTGGACTACGTGCAGCTCTTCGTGGAACAGCACAGCATCATGTCTGATGACGTGGGACGAACGTGTTTCACGAAGTTGACGATGTAACCACTGAAAATTTCTGTGATCCGGCATTTGTTGATCAGGAAACTGCGCAGGATACATTCGCAGCGCAGCTCTGTCGTTACCATTTCCACGGCTGTACATGTGATACCTGTCGCCATTTTCAGCATACGTCAAGTCTCCCATCATAGACGTCAGCACAATTGCGAATGCCACTTTCCCCTGCTGAGACGCATCATGCTGAACGGCGGTTAGACATCTACTGCCCCCTACTGGCAACGCAACCAGCCAATAATTCCACTTTTCTTTTATTTCTCCTGTTTGCGCCTCACCACATCACTTGCGCCAATACATTCTTACACAATAAATGATTGTTACACACAATGTCTTGTATCTTGTATACCCTTAAAATTTGTACCATGAATTTGGGACCACCCTTTTTTATAATTAAAGACAGTTAAAAGATGTTGTTGTCGTGTGTTTATTACTGGGATACATACGAAAGACGTGAGATAGATGAACAGACACATATAACACAACCACAGAAAAATACATATTTTATTACAAACGATGATCCCAGCATATAACAAGAAGGCGCTGCTTTTCCTTTCGAGACGGGAATCCATTTCAGGCGAAAGACCGATTTCTTTCCCGAAGAAGATACAACCAAGTCTTACTCGGGATTCGAACCCACTCGGTTGCAAGCCGAGGGACATAGCCACCATACTGGCTGGGTGACGATAGTTAAGATTATTTCATGTTATTCCGTGTGAGGGAAAATTAACAAAAAATTCAGAATTTATTAAATGGATATTGTTTGTATAGACCTTTCTCTGTAATAAAAGCTAATAGAATAAGATATTATTTTACATTTTTTTTAATGCGGTACAAATTTTGTAAATTATAATAAATTTCAAGGAAACACAATTCAAAACTAAAAATATAATTACCTTTTGCTATTTCAAAAAGATGAAATGTAAAGGGAGGAATTGCTAATTTAGAACTAAAGGCCATTCAGTTCTTCGAAAATGTGCGATTTCTTTCAGGGTCATCTCAACCCTCTTTTTATTTGCCCTGAATCATGTCAGGAAATAGGGAACATGTTTTTGTTACTTAGGAAGCTTAAATAAATCTCTTGTCCAGGGGCGTAACTACCGCCTTACCAATGATACGGGGGTCCAAAATGTCCAAGCAAGCAATCATAAAATGTTAAGGGGTTCCAAAAGAGGGTCCCCGAGGAATATAGATACGGGACTCACTCAGGACTAGCTGCGACATTATTCTGGTCCATTCATGAGCGATCCTCAATTCATGAGTGCAAATAAGAAAACGTTGCTGGAAATCATTTTAAGAAGTGTATGCTTGACTATTTTCTCTCGGTAGTAGTTTTATCAATTGGGTTTTTCCGCTTTAGAAATAAGACTACTATTTTCCCTGATTCGCAACAAACTTTTTAAAAATATTTAATGTAGAAGAAATTGTTTTCAGCTAATCACAAATATTTAAATATACCGTAAAATCCGGTGTATAACGTGCATCCATACTTTCATGCTGCAGTTTTTAATTTTTAGGTATATTCGCCGTATAGTCTAGTAGTGGTTAGAGCATCGGACTCCAGACCGGAAGGCCTGGGTTCGATGCCCTATGCCACAAAATACCCTCAGAGTACACACGGAATACGTGTTCGTTAAATCAGTGGGTCCGAAAGTCTTAAGGGCGGTCGCAGCAGAAACCACGGGTGCAAGGGGCTGGAGAATATTTCCCTCCCCTCCAGTTCCATGCCTAAATTGTGGAGGTGGAGATAGGTGGTGTTGCCATGTATCGTAAAGAGGTCCAACCTATCTCAGGCTCTGGCAAATTTCATTCCTTCCCTACGGGAAGGACACGACAACAACATTCACCGTATAACGCGCACTTCTTTTTTTGCAAAGAAACCTGAAATGTATGTGTGCATTGATCTTATGTTTTGAAGTCATTTATTCGATGTATTATCCTAAGCTTTAGAAAAATTAGTATACTTCTAGAACTACAGCCCTTTAAGCTCATTAAAGGGGGAGTGCCATATCTTTTAAATAAACAGTATTTTGATAGATGTAGAAGTCTAATTTTTTTAAGCTCTTCTATTTTTTTTTATTTTTAAAGCTCTGATTTTTATATCGGGCGTATAATACGCACCCATAAATTTCGACCTTTGTGTTAAAAGTGCGCGTTATACCCCGGTATTTACAAATAGAGGTAAATCTTTAAGAAGGTAATGATAAATAAAAATGTAAAAGGGTAATTTTTAGTTGGCATAAATATTTTTTAAACAATATACAGGGGCAAAAGTCTGAAGAGGTGCAACCTTCTATGGTAAAGAGCCTAGGCCTGCTGACCCCAGGCCTTGGTCTAGACACGAATGACGGACATGACATAATGCATTTTTGCCACTGTTGCCAGTTGGTATACTTTTAGAAATTCCCAATCGTTTGAAGAATATGTCCGGAAATATCATTTGGTGATTAAAATTTTGCTGATCATATGACCTTATTGCCGAATCGAGAATGAGATAGGCTCCCTTCAAGGACGAGGCCTTAAGATGTGCTTTGTGCATTTCCCTCCGTGGGAAAAGTGATTAGTTGCCGAAGGACTTTTTTGAATGATAAATTTGTAAGAATGTTTTTACTTCATTGCTGTTAGGAGATAAACTGCTGTACTTTTGGACATGTCCAGGGCTTTCGACAAAAATTGATTTCTAAACTTTATGAAGTTTTTGGTATAAGAGATAAAATTCTGCCTTGGGGGGATCTCAAATTTTTCACAAAATAAATCTATAAGAGTGAAACACAAAAATACTCTGTGTCTTATCCTTTTGGATTGAGATATGGCCTTCCAAAGGGTTCAGTCCTAAGCCTGATACTGTTCTCATTATATGTTTCCTTTTGTCTTGAGGAGGTAATCAATAAGTACAGTAGTGTGGGTTTCTTTTCCGATGATATCTTCCTTTGGTATTCTAATTCTGACTTAAATGAAATAGAGAGTAACCTAAATTCTGCACTCTCTGAGGTCTGTATCTTTGCTGAGCAGCAAAAAATGTTTCTTAATACCTCAAAGTCCAAGGTTACCTCTTTCACCACCAATAAACATCTCGATGACTATCAATCGTTATGACTATCAATCGTTATTATGAATGGCAGTCAAAAGATGCCTAATACATTCTGGACCAAGAGATATTGAGTAACAGGCATATAGAGGCTCAAGTAGCCAAAGGCAGAAAAAGACTTAACATTCTCAAATATATTTCCAGATGTGACTGGGGCGAGACGCTAATACCCTGGAAGCAACCTACTGGTCAGGCCAATTTTGGGATATAGCTTTCTAGTTTATTTCTGTGCTTCTGAAGCTAACTTAAATAAACTTGAACGAGTTCAACTAAGTGCTGCAATAATGCCTTGTCACGAGTTCGAGCCCAATACCACTAAAGACCCGCCATGTAGGGCAGTGATGCACGTTAAATCTGTCGAGAGCTGAAACGTCCTCCCGTTGGTGTGGTAGTTAGGAGAGTGGGGGCAGCTCTGGTGTCGTCCACGTCACTTGACCATGGTTCAAAATTACGTGGTCCGTCGCCAAAAGCCCTCGTGTAGCTGAACAGTGCGACGGAAATATTCAATCAACCCATATTGAATTGAATGGGAACGAGATAGCCGATTGTCTACCACTGATGACATATTGCGGGGTAACTTTTGCCGAACTCTCCTCCATTAAAAGGATAGAATTAAATGCCTTTTGGAGAATTCCCTCTTGGTATTTCGTTCGTGTCTCCAAAATATTCCTAGGGATCAGCAGACGGCTTTATCATGCTTTTTTATAGTGGCCACATCAAATCTGACTTTTCAACAAGGCCAGAAAGTCTTTCCAGAGTCATACGTACGGGGCTTATCAGGTCTCTCCCAGACGTATTCTTAATTGCTTGAAATTTACTATTGATGAAGTTTTAGAAAATTCAATTTTATTTTTGGGTTGATGGAGATGGTGTAGGTAAGCTGCACCATCTGGGATGGGAAACATCATTGCTGTGGCATTGAACGCCATTTGGAACTAGATTTTTGATTACAAGGTGGCAGTCTCTTAATCGAAAGAGCAAGTCATCGCGCACTGGATAGTCATTGACAATTCTGTAATCCTTGTTTAAAATTAATTAAACTATGAAATAATTTGTGACAGTGGGATACATTCAACTAGCAGTGTTAACCTGGGATGTACTTAAATCGAATGTTTGAGGCCAGGATTATCTAATATGCAGAATGTACGAGTATAAGGATTGCAACTGTGTTACATTGGGGCATAAAGAAAGATTCAAAATTCTGAGTTACGGTTCCATGGATAGAGGTGTTTACTATTCAACTATATAAAATTTTTCATCTGAGCTAATTAATAACATTTTACTGATCTCAGTTTTGATTAGAGGTGGAACTGCATATCTTTTTTTTTTAATTTAGCAAGATTGTTGTTTTCCATCATGTGTAGGTTAATATATCTACAAATTTTTCGCAAATCCTTAAAAATAACAAAACCCTGAGTATTTTCAAAATACTGGGTTGCCCACTAGTTTTGAACTTTTGATTTATTCTAAAATAATTATAATTTTTTGGTAAACAGACACAAATATTTTAGCATTCTTTGATATGAGTGGCTTAACACATAAATCATGAATAACAAGACTTACTTAACAAAAGAATTTATCTCGTATTATTTTAACAATCCCCCTCCCTGAATATGTGCACAGTAAAAATTTCGTTGCCAGATAATCTTGTAATTCTTTTCTATTTTCAGGTTGATCGTGAGAAGATTTATGAGGTTTCGGGTTTTCATCTTTTTTGTGGCATAAAAGATACTGATATTCGTTACCTGAATGGTCAACTTATGGAGAATCAAGAGCTTTCAGAAACACCACGCAGACAAAGAAGCGGAGGGATAAATTAAACTCATGCATCGTATACAAAAGAACATTATCTAATTAAATAAGTCTAACCGAGTGGATTGTCAGTGTTAAATAACTAAATATGGATAGTAACTAGCACTGAATTTTTCTGGTTTGGAATAATTATGTATTTATTGTATACAATTAGAGAGGGATTGCAAAGTGGCATCATTTAGGGTTTTCAAACTAAATTAACAGTACTCTTCCAAATGTGATAAAAATTATATTCTTGTAATACTTTTAAGCACACAAATGCAATTTTAACTCAATAAAGTTTTTCTGGCAACAGAACTGAAAACTTATAAAAAATGAATGAGATAAGATATGATTTATTTTAGATATATATTATTTTCAACAGTGCTGCGGAGTGGTATTTATCATTGTAGACCTGGTACATTTCCTGGGAGTTGGTATCACTTTTTGTGGTACCCTATAGGTATATTATCACTCGATGCCGTTTCCTCCCCAGAGGAAGGCACCCGAGCTCCGACGATACAAAACGAAACAAGGAATTTAAATTTTTCCGAGAGCACCCAAGCCTAACAGGTCACATAATCATACGAGATGGACGCTGTCGATTTTACGCATCATGAAAATCCACCGACTTGGGCAGCGGTCGATCCCGAAACCTTAGGCATACAAGGCCAGCGACAAACCAACTACCTTCTCCAGCCGGCGACATCTTAGATATAAACTATTGCAATTTAAACTAACAAATATAACCTTTGAATCAGGCAATTAGCCTCACTTTTAACATTTCAAAGCATCCAATTGATGAAAGGACATATGTGTGATCAACATTGCAGAATCCACGGCTAGACTCTATTTTTATATTATATTTTTGATTTTATGTGTTTTTTAAAAATATTTATTCCTTGTATATTTATACACAAAAATATTTGATTATTATTACCAAACTTAAGATTTTTCTTTTTTTAAAACTTTATTTCTAATAAAAATTTTTAAAAAAATGTCTGTTTAATCTTTGATAATGCTACAACTCACTGAGTATAATTTAAGCTTTTTTTTATAAAGAAAATAATTATAATTCATAGCTCATAATTTCTTACAGTCTTCTGTTTTTATTTTTACTATAATAAATATTTTGAAATTAAATATATACATATTTTTCATTTTTAAAATACTAAATTTTTGTGTGTTCAGAATTATTAGAGGAAAAAGTATTGCACTATTGTAACTTCGTAATTATATTTTTCATTTATTGAAATGAAAAAAAAAATCTGCATCAACACAAATAATACACACTGTAACAAACCAGTTAAATAGATTTATTATAAACAAAAAGAAACTCATTTGTACACTTGCAGCATGTCAGGATTTAGTCCCAAACAAAATGCTTTTTAATATTCAATGTGGTAATTATTTTACCTCAACTATTCTTCTGTACATAAGGGTAAGGATGAAGATTATACAAAGGTAATGAGTGAACAAATGAATTTATTTCGAGTACAGTCAATATAAATAATAAAAATATTTCAATTTCATGTATGATAAAAGAAACAGTATGTCTAATTTACATTATATAATATCTTTTATTTCATAAGATAATAAAAACATTTAAAAGTAACATTCTTAAACTTACACAACTGCAATAAATGTTTGGAATCTCATGAATCACAATTGTGAAATGTTTCAGTTAAAAAATAAATAACGCAGGAATAAGAAAGCTCATATAAAAAGAATTCAATACATATACTTAAAAAAAATGAGGTAATGAAACTGCACCGGATTTAAATAAATATCCCTTTCATCATAAAGGACAAAAAAGAAAATATTTTACAAGATTTTATGAACCTTTCTATAAAGGATTTTACCATTATAAATTACTACAGAGAAAAATATATGTTTTATATATTGACAATTGTTACATATGGTAAATCAGAATAAATTAAATTCATGAGTTTGGTATTAAAATATTTAAAAAATAGTCAGCATATAGTCTTATCCTTTTCTTGAGATCAACCACTACAATGATGCAAATTTGAATCAAATGATAACTTGAAGTGGGGGGAAATGCATAAGTTTAAAAACAATTTCAACATTCTTTGCAAGACCAAACCATGTTCACAGTGCAAGAAATGAGAAAAAAATGAGTATTTACAAAAAACATTTGGAAGCGGCTGTGTCACATGATTGATCTAATGTAGGCTGAGCAGTAAATCTGGACCTTGTGATATTATGTGCATAGCTCAATTATTGCTCCCTCAAAATAACTATGGACATATATTAAGCTCTTTTATACAACAGATCTAATTCCTTGCATTGCAAGTTACAATCCCATGGGGAGGGGGAAACCTATCTAAAATGTCAACTTTCCTTTTTTTTTTGCATAGTTAAATAGTGAACATATTTTACACAATGGAAGAAATGTAAGAACTGTTATCCACATTTGCTTAGAAACAGAAAATAATTCAACTTTGCATTTCAGAACACAAAAATAATCGTTCCACAATTCTTAAATTAAACTTTCTTTATGAGTCTTTATTATTTTTGTCCAAAACAAATCTTATCTTTATACATTGAGAGGTATAAATTAATGACAGAAGCTAAATAATGAATAGCACAATTCATGTCTAATCATGTATTATTAATTTGTAATGTATTATTTTATTGACAACTATTTTTAAATTGATGTTCTTAATGATCTTTAAATATAATCTTATTTTAAGAAAGAATAATAAGAAAATTATGAAAAATATTAGCATGTTACATATAATGTTGAAATACTTTATAACCCTTTCTAAAATACATTGAGTCAAGTCTTTTAAGCATTCATATACATTTTAAAACATCCATTTTAGAAAATTTAGAACAATAAATCCTTAAAACAATAAAATTTTTTTAAAGGATTGAGCCATCTAGCAAGTTTTTGCTATTGTTCACTGCGGCTATTTATTAAGAAACTGCTCAGAATATCAAATTACATGGCTATTTTTAATGAAATTGATCTGTTAATAGATATACAATGTTTCTGTATTTATCCTTTTAAATAGAATTTTAAAAAAAGTCCTATGATTTTTTAAAATTCATATTATAAATTTTTTCTTAAAACTAATATCTTAATTTTAATTCATGATTGAATTGATTTTATGAAAGAAAAATAATTGTGAAACATTTAACTGTATCTATAAGCTTTCATAATTAGGATTGAAATTCATTACAGGCCACATATATTCATACATTAAAATCTCAGCCTACAAATGGTAAAAAACAAACCTAAAACTTGCATATTAATTAAAATTCGAGCACAAATTTGCATCTTATCACCTTTTACTGACAAGCAGTCTAATAAAAATAAATCTAAATAATAAAAAAATAAATAATGAAATGGTTTTACTTATTTGGAAAAGAAAAACTGGCATTAAATACATTCAATATTAAAATCTATATTTATATACAATACATATATACAAGAATTTTTTTTCTATTCATGAATTCACCAAACACTGTAGAAAGTTGCAGCTACTTTTTTCATTCAATATAACAACTTTTAAAATTAGCTTTTCTTTTGGTATTACCTAATAAAAGGAGCTTAATATACATATTTCAGTATTTACAATATTGTACACAGATTTCATCTGGAATTATAACATTTCAGTACAAATAGAACTAATCAAAATGCAGATTTTGTTAATATTCATTTTGATTGGTTATATTTTTTAAAATAAGATATTGATTTGATTAGCAGTATTTCAATTTATTGCTAATTTATGAACATAACTACATCTGAAAGTATTTCTCATAAAGGTTATAAAAAATAATTTAGAAAACATAGTCATGATTTCAACACTCGACTGATAATTAGATAGGTAAAACTGAACCTCACATAATAACTACACTATAACATATCCACCATACAGTTTTGGTTGTTATGTTAAGGCAATAGTAAAGCTTTACATGTTAAAAAGTTCAACTACATATTTTAGATGTGTGATATGATACTGTTTGTTATGAGACTTTTAATTAAAATGTATTTTTAATATATTAATCTAAATTGGCATCCTAAATTTCTACAGAATGTTTATTTAGAATATTAGAGAGAAAGATACATATTAAACTAAATGTAACTCACAAGAAAATACAAACAAAAATTTACTTCCAAATATGAGATATAAATATATATGAACAAGGAAAAAATAGAGCTCTTATATAATAATAAAAATATTATCCTTATTTAGGACAGTAATAAAAAATCAATTTCACATTTATCTCAATCAGAAGTTTCATTCTTTCTTGCTCACTAATGTAGGTGTATAGCTACCAGTCAAAAGGTCAAGCAATTTTAACATTTCCTACAATACCCATTTTTTCAAAATTCATTATTCTGATTTTATACGTATAAATATAATGGTGTATAACTTTAAACAAATTTGCTGACTTCATGCAAGACAAAAAAAAAAATCTCCAAATTATAATAATTTTTTCTACAAATTTATTAAGATTCTTTTTTTTTATTAAAAACAAACAGCGTGCTTTGAATTAAATAACATAAAATACTATTCTTAAGCTTTATTTAAAAGAATGAATCCACAATGCATTTTCGTATTTCAAGTTATTAACAGATATTAAAAATTTTGTTAATGGTGCACCACAATATGCAATTTGTGCAAAACAATACATTTTCATAGATGAATGTATTTGGCAATGTAAATATAGGGTTGGACTATTGTAACCGCATTGCTTAGATTTTTGCTGATTTCTAACAATTTTGTTCACTTTCACCCAAATATTCTGAACATTTCATTATACTTAAACATAGCCTTTCATTCTGAGTTAAAATTATTTATATCTACTAACTTAATATATCTACTGTAGATCATGTTAAACTCTAAAAGAATAAAATTGGTAAAATATTAACCAACTTAAGGCACACATCTCCCATCTGAATTTTAAAATCGAGTAATATTATTCGATACATATATATATTTAGTAAGTACTCTTATTTCTAAACACAACATTATTATAATACATCAAAACACACATTTAAGTTATCCAGTTAGTCAATGGTTTATTTAAACAGTCAATTAAAAATATTATACTCCTTTATATGAAAAATAAATGTATTCATATAATGAAGCAGTAAATGATATAAATTTATTAAAATTTTCAGAAAAATAAACAAATTTATAACTGCTTTTGGTATTATTTTGTAAAGATGTTTTAAATTTGATATTTTCTATACTAAATTTTTTAAAATCAAGAGAAATCATTCTTTCCACATAATACATTGCGAGAAATAATTTTACAATATACGACATATAACATGCAAGTTCATATTGGAGATTTAGTCATACCAATACTTACATTTTGAGGATTTAAATAAAGTTCATTACTGTTAATGGTCAAAATTATTGCATAATTGAATAAAGATGAAATAATTTAACAATTCAAGATTTTACATAAATATTATAAAAGAAAATTCAATTAAGTTACATGTTTACAAGTAACAAAACTAAATATTTGTCATGGCAAAACCAAAAATAAAACATTTTTGCTAATTTAAATGTTTGTGGAACCACAATGTTTCTTTAAATACTTAAAAATAAATTTTTACATTTAAATATTTTTAAAAAAAGTCAAAGAGAAAACTGATTAAATGTCCAATTTACTCTAAAATTTATATTAAATATATATCGCATGTTAAAAAACATGTACCCATAAATATGAGCATACATTAGAATAATTACATTTAAAAAAATTATTTTTATGAAGTATGTTGCATAGATTTTTTTTTTTTTTTTTGCATAATTTTTTTGATTAAATCTACTTTTTTTCTGCTGCATAGTTATACAATTGCATAGTCATTTTCAAACTGTACATATCTCTAAAAATTCATTTGCATAGAGATTTTTTTCAAAGGGCACTTATGAATTAACATATTTCTCATTAAAACTGTCAAAAACCTCTACAACACATGCATAGTCTTTACACTAAAATGTTCTCCTGTTATTGAACAGATACAAATGTCAACTATACATGTTTTGTTCAGACAACAGCAGGATACAGAGAAAATGCTTCAAAATCTTAAGATAACCAGACTTATTGCTCAGCCAATCCAAAAGCTATCTTATTCCCACAAGTATGTTAAAAAATAAGAGTCAATTTATGTTGAAATAAGCATGAAGTGAAATTACACAGGAAATGATTCAAATATACAAAGGTATTTTCAAGCTGCTGGCAGTGGGGAACCAATAGAAGATAGTAAAAACAAGAGTTCCAGCACTCCCTTTGCTAAGATGACAATATCATACAATCACTATATTGTTATAATCTTTTAAGGATAGGGGTGGCAGCTACAACTTTCAACGACACAAAAGGACTTGTACAGATAATTTGTTACATGATTTGTAAAAAGATTTGTATACTGATGATACTGTATATTGCTTTGTACAAAATCAACGGTTGACATACGATTGTTCAAAGAATTCTTAAGTCCCGTTGTATTTAACTACATTATCTAATAAGTAGTATAAACTAATTTTGGCATGGGAGGATGTCTATCTTCAGGTGCACATGATAGACATCCCTTTTTTGCTCTGATATATATACAAAATAAATAGTATACTCATACTTTACTCTTGAGTCAGCAATTTATGTTTTCTCCCAAAGCACTCACTATTTATGGAAGAAATTATCCAGGAAACTAATGAGTCTTTCCAGGCATATATAATTTATAGTTAACTTCCAATAGTCCATTCTGTCAAGAAGTTTATAATATGTGCATAAATACATTAGATACATTCTGCAGAACAATTATCCATATCAGAATGGGTTTTCTCTCATGTGTTGGAACTTTACAACCACAATTTATATTACACATCTGTGTGGATAAGAAAAGAGCTCTGATATGTTGTCATGTGCTGCATAGTGAAGACATCACATTTTGTTTTAAAACTGACTGCAAGTCATTACAGTCATGACTATGTTTGATCCCTGTTTCCTAAAGACTTTACAGCCGAAAAGGTTATATAAGAGCTTCAACAGATTGATAAAGTTGCATTAAAACTTGAATGTGAACTGGTAGGCATGAGCGGCGGTCGTGGGTAGAAGGATCTAATGATAACCATGATAATGAATTGAAGCCTTCTAACACATACCTAAGACAAAAATCAAAACAGTATTAATAAATTGCTACACATATTTAAAAAAATATTAATGGAGAAAAAGTTTAAAATCAGAAATATTTAAAATAACCTAAGTTATTTATAAAAGATACAAACCTGAGAACATCAGTTGTTAAGTTAGAATCAAGTGGATGATAATTTCTTGTATGAGGATTTGCATGTAATAAATCATCAGAACTTTGCTGTACAAAAGGTGAATGGATCAACAATGCAGACTAAAGGGGAAGAAAAAAAATCAGTTAATCAAATAAGGGGGAAAATAAATTGCATAGATCAATGGTTTCCAAACTCTTGACTCATACAGCTCTTTAAAAGAAAAACGATTTTCCCACAATGCCTTAAATTATTAATCATAAATATAAGTACCACTGGAGTAACTAGCTTTGAGGGGGCCCTGTATCAAAACTCCTTTGGGGGTCCTTTTTAGATATGAGAACCCTGTTAGTGGGTTACACGTTAAACTGTAGTTACACATGTTAGGGCCCCTGTAGCTTGGGGAACTGTATCTTTGATACGGCAGTAGCTACGCCAAATAAGTACCAATGCTTCATGCCATGCCATGAGCCATTGGCCATGACCAAAAATAAAAACAATGATTATTTAAAAATTATTTTAAGTAATAATAAAGGATTCATCTATTTTTCTAAAATATCTTTGATAAAATTAAGATAATTCCACATTAATCAGCATTGTGTTACATCAAAATGAAATTAACATTTTTTCTCCTTTAAATGGATACTTTACATCAGTGCGTACCAACCTTTTTATTGCTGCAGATTGGTCAACATTTGATAATTTTATGGTGACCAGTTGGGTGGGGGGAAGGATTTCTTATATTTTAGATTGTTTTGATCAAATAACTTAAATTTAATTGTATTTAATCATTCCTTCAAAATAAGATACAGTTACACCAAAAAATGAATATAAAGTGATTTTTTTCATAAAAAGTTGCACAAATCCAAGAGAAATACACCACAGTAAATAAAATGAAAATAACTTAATGTTTCTAGCATGCAGACTGGTACTATTTTATACAAACACCAGTACCCATTTGCGGCTCGGGTTACCACTGCTTTACACGATATTTAAAAATAAAGATTACAAGATCTTTAATTGACACACACATTTATGAAGGTGATTTAAATACAGAGAAATAATTTTTAGAAAAATTATATTACCAGTATATTTTCTTAATTAAATATTTTTTTATTGCATAAACATAACTATTTAGTCGCAATTTTTATCAGTCAGCCCAATAGCTAAATATTTGAAATCAAATTGCATTAACAAAAAGTATATTAACCACACAACATACATTCTATCATAATCATGCTAAGCATAAAATATATTATTAGACTTTGCTATACACAATTCTTAAATATATAATTTTTAGAAATATTTATATATATTTACCTTCAGGAAAACAGGGCAAACATTCTGTAATTGTGGGCATGTTGACCAAAACCACTTAGGCAGTGGTCCTGTTTTTGCTGTAGAAACATAATAACCTAGAGCAAGAGGCTGTTGTAGTAGTTGAAGTGGCTCTTCTATTGTATCCATAGGTAAATGGCCAGAACCCTTAAAAATACATTTTGTTTTTGAAAAAAATAAAAATAACATATTTTTGAAATTTAACTAAATGAAACAATTTCTCTTTCAAAAAATGAAACCTAACAGATTTTAAACTAGCCATGAAGTCCATTTTAATCGATCAAAAATTACTTCAAATGCGTAGTTTTCATGGGGGGAGGATATCAAGACAAATACATAAAAGAATAAAATTGCATACTCTATTTGGTCCCCCATGATGAAATGGTGAATGTCGACCATTCATTCCACAGCTGGGACTCCCAGGCTGTGAAATTGAATCCCTGCGAGGAGAAGCACCAGGGCTCTGAGGAGGACTCTCTGTCCAACGAAATATATCATTTATATCACTCCCCACAGCAATGTCATCATCATTAAGTGCCTGGAAGATATCATCATCAGCCAGCGTGGTAGACAAGGGATCAATGTGTTCTTGTTGGAATGTAGCTTGCGATGACTGTAAATAGAGGACAAAAGTAGATATAGGGTAAAAATAAGATAGTTAAAAATGTTGCTAATGTTTAACAAGAGATGATATTAAGATTTTTAATTATAAAAAGTTCAAATATTGAATTTATGTTATTGAATGATTCATTTTCAAACAATAATAGTTATAATTAACCCTCTGACCGGAACATCTGTCTCACAGATGGAGATGATTTGCTTTGATGCCTGTAGATAACGCTGTGGTGTGATTTTTGGGGTGGGCTGCCTTGACATCTTCAGTTGAACTCTACCCATAGTGAGAGGATCACTTGGTGGTACTTGGGGATTTTTTTCAACTCACAGTTTATGCGATTTTTATCACCGTCTATCAGACGAATACTCCTCCTGTAAATACGTTTTAGTGTCCCACCCCACAGACAGATTTATGACAATATTTATTTTATAATATTTTGATTTGCCTTTTAAAAATTATTTATGATTATAAAAGGCAGCCATGAAAAAAGGAATTGCCATTTTTGTTCCTACAACAAAAAAAAAAATATTATTGCATCAAATGTGAATCTTCTATTTGCTTGGAACACACACAAAAACCATGTGATATTTGTAATCTACAAAAATGTTGTGTTTATTGTTGTTCCTATAGTTTTGTTCTTGGTATTACTATTTTTAATTATTTTTACATGAATACAAATAATTTTTAATCAGTTTTTATAAAAATACTAGTCACAATTCTAGTGATAAAAATATATTAATATAGTTGCCTCATAAAGATTTATATATTAAAAATTCTATTTTCGTTGATATGTTTCATGTTTTTAATTAAATTGTCTATAGTATATATCTAGAAAAAAAATTGTGCTTCATATCACCCCACACATCTTCTTATTTGAGCCATACTCAATTTCATGAGCAATAAGGACATTTAAAACAGTCCTTAAGGTAATAAAATTAAAAAAAAAAATTGCATATCTGTCTGGCAGACAGATGTTCCTCAGAGCGGCAAAAAAATTGATGTTCCGGCCAGAGGGTTAAAGCATATCAAAGTTAATTGTAACTTTTACAGTAATATAAAAAAAAAATTCCACAAATTTCTATCAACAACAGATTATTAATAAATTAATACTATATGCTTCCCAAATGAATTTCAATTTTTTAAAAAAGCATTACCTGAGTAGTAGCTGAAGTAGGGAAGACTAGGATATGCGTACAGGAAGCATCTTCAGGAGTACTGAGGCAACAAGAATTACAGCTACTGCTGAAGCGGTCATCAGGAGTGAATTGGTCAGCCATGATTCGTAGAGATGAGTCAGGTTCTAATGATACTAAACAAGCTGAAAGGATGGCAGGAGTGTCAGGAGAACCAAGTACAGAACACTGATGACACATATCACGCAACTGTCGACTGTAGCGTAAAAGAGATTTGCGGCTGAGTAGAGTGGCCCAATCTCGCAATTCTCCATGACCCAAACGTCCCAATCTATTAATCACAAGACGCCAAGCATGAAGACGTTTAGAAAGGACCTCCACTATGAAGTCTAAGAGCTTGTGCAAGGATGGTTTTCGAATAGAAGCTTTTTTCCGACGTGTCCTGTTAAGTGATACATGTGATATAATATTATCGAACTACATATGGAAAAATTACATTAAAATCAACCTTCTGCTTTAGATATGTTAAAATTTAGTTTTTTGAAGGAATTGAATACAAAGATATATGCATTTTAAATTAAAAATCTGTACACCTTCAATTAAATCTGAATTAAGATATCCTATAAGAAGACATTTTACTATATCAGGAAATCAAATTAAAATCTTAGAAATATGGTGCATTTCAAACATTTGATTACAGGATCTAGAAGTAACATTTAACAACTTTTCATTTCACAGTTACAAATTCCAAAAGGCAAAACTTAAATTTATGAAGAAAATGCTACATATATTAATAAATTTGTAATAAATCCATTAATTTACCTATTTGGAACTTCAATACTAATACAGCATGACTGCATGATATCTCCTTTATCATCAGTGCAAGTAGCTGTTAGAAACCTCTGATCTTCAGTCAAGCAATATGTACAGAATAAAATACTAGACTTTTCTCTTCTATCTCCAAACATTTCACCAAGTTCTGTTTGTTTGTCCTTTTGTGGGGCCAATGTGAAAACCTTACTGGGAGGAGGGGATGTCATAGCATTTCTAACCTGTAAAGTTAATTATCCATTTTGATTTAGTCCAAATAGCAATTGAAAATATCACAATTTTAATGTTTTCACAAATGAGACATAATACATAACATTTCTTAAAAATTATTCTGTTAAAATAGTTAAGACGCATATGTACAAATATTTTAAAGAAAATCTTGTTTTTAAAACTTATGTTAAAATGTAGCTTTAAATATATTTCAATTAAAAAAATACTTTAATTCAACATAAAATACACATTACATCACAAATTAAAACTCTTTAAAATGATAATGTAACACAAAAGTTAGTTCTCACATCTCTGCTTTTTAAGAACATATCTTGGGCAGCTGCAGGACCAAATCCAGTTAAAGATTTTGCAATTGTTTGGTGCATTGAGACCTGATGACACTGCGAAAAAACTGAAAAAGCTAATGCTTTGAGCTGATCTTTGCGCCTTTCAGAATTTTCCAATTGGCCTAAACTTAATATTGAGTCAAGAGTTATGACCTGAAAAAAAGAATCAAACACACATTCAAAATTTTGTCTACAGGAATTTGTCTCACAAATTTTTATATCAGTACTTTTTTCAAAAATAATAATAATAAATAAATAAATAATAAAGTATACAAATTTCAAGAAACACTTGTTTAATTACTTTTGCTGTTTACCTAATTATCGTATTATGGAAAATGCACTGTTAATTTTGACAGAATAAATATTTTTCACAATACAAGCGCACTTTCACCTGCATGGTGCTTAAAGTTATGACTGACAGGCATACAACTAGTCCCTTGCCACGATGAATTCTGTGGGTCTCAATCTGATGTTACAGTCAATCAAATAAGATAAGTAACAACATATTTTTTGCCACCCATCCAATGTAGTGGTTACTGACACTGGCTGCTATAACGTTAAGTTAAGCCTATGTTCGAACCCCAGAGAAGGCACGGATGCTTGCAAATGCTTAGTGCCTTCACAGCTTGGGGGTACTCTAAATAGCCATCAAGCTGCAAGTCCTCTCGTGAGGTTGGTGGAAGATGTAGAGGCGGGAGGCCTCTGACCACCTCCAGGGTGTTCTCCCTCAAAATTGCACTGTCATCTGCATGGTGGTGCTGAGAGCTACAGTTAATGATAGGCATAAATGTAGCCCTCTGCCGCGATGAATTTCGCGGGCCTTGATCTGATGTTACTGTCTATCCGATGGCATAAGTAACAACATATTTTTCACAAGAATTTATAGTGTATGTATGTAAGTATATTTAAAACAAACTAACATTCTAGGAAGGAAAGTGAAAATAAGTACTTTCTGATATAGTTAAATTCTATTTCATATTATTGAAAGGACAGGGGGAATCTATGACCTTTTCAATATATGTCTCTTAACCTGCATTGAGTTTTGGGCCAAAAAAATAAGAATGGGTAATATAATGATCAGTTTCTAAATTAAATGAAAAATATTTCATTTCACATCACACAATTATTCATCTTTTAAGAATAATATGGCCAACTGTTAAAACCATATAAATTTTCTGAATTAAATTACAAAGTAAATTTGTAAAAAATTAACATTCCAAAGAAAACTACTTTAATCATACCTGCAGATGAATGTTATTTTTTATATGATCTGGCAAGAATTGCAACATATGAGTATATGACCTTAAAAGTCCAAGACTAGCAAGTCGATAGACATCTGCATCAGCAGATCCATGTGTAAAAGGTTCTACAAGATAAATAACTACAGTAGGAGTCTGCTGATTATCTTCTACATCACCAGCATCTGGATTTCCACTTGTTGATACAGTTGGTTGCTCATTAGAGCTACTTGCAGATGGTTCAGTTTTAATATCTAAAACAAAAACATTTATTTCAAAAGCTATGCCTTTTCAAAGCATTTGCTGTCTGAGAAGTCACAAAATACTAAATTGTATGTGAGAGATGTTGAACATGTTCTTTAAAAATTATAATTTCCTTTTTAAATGATTGATAATTAACAAAATGATAAAATCATGTCACCAAACAATTACATTTGTTTTAAAGCTTTTTTTCTTTTGAAAACTCTTTTTGTTAGATTAAACTTTTTTTTACTATGCTCATATTCTAAGCTATGCTCATATTCTAAAGGTTAAAAAAAGAAAGAAAATAATTTATATTAATAATTATCAATGTTACTCATCACTTCTAAATTCATGTAATAAATATCCCAAAATTTTATTAGAAAAAAATATTGTACAGGAAAAATATTTAATTACAACAAGTTATCACTAAAAGAAAATCACTAAACTATCTGGTAATGAAAGATACATTTGAACTTTTTTAAAATCACAAAATATCTTTAAATAAACCCTATAAATACAAATACAGAAAGGAAAATAATAATTATACCTGTAAATTCCAAGTATAATATAGGTTCTTAACATTTAATTCCCCAAAATAAAGTATAGGTCACAAGAAGACAGACATTCTAAATGGCACAACTTATAAAAAACCCAAGACAAAATTTTAAGATTATTACTTTAAAGAGAAAAAAAATAATATAAATGTTAGTATAAATTGATAAACTTACAGAGTTTGATTAGCAATTATAAATGTTTTTTTTTATGGGGATAGTTTTATTACAACATAAGTCTTTCAATAATAGAAAACATGACTCACCAACTTCGGACTTAAAGGATGTTTGATCCTTCTCTTGGGTTTCAGTTCCTGCGGTGGTTCTGGGAGAGGCAACAGACAGCGGTTTATCAGGGGGTTTTAAAACAGGAGAATCTATGAGACTGCTATCAAATGGCTGTGTAGCTAGATGAGGAGCTGAAAACATTTTCAAATAAATATTAAAACAAAATTCTTCCAAACAATAATAGTTATAATATAACAAAATACCACTCACCTAAATGATACCTGCATGCTTGTGCATATAATTTCAGTCGACTTGCAATGGGGCCATCTCCAATATGATTAAACCATTCATCAACTGGCTCATCTGCTAATTTCTTAGCTGTTCCCTTTCCTACTCGCATAATACCATCACGTAATACTTTAGTAATAGGGCAATGCCTTCCTAATCTGCACAATTCATAAATAGTACTTAATTCTTTGAAGTACTTTTTTACAGGGTTTAAGACACAGTCACTATCTGGAGCAACAACAACATATGCTATGTCTCTACTGTTTGTGTAAGGCTCCAGCAACAACTTGTCCTGTGAAAATAATATGAATTTTAATATAATTTTAAATAGACACATGTCTTAAATTTAGTGAAGACTATTTTTAATAAACAATCAATTACTTACAAAGACTGTAAAATACAAGTTTGAAGTACACATTGTCATTAGGGAAACAATCAAAGTACTTAACTTAAATGTTTAATATAATATCTAAATATAGTAGTACATAATAAAGATTTAATATTTTATAGAAAAAGGGAAGAAAATATAATTTTACTTTTTATAAATAAAATAGATTGTTTTCATAAAATATTTATAATTATATATTTCACTCTAAGATTACAACTAGAACAGATTAAAAACCATATGAATATGATTTAAAGAAACTTAACTCAGTGGCGCAACAGCCCATGAGGACCAAGGCTTACTGTGCCCAAAGTATACGTGACCTACGGTCCTTAGGTGTAAGAGCAGATGTTCCAGTCAGGTGGTCAGTTCAACACAAAAACTCTCACTGTTAAGTTCCCAAGCAAACTTAGTACTCATTTATCAACCCACTGAAGGGATGAAAGGCTGAGTTATCCTAGTCCAGCCCGGGGTTTGAATCTTGGACCTGTAGTGTGGAAGTGCAATGCACTACCACTCAGCCACTGGGCTTCATGAATGATTCGTTTACATCAAATTGCCATTTAGTTTTAAGAATTGGTATATACTTATATGAAATATTCCTATAATATTTCTGGCGAGTAGTAATGACAACTGTTAAGACATGGCAAGTAGATGGTATTACAGTAACGAAATGATGGGGTGTGCCCATTGGTTGGGATTTCTTAATAAGAAATATATTTTCTATGATGGTTGATGTTCTATATTGATGGGATTAATGAGGCAGTTCTTTGTGGCAGGAAATCTTGTTTATTACACATGGTGAGACCCACAAACATTCATATCTTAAACAATCAACAGGGAATGGACGACACTACACAGAACAAAGAAACTAACATACTACGTGTTGCAGATGGCTACATGATCAAGAACAAAGACAGAAAAGGGGAATACTTTCCAGAAACCTTCGTTTATATAGGAAGTTCAAATTAAATGATCTGGGTGGATGAATGGAAGTAATTCAAAAGGTTACCGTTAAGTGGGTAGCTATTTAAAATAATTAAACAGTTATCCTGAAGGACTAGACTAGAGAATTTAAAGTTACTGAAAATGATATTAGAGGGAATTATTACATATTAGCTGCATGGCCCAGTGTTGCACAGGCTTTCTCTACTTTTATAAATTTTCCCTTCCCTTCACAAAATCACCACTTCCATTATTCTTTTTTGAAATGTTGTCCTCGTCACTTGACAATGGTTCAAAATTTTAAAGTGTGTCTCCAAAAGCTCTTGTATAGGCGAACAGTGAGACTTCAAAATTCACTCACTTTGAAATTTTTTAGCCCCCAGAAACGAAAATGTACCTTTTTTAATAACAGTTGTATATTGAAGAAAGACAGAAAAGTAGAAATTTTTAAATTTACAAAATTCCACAATAATATTAAATGTTGAATTAAAATTGTGAGCATTTTTTGAAATGTTCAACACACAGGAAAAAAGTTTCAAGCCATTATTTTATAAATGAAGAAGTTATTAAACGTTTGATTTAAATTTTGAGTATTTATTAAAAGTTAGTAAAAAAAAAAGGTTTTCTGCATTTTATTTTTTGTAAAAATCATTTTAACTTTAACGCATCAATTTGGATTCATTTTAGAAAAAAAAACATAAAATATGCAAAGTTTTGTTCTTTTGTTTAAAAAAAAAAATAATTGTGGCGAATTAAAAATATATAAAATAAAAAGATTGAAAATTTATTTTCATTCACTGTATAAAATCATTCAAAAAGAAAATAAACTATGTGATAAAAATAAATTCCACTATTTTTAAGGTTTTTATTCCACTGTTCTTCAATAAATCATTCTTTAAGAATGAAGAAAACTATTAGATGTTATAAAAAAAAAAAAAAAGCGTGCTCTCTCTCTAAAACATTTTTCTGTAATGAATTGAAAATATACAAAGCAAATAACTTAAGTGATGACAGAGCATAAGACAGGGAAATTACTGTAATCTTTCATCACTCAATGGTACCCGCTCCCCTTCTGCAAAAAGAGTGAACTTCGCCGATTTTGTCGCGCATGTGCAAAACTTTCAGCTGTTGCATTAAGTAAAATCGAGTTTTTTAAATTTTTTTTGACGGCTTAGTTCATGTTTTAAAACTTCACACATCGATTGCAAACAGTAATTTTTAAACAAAAAATATAAGAGAAATACTGCGTTATTAGATTATTGTAAAAAGGTTAATAGACGAAAAACACAATTTTTTTTTAAAATCCGTAATTTTTAGGCAATTTTTTCAATCTTTGTACAGATTATGGATAATGTCGTTTTACACTTGGAGAAAAAAGTTTCGTGACATTATTTTCGTAAATGACGAAGTTATTAAATATTTTAATTAAAATTTTGAGTATTTTTTTTGAAAAATCGTAAAAAAAAGTTTTCCAAATTTTATTTTTTAAATGACTGATCCTAACAGAGAAAAGCATTTCTTTATGAACTTTTTTCATGTAAAATATCAATTCATTAATGCGAAAGAAATTTCAAAGGGAACGATTTAGAAATCCTTTTCACAATGTATAAATTTTGACTCATTTTAGAAAAAATCGTAAATTGAAAATATTATTTTGTTAAAAAAAAATTATACCATGTCGTGGTGAAATAAATGATCTTTCCGATTCTGTAATTACTTTTTGTCAAAATTTGATGGGAAGAATTGGATGGTTTTTTTAAAAATATCGAAAAAGCGGAACTTTCCTCTGATGAAATGGAAATGACACTTGGCGGAATAAAAAACCAACAGGGGTAAAACAATCATGCATTTTATGGTTTTTAATTAATATCTTTTTAACTAATTGCAATATCGGTATATAAATGGTCAAAATGGCTTCCTTGGATCATTCCCTGTCTTTTGTTACCTTCGGCAAGTTTCTGCGTGGTGCGGACATTTATCTTCGAATTTTAATAGTGTAGAGGATGTATAACTAAAAAACCCCCCTGATATCAATGATTCCTATTTATGCATAAAAGCTGGTCATGTTAGAACACCTACTACGCCATTCCCTCAATATCACTTGCTTGAGTCACTTTAACTGTCAATTTTAGACAGGATAGCAATACATAGAAATGAATAAATATATGTAATACAAAATAGGTAATCAAGATTTTTACTTCTTTTTTTTAAAAAATCCATTCAGGACTGATTGATTTTTTTTCTGTTTTTTTGTTAAGCCTAACCTCATTTAAAAATTCATATAAAACCATTACTCTACATAAAATGCCCCGAAACTTATAGGTTATAGTCATTACAAATTAAGTGTGATTACGGGCCTCAAAATGGGAAAAACGCAATCTTACATATACTGTGTTTGCTAAAGTGATCCCATATGTGATCATGATCCTGAACAGGAAAAGAGAAGAATAGTTAAATAGTTCATGAGCCACAGTCAAGCACAGAAAATACACAGAAGGAAACTTTTTCCATGACAAAGAGACTAAATTAAAGAGGGAATTTTTTATTTTTATTTTTCTGGTGTAAAGTTTATATTTTTCTTTAAAAATGAAGGCAGTAGTGTTTTAAAAAGAATATATATTATTATTAACATAAAGCTAAATGAAGGAAGAAAAAAATGCATGTGACACTGAAAACAAAGCTTTTTACAAACTACCTTTTTTTTTAAAATTATTACTATCCCCTCTTTGCAAAAGATATCCCTGGATGTCAGTGGAGAATTGTATTAAGTGCATTCTCTAACCCGACACCAACTAGACATTAGATATTCCTACCAAGATTATGATTAATTCTCAAACCAAATTTCGACAGAAACAGGTGCTTTACAAGAATTGTATTTCAATGCAGGAAAAGTAAACTGAGCAATAAAATAATTGGATTATTGGAAAATAAACCTAGATTATTAGATACATTCAACTGATGGGCTTTAAACTCATCTTAGAACTGGGGTTCCATGAAACATTGTTAAGGGTTTCACAATAAATAGGGAAATAAACATATCTCACAAAAGGGAAAACTACTTTTACCAGATTTAATACAGCATTTGAGTAACATCAGTGGAGGAAGCTGGTATGTCTTTTTATGTGGTGATCTTTATATAGATCATGCATGTGGTTGGTAGAAAAAGCTAGTATATATATATATATATATATATTATTTTTCTATTTTATCGGAATATATAATTTTGTTTGATTTTCTTCCTCACTTTCAATTTTTCTGTATATTATATTTAAAATGTGCTGATGCTAAAAGACAAACAATCCAAAAATTTTGAAGAGCTGGCAACAAAGGTTTGCAATCTCATAAAAAATTTCAAAAATTGATCAAGTGTAAAAAAGTTCACTGCTATAGTAAAAATTGTTTATCAAAAAATTTCCTATAGGCTGAGGATCTAGATTGTCTTTTAACATTTAGTCTCATTTGTGGTAAAAAAAAAAACTTTTAACATAGCAATGGCTTCAAATAAAATTGAACAGATATTTCACGGCAAATCAAATTGATATAAAAAATGAAAAAAACTCTTAAATCAAAATAAATAGAGCACAGCTTTTGAAAACAGATTTATAACTAATGAAAAGGCTTATTAAGAGAGATATTTGGTTGCAGAACCTATTGCACAGAAAAGAAAAGTTGTAAAATTATAATCAATAAATGTAGGGAGAAATTCAATAAGTAAAATTGAAAATATTCCACTTTCAAACCATGCAGTAAGTCAATGAATCGATAATACATCACGTGATTTTGAAAACATTCAGTGGAATAAACCAAACAATATTCATTTTTCAACTCAAGCAAATGAGTAAACAGATTTAACAATAAATCTTACATTCTAGCATTCATAAAATTTGTTAATGAGAGAGAAATCCAAAAAAGTTTCCTCCATTGTAAAATAATTAGTTGAGACAAGCAGAGTAATAGCTACTTAATAATTTATTCTGAAAATTTGCAAAAAATATTTTTTGAAAAAATTGTACTGATTGTGTGCTTCCATTATGGCACCATAAAAGACTTTGTTACTCATATGAAAGAAAAGTCAATATTGTTTCCTAACCCAGTTTTATTCATAAAGTATAAATATAAACTTCAAAAGATATTTGGTGATATTATAAAAGTGAGGAAGGAGGGAAGGAGAAAAAAGCCAATTCAAATTTAGAATTTTTAAAAAGTTCTGAAAAAAATAAAACTATTAACACATAATCCATTGCAATACACTTAAATCTGGTGGTTAAGTAGAGGTAGAGTTTTTGAGCTAAGGGATGAAATGCATGCACATTTTCAAAAAGACAAACAAGATGTCAAGGACCAAACGTGGGTGCACAGATACAAGCTTATTTAACAAATTTTTTTCATCATTTAAATCATTGGAATAAGTTACTATAATGCAGAAGAGAAAATATATTACCTTCAAACAACAAAATCCTTGGTTTTGAAAGAAAATTAAACTTATGAAAAGATTTTGTTTTAAAAGGGAATCTTAATATGTTCGAATTACTAGCGAAACAAAACAGTGAGTGAGTGAATATTAACGTTGCACTGTTCATCTACTCGAGGGCTGTTGGTGACAGACCTCATAATTTTGAACCAAGGACGACACCTGAGCTGGCACCCCCTCTCCTACCATACCAACGGGAGGACATTTGAGCTCTTCACAGATTCAATAAGCATCGCTTCCTTACACGTTGGGTGTGAAAAATATTGAAATATTTAATTTATCTTACTATGGAGTCCATTCAACTTTGCAGGCTGTATTAAGGAATAATGCCTCACAATTAATTTACAAAATGGGCAAATCCTTTATTTTCTGCATAAGTAGACATTAAGAGAGAATGATAAATGTTTTTAAAGAAAAACAGCTGAAATTAAAATTTGTATAAGATATAAATGTTTTAACAACACTTGATCCAAAAAACTACATTGGGTATTTTAGTGTTAACTATATTACATGTACAGCACTTTTTTAAAAAGATGTTACATTAAAAAAAATTTTCAGTACAACATTTTGAAAAGTATACTCTGAACAATAAAATAATAATAAAAAAGTATATTCTTAAAGCATACATTCCACAGTATAAATTACGCTAAAAAACTAACCCAGTATTTTAAGGCAAATGGTGACAAAGCAACCCAATCCTTATCGTAACCAACAAGAATTGAGGGGATAGGTTGAGGCTCACACTGATCTTCAGTACCTAATCCAAATTAAACAAAATTTTAAAAAAATACTTGAAATACATTTTTAAAAAATAAGTTACATAAAAAAAAAATTATTGACTCATTATGAAACATAATGTATGAAAAATATACCTCGCCCTGCTAGCCTGTGAAACTGCCTCCATGTTAGCGGCCCTAGAACAGGATATGTGACTTCCCATAGTCTTTGGTGGCGCCTTTGTTGCACCGCTTCTTGAAGAATAGGTTGCAGAGATCTTAAAAGGTGGACTACTTCTAAATTGCTCACTGGCACTTTAGCTACAAAAGTTTGAATACAAGAAATTTTTTTAATAAGGCTCACAAATTGTTAGTTGCATACTTTTTAGCAAACTGTTCATCCTTAAAAACATAATGTTTATATCATTCAGTATAATAGTAGTAACATACACTGATTTTACCTGAAGTAGACAATTTACTTTATCATGTTAAATTCAATTAAAAATATTAATAAAAAGATAGTTCCAGAAATTTTTATTTCTCAATTTGCATAACTGAGCAGAGTAATAAAACAGTAGTGAAATTATATAAAGTGAAATAGAAAGGTGGTGGAAGAACAACTTTTCACAGAATGATACACTTAAAATAATGAAAAATACACTCCCTATGAAAATTTAAAATAATTATAAAAATTAAAAATCTAATGGATAGTTAATCATGGACCTAAATTAAGAATCACTATTATATACAAGAATTTGTATTACAACTACTTATTATAAAAGCAAGGTAAATAGTAGAAATTCAAGATTAATGTAATTTGTACAAAATAAGGAGGGGGAGGAAATATTTTACACAATTAAGAAAATTAATTCTACTTTGGTGGATAAAAGGATAGCACAATACAAAAATATAACTAATAAAAAGAAAAAATTATTTTAAAATTTATAGGATAAAATAATTTGTGTTTATAAAATTGTATTACAGTGCTCTCAATAAACGGAATTAGCAAGCTGAAATGCAGTTAAAAATTTAAAAAACAAGAAAACTGATAAAAATGTTTTAGATTGATCTTTTTTTTTTTTACACAAAGTTGAAAACCAAAATGAAATAAGAACTACTTTTAACAGGAATGAATTCATAAAAAAATTATTTCACAAAACTGTTTACAAACAGCAATTTTAGCCACCAAAGGCTAAGTATTAATGTAATATTGTGTGTATATATATATATATATAATTATGATAAAATTTGTTTTTAAGAATCATTTAACTCATCTAAATATCTTAAAATGAAAAGCATCTTAAGCAATAGCAATTAAAAGGAAAATTTAACTTTAATTAATTTTGCACACTTTATTATGAATAAAAAAACACTGGATTTGAGTTAGGTCATTCTTGCTAAATTCTTGAAAACCAGGGGATATTTAGTTATTTTTTAATTTAACACAGAAATTAATTCTTAATAAAAAATAAAAGACAAATATGGAAAAGGTAATACACAAGAAATACTAAACAAACAAACAAAATACTAATATATAGGGTGGGGCTTTTAAAATTGAAATAAATGTTAACATGTTCATACACACAAATTGCTCTTTATATAAACCAATTAACTTAAGTTTCTTATTTTGTGAATGTGAGATAATTAAATACAATAAGATGAAAAAGTCATCAGACATTTTTCGAGGGGTTTATAGAAATTATTACATGTATAGTTTTAACCAAAAATAATGTAGAATAATAACATTTAAATGAAATATTTTCAAATAAAATTTGTTAGTTTTAATCGAGTAGAAGAAATTTGTACAAATTACTTACCTGCAAGATAAGGCCACTTATGAAGGCAGGAAGACTTTAAATTCTCATCCATTTTGTTGTTGTTCATATTGTCAACAGCTTGTCTACCTGTATCTAATGCAAGAAAACATACTTCACACCCATCTGATATTTCTAAAGCATTGCAATGATAATTAAACCTATCAACAGAGCGAAATTGTTCAGCTTTGTGAAACAATGAAAATGATGAGTATATGTGTGAGCATTGCAATTTTATCAAGTCCACAATATTATGTGGTACATGGTCCACTTGAGCGTTTGTTTCTTCTTCCAAATCAGTTTTTTTCGAAGATGCACTCTCAACCAATGAAAGACTTTTTCTACAAAAGTAGGTTTCATAACGATGACCCGTAATGTCTAATTCATCTTCATAAAAAATTCCAGCACGATGACTCTGATGACGATTCACAACCGCACTAAAACCACACGTACATTTGTACTGTGGTTCATCAGTCCCAGAAGGTATAAGACTACTTGGCAAGTTGATGCCCGCATCTGCACCTTTGGTGTTCATGTTGCATACACAAAGAGTACAACTTGCAAAATTATGATCTTTGAAGAGATTGAGCATAGAGTCAGCTAACACCAGGTTTACCAAAAGGCTGTTTGCCTCAGGTAAAGTGGAAGCTGTGCCACTACTGTCAACAGAATTCAAATGTTTGTTTAAGTAAGATGAGGCATTGGACGCTGGGCTTTGTAATTCATAGTTCATGGGCAGCGTTCGTTGATCAATAGGAGGATCCACAGAAAACATGGGCGGCACCATCCTCTCTCCTTCACTCACTGGTATTATTGGAAATTGAGAGCTACAAAAAATCAAGAGCAATAATTAATAACCAAACAAATTTTTAGAAAGTATAATACAAGCATAATGTACTGAGTTTTGAAAAACAGGAGGAAATTGGTTTTTAACTTTGAAGTGAAAAATCTTTAAGCTTTTATAAATAATAAAATTACCACAGTAAAATTTTCATTAGAAAACAAAACTTGATCAAACTATATCAGAATATCCTAATATTGGAGTTTCTTGAATTTGCAAAATCTTTAAAACTATAATATGAAACATTTTACTAATTATATAGTTGTTGTAGCTATATAAATGAAAAGAAAAAAAATTGCTTATTTCTTTCATCACACACACACAGTTTAATTTCTTTCACCATGTGCTTAGAACAGAAGTTAGTTCATTGATTCTTGCAATTCCTTAAAACAAGCCTTTTTTTTTTTGCTTTTACAGTTTATCAATAAGGAATTTCTTACTGTAACAAACATTCCATGTTTCATTTCACTTCTACTGCTAAGTGATACTAACATAGATAACATTAAACAGGGCAGTATGCAATACTTCAAATCATCAATTTGACCAACTTTGTTCCAAGCAACATTAATTTATCTGTTAACATTTTTTTTTATTTCAAAAGGAAAAGCAACAAAATTTCACCACATTCATTCAAAATGATAACCACAATCACATATCTCCAAAGCAGGAATAGCAGCATATGAGTTAAAACAAGCCAAAGATTTGCTCATGTGGTGAGGATCTTCATGAATAGAATTGCGAGATTGGCTGTGAAGAGTCATGGACCGGCCTTGAGATAAAGGATGGATAGGATTGCCACAGAAAATGACTGCCTATTTGTCACCCATTTTTCAAAGCACATTGTAATATGAATACACATACAATCAACCTGGTTCTTGGAAAAATACGTAAAAGAAAATTGTAATATTTTCACAACTAAAATAATTTTTCAAAAAGAAATTTTTTACACAAATACAAAATTTGTATTTTTGCAGTCTACAGTTTCTATCTATTTTCTGTAGAAACTATGAAAAACCTGCAGTCACTGGCAAAAAATGCCCATAAAATATATTCAATAAACAATTCTTGATAATTTAAATATCAACTTTTAAAATAATAATATATTCAGAATAAAACATTTAGTTTGTTTACATCAATATAATTATAGTTAAAAATGTGAATGGTTGTAACAAAACATGAATTTTCCACCTAACATAGTAAAAACTCTAATTATACTCTTGAAATCATGGCTGAAAAATAAGACAAGGATATTCAATTACAAATATTTCATTAACTATTACACTAACTTTGAATTTGAAGACAATCTCTCAACATAACCAACAGGTTGTGAGTTAGGTGGTGATGTATTGGCAGGAAGAGGAGACGAAACTGTATTGGTCCAAGAAGGTTTGTAGACATGGTCAGTAGATAATGGAATTGGTTGCGTTTGACTTGGTAATGAGGGCAGTGCAGAATACCTTTTTGAACCAACAAATTTATACTGTGTTGGCAACTTGTAAACAAAAGACCAATCCTGCAAGGGGAAAAAAATTATATTTAACTTAATAAATATGAATAACGAATCAGCGAAATGAAATAAGTTTTGTGAAGAAAAATTAGTTGCTAATATTGATTTCAGACATACTTTTACTGGTTCATAATATGGACTACAGCCACCATCAAAACCTTCTGAACGATCTCGATAACAATCGGAACCATCTATAATTGACAGATCTGACCCACATAATGGACCTGATGGAGATTGAGCAGTATTATGTTCCAAAGATGGAGGAGTAGGAAACATTCTGGTTAATTCAGCAGCACCTATAAAATTTTAAAGAAGAGAAAATAACGATATATGATACAGATATATATATATTTAAATTGGAAACAGTTTTTCCTTTTTTATAAAATAAATAACATTACATACACAACATTCCTGATGAAAAAGAGCTGTTTTTACATTTCCCAGATGAAGGTTCTTCTGGTGTACCACATAATTTTCCTGACAAAGGTGTAGAGGGATCCTTCATAATAAAAGAAATATATATATATATATATATTATTGTGAAAAATACACTACAGTTACATAAGTTATTAATTACCAAACTGAGAGAGAATACTAAGTCAAATTATGTACACAAAATCAACTGAAGCATAACATACACCAGTACCATTATATTTTCATCTTAATCAATCGTGGTATTATACAAAATAAAGGTGATCTCAAAATGTTTTTTTTAATAAAAAAAAGAATTTCTAATTTTTTAACCTCTTCCTCGTAGCATCATCTGATAAAAAAAAAAAACTTTTGCTATAAAATTCCACCTGGGAAGAAAAATGTTATATTTGATTATTATTATTACATTCTATATTTGTTTCAATAGACACATACATATAAGCTGAATTAACTAGGAACTTCTCCCAGGATAGAGTTTAAATGGAATTTCAATCAATTATGAATTAAATACATCAAAATCTTTTGATTTACAATATACTAAAATATAATATGATTATACATGTGTTTGTTAATAAAACTGACTCAAATTGGAGAATAATGACACAAAGGATATACATGGACGAAAAACTCAATATTTGATTATATAATCAAACTATTTATTCCAAGATTAAAATTAAATTCTACATAATTAAATCCCAAGAGTTTAAGCTTTTATAAAATTTTCTCACTCCCTCTTCCTTTTAATAAATAAAATATTTTAATGATATATTACAAAAAGAAGGGTTTCTAATATTTATAGAGAGAATAAAATGGAGGATAATGCTGCACAACAATGGAATACAATTTTTAAGGTGGACATTTTAGATTCAGCGATTTATTTATTCATGCTGTTACTGAATATTTACCATAGTTCAACATACAAATGTATGAAAAAGTAGCATTTCCTCTTAATTTAATAAAAATAATAAACATTTACTGTCAGTATATAATGAATGTTGACGTTTGCTGATGTTAGAAATAATGATAATAAATATTTCATACATAAAGTGACTATGTGAATGTTAATACTCATTGGAGATACTGGAATTTTTGTGGTCAGATATCAGTCTTTCACAGTAATATACACTAAAGAGCCAAAAAAAAAAAAAAAAAAAACCCCGGCTACACTTGTTTAATATTGTGTAGCCCCCAGCACACAGAAGTGCCACAACATGACATGGCATGGATTTGATTGATGTCCTGCTGAGCATTGAGCAGGACAATGATGACTACTTCAGCATTGTCCTGCTGAAATTCCCTGTTGGAATGCACAATGGAAATGATCCCCTGTCAGAAGTCAGAGTCGTATCTAGACATATCAGGGGTCCCAAATCACGCCAACTGCACATGCCCCATACCATCACAGAGCCTCCACCAGCTTGAACAGTCGTCTTATGACATGTAGTGTCTATGGATTCATGAGGTTGTATCCATACCCGTACATGTCCATCAGCTTGATTCAATTGGAAACCAGACTCGTCAGACCAGGCAATGTGTTTCCAGTCATCAACAGTCTAATGTTGGTGTTGATGGGCCCAGGCAAGGCGTAAAGCTTTGTGTTGTGCAGTCAACTAAGTACACAGATTCATGAGGTTGTCTCCATACCCGTACATGTCGATCAGCTTGATTCAATTGGAAATGAGACTCATCAGACCAGGCAATGTGTTTCCAGTCATCAAAAGTCCAATGTCTGTGTTAATGGGCCCAGGCAAGGCGTAAAGCTTTTTGTTGGTGCAGTTAACAAAGTACATAAGTGGGTCTTTGGCTCCGAAAGTCCATATCAATGATGCTTTGTTGAATGGGTTCACACCCTAACATTTGTTGATGGCCTAGAATTAAAATCTGCAGCAATTTGGGGAAGGGTTGCATGTCTGTCACTCTTAATGATTCTCGTCAGTCCCGTTCTTGCATGATCTTTTATCGGATTCCCAATATTCATGGTACACTTGTGAAATGGCTGTAGGAGAAAATCCAAATTTCATCACTACCTTGGAGATGCTATGTCCCATCTCTCGTGTGTCGACTATAACACCATGTTTAAACTCACTTAAATCTTGATAACCTGCCATTGTAGCAGCAGTAACCTATCAAACAACTGTACCAGACACTCAGTGTTTTAAATAGGCTTTGTCCACTGTAGCTCTGTACTCTGATTGGTTCCATATTTCTTTTCTTGCATATGCATGCATGTACTAGTTTTTTAGGCTCTTCAGTGTATATTATACATATAAAAGTTTTCACAATCAGGTATATACATTTTATAAAATTTTTAGATGAAAAAATTTCACAAATTTTGTTACATAGATTTTAGTACATTAATGGTATGCAGACAAAACAAAATATAACTGTATGCCTCAAATATCCCTATATGGGAGAGCTTTCTATATTTGTGTTATTAAATTTCTCTTTTTAATTAAATTTCTCTTATAGGTTTCTTTTCCCTTCAGTTAGCCTGGAGTTGCACTAATCTCGGGCTAATATGGATGTCAATTCTAAAAAGAATTTTATTAAACGTTTTGCTTTATGCTTTGTTTGAATTATCATAAATAAATCTCTTGCACATATAATCACTTAAAATGTTCTGTGTTTTCTAAACACTACTATACTCTATTACATGAAAAAATTTGTTACAGAAATATGTTTTATTTATGACTTTGCCAAAAAGTTTAAGTACAATACAAAAGGAAAGGGATTTAAGGGATGCCCATTAGTTCAAAGGCCAGATCTGTAAATATATTCTTCTGCTTGGATGAAAAGTAAATAATGTCTCTTTTCTCCCTTCAGTTAATATAAAGTATACTATTATAATATAAATTAAGAATATTTTTATTCTACAAGCATTATATTAGCATATTAGATTCTGGGTTCTAGTTTTGTTTCTGAAAGAGTAGCATCTTAGTTTTAAAAAATCTCTTCGCATAGAGGTTACAGCGAATCCTTTTCCACACTTTATTTTTGATTCATATTTAGACATTATCACTTTCACTACTTCAACTTCACTGTTTGTTTTTATTCACTCATGGTATCATATTGATTAATCACCCTTCATTGTTTGTTTTTATTCGCTCAATGCACTTCACTGATAAGAAACTAACATTCGAACCCACGGCAGATCTTGCTTTGCATACCCCCTTACCAATGGGTAGCCCCAACCATATAAAAAAAAGACTTCAAATGGTCTAAAATGTTCCAGAACATTCCACAACATGCAGAAGTGTTCTAAAAAGTTCCTGAACATTTTGATATGCTATTGACTGTTCTCGACTGTTCTAGAAATTTCTTGAGGGTGAAACTTCCAGCCCTTAAGCATGCCCTTCAGATAAATATAGGAACCTTCTTCATGGATGAAGGGCTAAGCTACCATTTGATTGCATTGGGATTTATTTCAGAGTTTTAATGGCACGCACATAGTACATTAACTTTTATATAATATATATTGAATAAATTTGTTTTGTAAAATCCATAAGTAATTAACAACAAAGCTATAAAAAAGTAGCTACATGGAATTTGTCTATAAAACTTTTTTTTAAAGAAAACAACAAGATGATTTGAAGCTACTAACAAATCAAGTACAAGGGAAGAACCAAATGAAATTTACCACATCATCTGCACTGTCATCAGAAGATGAAGATTCAAACAAATTATCCAAGTCTTTATCAGTTACTTGAAGATCTTTTTCACTTGTAAAGCTGGAGCCCTGATTTCGTGGTGTAAGCGGTGAAGATGGTTGCTCACCATTAGAAGGTGGTTTGGGAGGATCCTGAATAGGAGTTAGAGGAGCAGATATTACTTGGCCAGGAGTAAGAATCTGTGAGTCAGGAGTTGGTGGTAGAGCAGGATCCTTGGGTTTGATGTCTTCATCCTGTATAATACGGAAAATTTAGTTATTCCAAATGACCCAATAAACATTTCTGAGCATATTAAAGGTAATAATACACAGCAAAATTTTGAACAATATAGCAAATTCAAACACATTGAAAAACTAAGATAAATATATAGCACTCCACAAATAGTTTATAAAAAATGAAATCAAAATTATTTGATAAAAAAAAAGCGTCATTATAATTTTTAAATACAACTTTTATAAAGAATAAAAGAGTACATAAATGCAGTTTCCAAAAGCCACACAATTATTTTATTTGCTTATATTTATAGTGGACTATATATATATTTCTAATGGGGGTGCTGTAGAAGGGAAGTAAAAAAAAAGTAGATCAATTTCACTGTGAAAAAAGTAGTAAAAAGAAATTTATCAACATTCATGTAACAT
This sequence comes from Trichonephila clavipes, assembly GCA_019973935.1. NCBI lineage: Eukaryota > Metazoa > Arthropoda > Arachnida > Araneae > Nephilidae > Trichonephila > Trichonephila clavipes. Next base: position 901,892 of record BMAU01006061.1, on the reverse strand, counting down.
AAATAGACAATACAAACACATAAATATAATCATTTGACAAAAGACAACTGTAGATGAAAATATCAGAATGCTTTTAATACTTACATCTAATCTAGCTCGAAATCCAGTTGATGATGGACTATCTTCATCAAATTCATCATTGAATTCATAAGGATCTTTAGCTTTAAGAGATTGATTTTCATCAATTTGCATAATACTTAAGCTATCTTTTCCATAAAAATACTGATCTCCACTTTCTAGAGTTTCTGTTTTAATTCTTTTATCAGGCCAGAGTTTTCTCCTTTTACTAGATGTATTTTCCCTAAAAATAAAAATTCCTAATTTAGTAAAAGAAATTCAGTAATATATTCTAAAAAAATGTTTTCATCTAACTGAAGGTAACCCGATAATATGACTTAAATTTATAATTTAAAAATATTTACCGAATGACTAGCTGAATATATTACTAAAAAAAGGAAATTAATTTTTCTTTTTTAGCAAGAATCAATGTATATTCAAATTTTTTTAAACAAATATCTAGATAGGAGTAGGATTTCAAAGTGTTGCTCAGCAAAAAATATCAAAATTTGAAGCATAATTTACATCTGCCTTTCATTTAGAACATCCTCTGCACATAATAAATACATAATACATTTTCCTTGTTTCAATTTAAACATTAAAGGTACTTTGAAATATAAAAAATATTAGAATTTAAACAGTTCAGAACTGCTTATCGGAATAATCGTCATAATTTATTTTAGCAAGAATTAAAACTCATTATTTTTCCCTAAAATATATTAGCCTTCAAATTAGAAATAAAAAGTAAAAGAATTAATACAAATTACTAAGCAAATTTGTAAAGCAATGCATAATGTGAACATCTATCACAAAAATAAAGATTTTAAAATATATATAAATATGCTACATTTTTGAAGTATTAAAAACATTTTACACATTTACTGCTAAAAACACATATATAGTAGGACCTCTATTTAATGAAGTTGCTATATCTCGAAAAAGTTCTTTAAATAAAGATTCCTCTTTCAATGTACCAGGTCTTCTGTTCCAGAAAAAAGTTCACAAAATAGGGGTTTGTAAAATAGAGGTTCAACTGTATTTATATATTGAGTGATTCAATAATCTGTTCATGTAAAAATGTGGTAACATTGAACTTCATTTAACATCAGCAGTAATTTAAATTTTCAAAATATTCACTTTAAATTATTTACTAACCATAAAGAGTTGCTAAGGAATGTATAATCATACAGCAAACCATCCATTACTAATTCATCATGTGGATCATCATATGAGCAGACAGTAAGAGAAGGCCTTTTCAATCCTTGCACAGGGATTAAAGTTGGAGCAGGCATTGAAGACACAGAACTTGGTGCAATGGCAGGTTTTGTTTCTTCGACAGGTTCTTGAGTCCAATTGCTGCTACTATTACTGGGTAACCCATTACTAGTTACAGTAGAGTTATTTTGAGAATTTGAAGAGTCTTCTTCTTTTATTTCAATTTTGATATTTTCAACCATATTTGCAACATTTTGGAAAGGAGATGATACCTAAAAAAATCCATTTAAAATCTTAAGTATTAAGAAATATTTATATAAATAAAAATGTAAATGTGTGCTTGTGCAAAACCATTAATCTCAGAAAATTCTTCACTGATTACTCTAAAATTTTGACATTATGTTTAAATCAAAATCCGGACAGGTTTTTATGTGTAGTTTTGGCAACATTTTCATAGGCTTTCAACGTTGTTTACAGTTTTGATTATACATTATAAACCTACTTTTCCAGTAATTTTAAGCTAAATTGATTTGCCTCTTTAATAAGTGAAGATTGTAATTATTTTTTTCAAATTATGCCTTTGCATTGATAAAAGGTACTTCAGATTTGTTGACGTCAATAAACCTTAGCATTGCATTTTCCTTTCTATTTATTTTTCAGCTTGAATACTTTAGATAGTTTTTATATATTAAGTACTAATTTGGCTTCTGCACACTACAGAATTTTCTGCAAAGCAGTTAAAATTTCTAAAAGTTTGTACAATACCAGGTGTATGCATATCAAATGAGACGATTGCTAACAGATGTTGTCACGCATATATGCAAACAATACGAAACCGTGACATGTGATTTTTTTATAGTTTGATCTTTAATACTCATGTTTAGTTTACATCTGGACGAGTTTCAGCGTGCATTGTATTTTTTTTACTGTGTTGAAAATGTCAAATTTTACGCATTCCGACCACGATTTGCAGACAGTGTTAATTTTTTGTTACCATCTGAAGAAAAATGCTGCCGAATCACATAAAATGCTTCCAGAAGCATACGGTGGCAATGCTCTGAGCCGTGTGCAGTGCTCGCTACAGGTGGTTTGAAACGTTTCAAAATGGTGATTTCGATGTGAGAAACAAGGAGCGAGGCAGACCAGCAAAAAAATTTGAAGATGCTGAATTGCAAGCATTACTCGATGAAGATGCTGAATTGCAAGCATTACTCGATGAAGATGATGGCCAAACGCAAGAACATCTTGATTAACAATGGAATGTTGACCAGAGCACTGTTTCCCGTCGTCTCAAAGCAATGGGCAAGATAATAAAGGTCGATAGATTGGTACCACGCGAGCTAACGGATTGTCAACAGGAAAACTGAAAACTCGTGTGCGAAATATTGCTTGCCCGCTACAAACCAAGTCATATCTCCATCGTATTGTGACTGACGAAAAATGGATTTATTTTGAGAATCCCAAGTGTAATCGATCATATGTTGACCACGGAAAGCCATCCAAATTGACCGCAAGGCCGAATCGCTTCGGCCACAAGACAATGCTGTGTATTTTCTGGGATAAGGAGGGACCAATCTCTCTCTATTATATGAGCTTCTCAAACCCGGCGAAACCGTTAATACTGATCCCTACAAGCAAGAACTACTTAATTTAAACGATGCTATACTCGAAAAACGTGAGCAATACAAGAAACAGCAGCACAAAGTGATTTTCCTTGATGAAAACGCACCTAACCACCGTGCTAAAACGACCAAGGACATCGTTAAGTCTCTCTTGACTGGGAACCCTTAGCGCATGCGGCTTATTCGCCAGACTTGGCTCCTTCCGATTACCACCTATTTGCATCATTGGGACACGCATTGGCTGACCAGCGCTTCATTTCTTACGAAAACGTCAAATCTTGGCTTGATGACTGGCTGACCTCAGAAGACCGGCCATGTTTTTGGCATGGTATTCACAAATTGCCCAAAAGATGGGGGAAATGTGCAGCTAGCGATGGATATTATTTCAAATAAAGAAATATTAACAGTTTCCCAAATTTATTGTGTTTTTCTTTAAAACAATCATCTCATTTCATATGCATACACCTGGTAATATACATTATGATAACATCAGAATGACCGCAAAAGATCTATTTGACGTGATTTCAAAGTCATGCCAAAAACGAGTAGCCTACTAATTTGAAATTCTCCAGTAATCTTAAACTAAATTAATATATACTTTTAAATGGTTTTTTTTGGTACTTAACAGTCAACCATTTACCTCAAATCAAAAGACATCGCCAAATGCCACAATATGCATTCAATAATGGAAAACCATTCTATGTCTGTTCATACACAATAATTTTTGCACTTGGCTGCATATTTTCCCTCTAGAAATTTGTTAAAATTTCTAAGTGTTGGGTGATAATATTAGAATGACCACAAAAGATCCATTTTGGTGTGATTTCAAATTTTCATTTGATGTTACTCTGTTATATAAATGGCAAAATTAAGATTTTCTGATGTATATTTTGTGTTTGTTTGGAACTGTTTATGGTGATTTCATCAAATTAGTGAGCTGTATTTTGTTTTTGATAGCTTTTTAAGATTTAAGTTTGTTATAATTATCTGTACTCAGCCATGCGTTTCTGTGGCTCAGTCTGGTTTTTAATAAAAGAAATGAGAATTGATTGAATATTAACATCACACTGTTCAGCTGCACAAGGGATTTGGTGATGGACCAGGTAATTTTGAACCATTGTCAAGTGACGTGGACGACACCTGAGCTGGCACCCCTTCTCCTAAATACCACACCAACGGGAGGACGTTTCAGCTCTCAACAGATTTAACGTGAATCGCTGCCTTACACGGCGGGTCTTGAGTGGTACTGGGCTTGAACTCGTGACATGGCAAGCCATGATCCGATACCTACACCACTCGGCTACCATGGCCAAAAGCAATGAGAAAGCATACATTTCTAATACACATAAACAAAACTTTCCTAAACAAATTTAATTTGTAATTTAACGAATACTTGACGCTATTACAATTTTTGTTCTTATGTTAAGAACTTAAAATTAGTTGCGTTTTCTCCTTAGTAGAAGCATCAAGGGCAAAGGGGTTAATTTTACAATTGTCTGGTTTGCCTAATTTAGAACACACAACAAATAATTATCCATGTGAAGAGCAATCTATGTCCAGATCTAAGCTGCAGAATTTTAAAGATAAGCTCTGAACTTTAATTGCAGATGCCAATCAAATTGTGAATTGCAAAAATTTTCGATCATTATCAACTCTTGTTGTAGATTTCTGCTGTGAAATCTAGCATAGATTATAACAGTAAGTTTTAATAATAAATTTTTCTATAAAACTATCATTCAAAAGTACACCATAATAAAGGTTTCAAACAGTTACTCTTACCTGCTCATTTAAAACAGTTTCCTTGCTATTTTCATTATTGTTTGCCTCTTGAGTGGATGATGTTGGGCTCTTCACAGCTAGTTTTTGGTCCTGAGATTCTGTGGGAATTTCCTCTTCATCTTCTTCATCTTTTATTGCAGGAGGATGAGGAGAGAGTGTTGGCATTGCAAGTTCAGCTGATTGTGAGTTCGTACCATCAGTCATAGGGGTATCAGGAAGAGGAGATGATGGTTGGACAACTGACGTATGCAATTGTGGAAGGCCACTTGGAGTGGAGGAGCGTAATGACTGATTTAATCCTTTAAACTGAAAATTTGTATTTACACTATTGGGCAGAGAGGATCCTGGCATAGAAGCCATAGCAAATGCTGAGGAGGAAACATAGTTCTCCATTTCAGAGCTATCAGAAAATGCACTACGTTTATGAAAAGGAATTGAAGTTCTATAACGAGTTTGTTGTTTCAGTTTATCGGGTTTGTCATTTTTGCGAGCTGCATTAGCAGCACAATTAGCACTGGTTGAGCTGCTTGGACTATCAACAGATGCAGCAGGACTTGATGTTGTCAAAGCTGGACTTGAAGAACTTGTACTTGTAGGCACCTTTAAAGTGTTCGTTTTTTCTTGATTTGCTATTTTAGACCTGTTAACAATACAACAAAATTTTTAAAATATGATTCCTCATTTAATAGTAATAATACTAAATTCAATTAATTTGTCCTTTTATAAATAAGCATTTTCTCTTTAGATATAAATATTTTTCCCAAACTGAATTTTGTGTATAAGAAAGACAAATTTTAGCATTGATTGATTCTGCTCTTCTAGATGAATTTTTGATTGTTTCAATTCCTTTTTAATGCTTTTGGGACGGAGGACACAAACGCATGCGTACTGCCAGGGCCAGAGGTTCCCGACGCGAGTGTCACTCACAGGCCGGAGGGTTTTGTGTAGTTAAGCCTAAATCCATAAAAATACTGAAATATAAACACGTTCAATATTTTTTTTGTACATTATACTAAGGCATATGCTTTATATATTTTGTATTAATATACTTTATTCACTTCAGCCACTTTCTGTTTAAGTACAAGTTTTTAAACATTTTATTGTCAGCATTTGTAAAAGTCAATCTAGTAAAAAAGTAAGGAAAAAAAAGACAAATTTTGTCTACCAGATCTAATTATCCATTAAAAACAAGACTGCAAAATAAAAATCAAATGCTTTAGCAAAAATTAAATCTCTCATCTTCACTATAAACAAAAATCACATGTTCATTCCAAGAACAGCCATGAAGTACTCAATTCGAAAACATTCTCTTCCCCTTATGTTTATAAAACAAAAACCACTTGTTTGTGAGTAATATTTCTCTCATTTCGACTAGAAGGTCAGATCTCCATGTATCTCAAATCTTATGGACATAGAATGCCATATATTGCGAATAAACTGAACTTACAAATGCCTGGCGCAAATGTGAGTCCATTCGGCCTCTGGTGGTGTTTTGCGCTGGCTCACCCAAAGGGGTTAAAGAACTTATTTTACCTGTTCCGTAACTCATATGATCCTTTAATTCTTGGAACACAACCTCAACCATATTCAAATTAATGTAACACTATACCATATATGTACACATTTGATTACTCTACATGCTTGAGGAAATAATAATAAGTAAATGAATTAATAAAAAAACAAGCAGAACAGCATTTTAGTTTTATCAGCAGACAGGAAAAATAAAGAATCTTTGATAATACTTTAATACAAGTAAATCCAGCAAACTTGATGATATTTATGTTTGGAAGCTTTTAATAGCATCACTTCATTTGAAATTTTAAAACTAACAATATAATATGAAAATGTAAGCTTGAAACACAGAATCCTTTCTAATACAAAATTTAATATTTTTAAAGAAAAAAAAACTCTTAACGTCCACATCATGCTAAAGTGGGGATCTTTAGCAAACAAAGATTTGAGATTTATCAGTCCTGCTACACGACCAACCAACAAAATACCTTTGTGTGTGTGTGAATAATCTTATATTATAAGCATCAAAACTGAAGTTGAAAATCAAAAAATATTCTTCCAGATAATAAATGCATATGAGCCAAATATTTATAAAATAATACTCTTACATCCTTACTTATTTAACTAAAAAAAGTGAGATTTCAAAATTAGTTCATAATTATAAAGATAATATAAATTACTGTAAAATCCGGCATAAAACGCGCACTTTGAACACAAAAAATGAGATCGAAACTTAAGGGTGCGCGTTATACGCTAGGTATAAAAACGGTAGCAATAAAAATAACAATTGAGGTGTGAGCATAAAAAAAATTACTTTCTACATGAATCAAAACACTGTTTATTTAAAAGAAACGACTTGCCTCATGAACTGAAAGTTTATGGTGCTAATTATTGCACGATGATTAAAATATATTAAAAGTGAAATAAATTAAATATTTTCACCTTCATTTCAGAAGGTGAAAATATTGAACATCTTAATTCCGCTCACTCCGTTATTACATTTTTATTTCCCTAGCTGCTTCAACAGTTCTAAGGCACTAAAAGTTTATGGTGCTAATTATTGCACGATGATTAAAATATATTATAAGTGAAATAAATTTACACCCATATCAGAAGGTGAAAATATTGAACATCTTAATTCTGCTCACTCCGTTATTATATTTTTATTTCCCTAGCTGCTTCAACAGTTCTAAGGCAACTCATTAAATCCATCATATGTTTTTTTCATTGCCAGATACAAAAGGATAAAAGACTACTATAATCTGAACTTAAAAATATTAACAAATTATTTCTCTGACAAATAGAACTAAATACACTATTCCCAACGAAGTTTTCGCTGAAAGAGTAATAACATATTCAAGCTCATCTGCCTTCCTTCATACATTAACAACTGTTACTACAAGTTGCTGTTATAGAAATACACTATCTTTTTAAAGTCTAAGATAATATCTCGAATAAATGACTAAAACATAAAAACAATGCATAAAAATGTTTCAGAATTCTTCCTAAAAAAGGGGGTTTGCGTTATACGGCGAATATACCTAAAAACTAAAAAAATCAACTTGAAAGTATAGGTATGCGTTATATGCCGGATTTTACGGTACATGATAAAATAAAAAGAAATAAATCAGCTTTGATTTCACAAGGATGCATAATCAATTACAAAAAAGGGCTTTCTTTAAAAACAATTTTAAAATTTTAATGGATCTGTTAATATATTCCAAGTCTTAATTATTCAATTAATAAAAAATGCTTAACTAAAGAATACCAGAATAAATTACTATAAAATTATTCAAACAAAGCAAATGTTTCAAAAAATTGGAGAACTACTGTGCAAAATCATTTTATTAAGGAATATCATAAGTTACAGCTTAAAGATGAGGAAAAAATACTGTATTTACTTGAATCACAGCAGCACTTTTTTTCCAATATTAAAGCTACTCAAAATGAGCTGCGGCTTAGAATCGAATTTAAAAAAATGCGCTGGATGGGGCAATTATAGCAATTACAGAATCCAAACTATTTTTCATTTTCCAAAAAGACATGTTGAGAATTTCGAGTGTGGCTTAGATTAGAGTAAATACAGTAATAATTTGTAGAGTTCATTTTAAAACGGAATTGAAAGTTATTGTCACTTGCATTCTTAGTTTGCAATAGCACTGATTTTCAACAATAACATTACATAATTTCGAGTAAGAAATTATCTTTTAATTTTAAAATATATAGTTCTGGAGTGAATACGTAATTAAAAAAATAACAAGCAACCTATTTGGGGAGCACATATGTGGATGAACAGTAAGAGAGAAAATAGTTTGGACTCTGAAAGATATATAAAACTTGTTTACCAAATTCTTTTGCTCTTTTCAAGGGAAATCGTTTGGGACTGGAAAAAACTTGAAGACTTGCCTATAAAGTTTTTTTAGCACAGCAAAGTGAAACAATTGGAAATTGAAAGAGAATTGAAGATACTTGTCTCTGTCAAGTCTTCTTTCTATGCAATGAGGGTAGTTGTTTAGAACAACAATGAATAGGTTTCTAGTAGAATATGGATTCAGATGTTCTCATTCTCCAAGAGGAATAGATTCAAAAGAACAGGCTGCTTTTTTATTCCCCTCCTAACATGTGCAGCATTAACCAAATGTTCAAATCCAATATGATTTTTTTTATAAACTAAACAAAAACATGTTTTATATACCTTTTGTTTTTGAACATACACAAAAAAATCATTTGATAAAGGCACCTTAAAATATTTATTGTCTATTAAGTTCCTAAAGTTTCTTATAAAGAATTCACAGCTTATCAATGATTAGAGATAAAAATTGTACACAACGTTCAAGGCAAACTACTCAAGCTATGAAAAACTACCTTTTCCTAAAAAACAATAAACATCTTTAAATAATATAAAATAGCTTTCAATATAATACTAATGCACAAAAAAATAGTGAAATTTTAACCTACCTTGAGCAATCACATCTGACTAATGATGAGGGATCACTGAAGTCCCAAATTCCAGCTTGATCATTTCCTTCTACATTTTGTCTACGACCCTGTAGAGCACTATCTTGCCAAACAGCTTCTTTAATTTTCCATGAAGTAGTATACACTGAATTGCCCCCACTATTGTCACCCACTATATCACTAGATGCCCCTCGAAAAGTACAATTTGCTGCCAAAGTGGGGTCACATGGAGATGTAGGAGGAGTAAGGACACCTGTAAGTAAGGAAGCCTTCTGCTGGGAAGCACAAAAGCTGGAAGATGAGTTATTAAAAGAGGAAAACTGAGAAACATTAGCATTCGATCCGATGGCTGCATTTTCATCAACTTCACTCACAAGTATATAACTGGATGGATAACGCATTCTTATTCCCCCTAAGAATAAAAATTAAAGAATGAATTACAATTACAAATTTTTTTAAATAATAATGATAAACTAAAAAAAAATCATAGTTTGACAAAACCTATATTAAAATGTTTCTGCAAATAAGATCTTTTTTAAAAATTTTAACTTAATTTTTGATTTACATAGATGAATAGAACTCTTGTTCTATGAACATAATAAAATATTAAAAACACATACAACATTACAAATAATTTGAAAATAAAAATTTTCATTCATGAAAATTTAAAATTTTGTTCAAGATCGATGTAAAATTAACAAATGTGAAAGTGATTGATGTAAAATTACACATTTAAATGTGTAGAAAATTGGATAAAATGATGAAAATTAGGTATTTGTTATATTTTTAATATCAAATACCTAATTTTCATCTATAATAATTTTCACATTAGCTTTTTAATAAGAAGTTTTAACAGAAACAAAAATAACAATAATTAATAACAATTTCTCCCAAAACTGTGCAATGCAAAGTAACTGAAAGAGAACAATGTAAATTGCAGGGGGGGGGAAGAGACAACAAAAGATACTGACCGACTATAACTTCAACTGCTGCCATGATATGATCATCATCAGATGGTCTCTCTTTTTTAGATCTAACAGGATAAAAATGATTCCATTCACTTAAAAACCTTTGTATGGTTAAATCTGTATCTTTATAGCTCTGCCCAGTCAATGTGCCTGCCATTCCATATGGGCAAAGTATCACTGAAAGGAGGGGAAAAAATCAGTCTCACACATGGCAAATAATTTAACAATTTCAATTCATTTACAAAATATTTTCCCCCACAGAATACTTTTCATAACTTATAGAATTACTTTACAGAGAGAGAACTTTTTTGCAACAATAATGTAACTATTGCAGTAATTGAATGCAAATTTTTAGAAAATTATTGCAAGAAACAAATATAGAAAAACAAGATTGAAAAAAATTACTTTGTGAAAAAAAATCACACAAATTTAAACACTTCATATAAATTTTAGATTTTACAAAACCAGTTATTTTTTAGGAAATGTAAACAAAAGTATTTCAAAACTGTGTGTTTTATCAAATGCATTTTAAAACATATTTCCCAAACTATGTACCTTTTAATCCATTATGAGTTCCTTGTGCTATTGATAAGTGCTGACGAGTCAACGGACACACAGGAATTCGTTGTCTAACATCTACACTTACACATACTGTACTTTCGCCATGGATGAAAAAATTTAAACAAAATGAAAGTTGTTGGCTGCAAGAAAAAAATAGTAAATAATAAATCTCTACATTTAAAAACTAACATATTTTCTCAGTGTATTAAAATTTTGAAAAATAATGTCTAAATAGTACTTAGGACTAATAAAAACAGCAAAAAAATTTTTTAATTGGATACATTTCCAGCAGAATCAGATCAAAACGATGTCACAAGAAATGATTAACCCCTTCGAGATGACTGTCGAAAATACGTGCTATCACGTAACACTCACAGTTCCCAAACAGTGCATATGCGTGCCAGAGTGTTTCTCCTTCCACGGTCAATTGTCATGTATGTGCACCACAAACTCTGAACATTTCTGAAGCTCAATTTTTTTTTTGCAGTGGATAGCAATACATGTCCCTAAGATTTCAGATACAAGTAGATCTGACCTTCTACTTGAAATGAGAGAAAATATACATGCATATGGATTTTGTTTTATAAATATTAGGGGAATTTAATGCTTTACAACTGCTCTTAAAATTAGCATGTGGTTTGGGTTTACATTCTAGTTTTTAATGGATAATCAGATCTGGTAGACAAAAATTATCTTTTCCTTTAACTATTACAAGGTTAAAAGCATCAAAAATGTTTAACTGAACTTGGAATAGCAGAAATGATGGAAAATTGATTCTGAATAAAATTCTGAGAGTAGTGATAGTGACAAATAATATATTCTGGTTGTTCTGTTCATTAGTTTCACGATAATAGTATTTGTTATCTGTATATCGATTATATCAAAAGAAAATGCCTCTCTATGATCATCAACAATAGAAAATTTAGTTTTTGTTTGTTTACATTCCCGTGAAAAACTTCCAAATTAGCAAATTATTTATTATGAGCGCAAGAATTGTACTGTAAGAACTCTGTATAGATTCCTGTTTTAAAATTTTTCATATTAAAAAGAATTTTAAGAAACATTAAATGATAAATAAATACTGACAACAAAATTTTTTTAAAATTGTTCTTAAACAGAAAATAACTCAAGAAAATAAAGTATACAAAATATATTAAGTATAATCAACTGAACAATATTAAACAATGCATTCATATTTTGGTATTTTCATGGATTTAGGCTTAACTACAATAAACCCTCCAGCCTGTGAGTAACACTTGCGAAAAAAACCTCCACTCCTAGTGGTACACGTGTTTGCGTCCTTCGTCTCAAAAAAGTAAAATAGGATGTCAGTGAATCAAAAAGATATCAAAAGCAAAAAATGGGTTTCCAAAAAAATGACTATATATTCTTCCAAATACGACCATCTAGAGTGGAATTGATATTTAACTTTCTCAGTTTTAACTTTCTAATTATTCAAACCTGACTACATAGCACTGTTGAATAAGCTGTGTTGCCACATTTCTCCAAACTAATCTTGAATAATCAAATTCTGTAACATTTCATTGCTTTTAAGCACAATAAAATTAATTAATTTATGAAAATGTATAGTATTAAACATTAACTTGTTATGCATTAAAAGGTTACCTTTTTATGCTCTTTCCATTATCATCAAAAAACGGATCAATGAACCATTTTCCAAGCCGATAATGCCCTTTTGACAGTAGACTCCTTTTTAAGAAGAAAGAAATATTTTTAATCATGCAAGAAACATTACAAAGCTGACTTGAGAAAAAACATTTTAATATACTTACCTTTCCACTAAATTGTGCAGAGATTTGAACAGAAGTGTACGGCATTCATAAGACAGTCCACTTTCCCACGATCCTTGCTCAGGATCCGCTGTTAAATAGAATGAAAAGGCTATCTTTAGTAAGTTAAAAAAATTTAATGTATAGCTTACACATTACAAACTACAATGATTCTTGACAGGCCATTAATAATTAACATATAACTTTTGTACATTAACACTTCACAGTTTAACTAATATTAGTTATTATTAACTATTACAAATTAATAGTTACATTAAATAACAGTTTGATAAAATAAGAATTGGAAGAAATATCTAACAACAAATTGTAAAATAGAGTTTTTACTTGAAAATGTAAAAGTAATTTTAATGTGTGGATGCTAGTAAAATAGATTTCTTGGTCTAAAAGAAATTTAGAAAATGTATATTAATTCTTAATGAAAAATTCTTAAAGGATTAATAAGATATTTAAAGTATGGTAATGTAATTTGAATATCTGCAAGGCTTTTATAAATACAAATTATAATACAAAAAAAATTAATAATTTATCTGAAAAGAGAAGTGAATTGTTCATTAAAATATTTTTTTGCACAAAATATATATTTTTTAAAAATGATAAATTCCAAAGGTGACAAAACTAATTCTACATAAAGAAACCCTTTTTAAGTGCAAAAATGATTTATGGAACGTCCATTGGATTTAAAAGATATTCTTTCTCTCCCCCTAAAAATTTCATTATATACATTGCTTTTAAATCTTACAAATTTTTTAAAAATGTATAATTAAACATGTAAATGAAACGAATAAAAGTGAGGATGAATGTTATTCGATAAATTTTAATTTTATACGTAAACAAAAAGTGGGAGAGGAAAATATATACACAAACTTATTGAGAAAGAATATTTTTAATGAGTAAATTGTTTAACTGAAAATGGAAATTTAATTACATTAAAACATCTGCTTAACAAATCAAAAAGTAACAACCAGAAAGCTACAATATATAGTGTCACTTGATTTAGATAAACAAACCCGCCTTCTTAACTGATGGGTTACAGAGCGGAAATTCTGAAGAATAGCATTCATTGATTCCTTCTTTCAATAAGGAGCAGTTGTTGGACGCTTTAAACAGGTTTAAACTCCCTTTTCCTCCATCCCCCTTCTACGCTTGCTAAAACGTGCTCATAAAACAGGCGGACGCTGATAAGTCTGTTACGCATTTTCATTTGTTTGTATAATAAGAAATTATTATAAAAACGAGTTCATAAAAAAAAAATTAAAATGTTACTTTAACGTAAATTATAAACAAGAACATACATATTATTCTTAGCAATATAAATTTTTGAAGTGAAACTTTTTTGATCTCCAGAGTGAATGAGAAAATTGCCCAGTTTTGCGTAACAGTGAAAAAGCGAATGGAAGTAGTCTCTCCCCTTCCCCCTCCGAATCGTAGCCATGGTAAGGAGAAAGCCAGAGGGAAAAGGGGGGAGCGGGGATAAGGTGACTTGTAATATATCGGTGAAAAAGTTAGATAATTGCCCACGTCTCTGACTGGTCAACTTGCCCACCTTCCGATTAGGGGTCCTTTTCCTCAGACCTGGGAACATAATCAGCGGTCGTATTAGTTGCAGTGTGAGCATTACGGTGTAGACAAAATAGCTCTCGCAGCAAAAGCGTGCCTTTTTGAAATTTTCTTTAGATTGTTGGCTACATAGCGATGTGTTCGGTGGCTAATTTATTTCTTTAATTTTCATTTGTGTTGAATTATTAATTCTAGTCAGAATACTTAAATCAGATGTACAAAAAGGAAAAGAGTTTCGTGAAAGAAAAACTAGCAGCAAGTCCACAGTCGAAAAAGTGACCAAAAAACAGAAAAATAGTGCAAATTCATCTAGTACTGCCAAATCTCCATCAGAGTACACATGAAAGAATATCGAGCATGGAAAAAAAACATTGCAAAATACTCTCTTAATGCCGAATTTAAGGGATGGGAATGCTCTGTTCTTAAGACAGCACAGATTAATACGGACTTTGTGAACCAACCTGTGCATTCAACTACAGAACCCTCAACAAGTCTAGTGCGTGTTGGAACGGATGCATGTGAATCGATAATAAATTCTATCTGACGTTGCAAAGACTATGATTTCCATATAAATGCTTGGCCACGGTAGCCTAGTGGTCAAAGTGTCAGATCGTGTCGTGAGTTCGAGCCGAGTCCCACTTAAGACCCGCCGTGTAGGGAAGCGATGCACGTTAAATCTGTTGAGAGCTCAAACGTCCTCTCGTTGGTGTGGTAGTTAGGAGAGGGGGGAGTGCCAGCTCAGGTGACGTCCCCATCACTTGACCATGGCTCAAAATTACGAAGTCCGTCGCCAAAAGCTCTCGTACAGCTGAACAGTGCGCCGTTAATATTCACTCACCCATAAAAATGCTCACTAAGATTTTAAAAAGCTATTCGTTGATAATCCTTTCGGTCACGGGTGTTCGATTTGTGATAAGATTATGGTTTAGAGATGATTTGAGAACGCCTGTTGCTGAGCAGAAAAATATTTTACTGAAAATTAATTTAGAAGGCATTAAAGAATGTTACAATTGCCGACAAAGTTTAAGTAGGAAAAGTATACTAAATGTATCAAAATATAGTAGTTTTGTACACCCAGAAATTCCAGCATATCTTCTTCCTACTTTGGATTAGGTATCAGAAAGACTCAATTCGCCACGAATACTTTTCATGCAAATTAGGTGATTGAGACATGCACACGGTCAGTTTGGAATATAAGAGCAAATAATCAGTGTTCCAACGTCGCCAAAGAAGTTTCACTTCTATCGCGTGGCGTTCCACGCACCATTTTTTTTATACAGTTCACAAAATAAAAATCGATTTAAAGCTTTCAGCAACAATTCTTTCAATTCATACATCTAATGTGTGCATGCATTTTTTTTCTTGCAGAATTGCAATGAATTATTTCTAAATCAAATGTCTTATTATTCCAAACCATACGAGAGCTTTACTAACCGAGCCCCACCCCCTCACCTTTTTTTTTTGTCGTGAGGGGAAAAAATCGTTTGTGATGTTTCGAGCACATTAAATTACGATATAGACAACACTTTTTTTTTTAAAAAAATATTTATTTTATTTTTTTGGTCCTTTTGGAAATGTACATGAAATAAGTGATCGGTTCTGAAAAGACTCATTTTCAGTAATCCTACCTGCGTTTACTAATCTTGAATCAAAAACGTATCGTGACTATTTATTAAGATTACATTTCCAAATTTTTCAACACTATCCACCACATGAAAATTAATTCCAACCACTTGCACTACTGCAAAAATCAAGACTTATTTCCGCTCTCTCCCCCGCATCCAAATTTTATTTATTACCCTCCCCCTCCGACAACAAATTAATGTTTTATTACATTGAACATCTAAAAATGTCTACGCCCACCGTAGTCAGGAAAGGAACCAAACAAATCAGGGTGTGTTTAAATACGGATCAGTTCGCAACTTGATTTGAAATGAATTTCTCGCGAAAAGACAATATCCGCCGCCGTGAGAATCGGCGATGAAGAAACGTCGTTGCGAAGGGTAGCGGAAAGAAGGTCACAGTATCACCCCCAACGTGACGTGACGGTGGTCCAAAGCAGAAAGGGAAAGGGGGAGATGAACAGAGATAGACAGAAAAGCGAGCCCAAGCATCCGATCAATAGGAAACAGGGTTGGTGAAAGATTAACACACAGCGCCACGCTCTGATCACAAAATCCTCACATACAAGCACAGAGGGAACACCACTTTACGATTGCACCATTATTCAAACACATTTCGGGCGTAATAATACGCATTCGGCAACAGATGACTAAAATGATTATTTGATTTAAATAGTGGCATCTCATAAACTTGTTTTTGCAAGATCGATTCCCTTTCATACTGAAATGAGTTCCTCTTTTAAACATATGCTGTTAGGAGTTCAATGTCTCCAACATTTTTCTCTACACAATAAAACTCTGGGGAAAGGCACATATATACATTGTAGCATTTAACACATACTTAAACCTTCACAAGAACTATTTAGTAACATTCCAATAACTGCAAATCACAGCATTCTTGTTTTTCTAAATAATTGTAATAAGTATTAACATTTGAAAAGAAAAATATTTACATATCCTAACTCGATGAGCTTGTTATCACTAATAAAAATTTATATTTCAATGTAAAAATCAAAATTGAAATTAAATATGAAATCTATCAATATACACAATATGTTTACAGATATTGGTTAAAGATTTCCAGTGATCTAATTTATTCTTCATACACGTTCACTTTATGTATGTCGCAGGAAAATGATGAAATTAGGAATCTCATCAAATCCCTACGGCAGATGATCACTTGACGGCAGATGTTAAAATAACGTTTCTTCAAGGTGATTTCCCTGGTAAAAGTAAGGGATTTGAAAGAATCCCTGAGCTGTTTCAGTGAAATGATGGAATAATATTGTCAAGTGTCTAAAAGTGTTTATTTAACAAATAGGGTGCATTATTAAACGTAGAAGTAAGTAATACAACAATAGTCAAGGTAATACAAATTATTTATTCGAAATTAATTAACAAATAATTAGAAAATTAGGCTGGTATTTGTTGGCGTTTTCCACCTTTCCTCTCGGTTGCTTACGCACTAAAATATCAATCCCTATATTAATCCTATGGTGTGTGTGTGTGCCATTTTTTTAAAGTTATGAGGCTGATATTTAGGGGATCGATAGTACCTGTATGGTTAGGAAGTACAAGGACTTGACCCCCTAGGTGTCTCCCCCTCTGTATAGCATTTCACCATGCAAATCCTGACTAGTTCATTTCATTATTTCACTGAAACAATTCAGGGATTTGAAAAAAAATCACTTTCATCAGGGAAATGACCTTGAAGAGATGTTATTTTAACATCTCCCTCAGGAATTTGATGAAATTCCTAATTTCACCATTTCTCTGTGACATGTATATTGCGTGGGAATATACATGCCTACATACTTATAGATAGCAATAGTACATGCGCGTCATATTCTTGTTGGATGAAGCGTTTTGTATCAATTCAGATATTTCGCAGCATAACATTTAATTAAAGCTTTTCCACTTCACTAAATAATCGTATATTCTTATAGAATGAAGACTACCCGAAACTACCAATCTTTCCTGATTTTGTTATGCATATTGGCTGCATTGGAAATCTTAACTTTTTCCGAGTGTTCTTTCGAAGCAATTATATTTCAAAAATTAACAGCTCTAAATCAAAAGAATAAAATAGTTACAAATTTTTCTCTCGATTTATTTATTTAACATAATATTAAGGTGACCATTTTTTTTACAATGAAAAGGAGGACGAAAAATTTAAGAAAAAATTACAACTTACATATATGCAGCATTTTATTAATTCAAACAAAAATACGTTAATTACACTTACATTCTTTTTAATTATCTTAAAAGAGTATTTTTCCATTGAATGATTTTTTTTTGTCAACATATTTTCTTATATATCAGAAAGTTCGGGCAAAAAATATCCTTCAAACTAAATTTTACGGTAAGCACTGTAGCTAAAATATTAACTTGCAATTTTGATTTATCACTAGTCGCTTCACAAAAATCATTACCAACTGAAAAAAACCCTTTCAACTGCTGCAGTAGTTCCAGGGCAGCAAAAAGTAACTTCAACAAGAATAATTACATTTTCATATGGAATGCATTCATTTTTGAAATGGTTTAAGTAATTTCACCCATATTTTTACCAATTTCTTAGCATGTTGATTTTCCAATTGTTCTAATTTATTAGAATTTAAATATACATTCTGTCTTTTTTCTACTCCAAACAGGTAATTGTCATCGATTTTAATATCAGACATTCCTTTCGATAAAAACTCAACGTAATTTTCTATAACTGCCCACTTTACTTGAGACCAAGTAAAAAAATACCCTTGAAAACTGTTTTTTCCTGTGATATTTGTTTCAGACCATTCTTCGACATTATGGATTGATTGATCGAATATTAACGTCGCATTGTTCAGCTACACGAGGGCTTTTGGCGACGGACCACGTAATTTTGAACCATGGTCAAGTGACGTGGACGACACCTGAGCTGGCACCCCCCTCTCCTAACTACCACACCAACGGGAGGACGTTTCAGCTCTCGACAGATTTAACGTGCATCGCTGCCCTACACGGCGGGTCTTTAGTGGTACTGGGTTCGAACTCGTGACAAGGCAAGCCACGATCTAATACCCATACCACTCGGCTACCGCGGCCACTCGACATTATGGAAACATGTTTGGTTCATCTCTGAATAAAGAGATTAACAGATAAGTTTTATAATATCGAAAAGAAGGACAGAACCTATAAAAGGAGGACTGTCCTCCCTAAATGAGGAAGATTGGTCACCTTAATAATATGAAACTAGTGTGTTGCTATTTTTTACTTATTTCAATTGCAATTTTTCGTCAGATATCCAAAAATGAGCACGTTTTTTTACGTCGCTGTTCAAAGCACAAAGCGAGACCGTGATCAAGTGACGAAACCTGAGCCGGCATCTCGATCTCCATACTTCCACACCATACCGACGTAAAGGAATTTGAGACAAGACCGATTCAACGTGCATCATCACCTACACACGGTATGTCAGATACCCAAAACTTGTATCACAAAATTTATTCCAGCAAAGAAAAAGTTTCTTAATAAAAAAAAAAAACTCTAAATAGAATTTAAATAGTTATTTAAATTTGAGAAACGTATCAAAATTCCTGAATTTTTTTATCCCTGGTTTCATTTAATTTTCACTTACTAATTCTACGCATTCAAAAAAATCGTGGAGGGGGTTCAAAAATATATCAGTTAATTTTTCAATATTTTTTACATTAATCACATTACATAATAGAAAACCACCATACAAATCGACTACAACTGGTAACACAACGTTCCGAAGAAAATCACTTTTTTAAAACTTTCCATCCTGTTTAAAGAGGCGAAGGGGAGAGAGTGGAGACACGCAACCGAATAGATGAGGGGGGAAATGGAAACAACTTTTGACTAACCCAGACCTTTAATCTGTGTCAGCTAGAACGTACCCAAAACAGCAGCCTTCCCGCCCCATTTTGGAATGGTCGAACCATCTCACACTCAGCTGCCAAGTGAGTAGCAGCACAAAAAAGCAAGAGGGGGGTTGCCAGAAATTCGAAAACCATGCTGCCAGGCTAGCCACGCTCAGATCGTTCAGGTACACGATTACTCTATACTACTGAATGAAAGTTTTCCATCATAATGGCCTCTAAAACAGAGATTTTCAAATCAGCCCTACTCTCAGGTCAGGGTTTTTACATTTACACTGCGTAGCAATGATTTTCGCCAGATTGAAAGGATACTGCCATTGAATGTTGATTTGGAGTTCCAATAAATTTTTCCTTCCATTAATTTTGTTTCAATGGAGGAACAAAAAAAAAAAAAAAAAAAAAAAAAAAAAAAAAAACACTATATTTTGTTATGCTTTCTTTCTTTCTTTTATCAATTTTAACACATTCTTTTTCCAGATTCCTTTTTCAGTTTAAATAATTTGGCCCATTCGTGCATTTCGCTTGTGTATAAAAATTTCTTACTATGACTTAAGTAATGTTTAAGAAAAGCCTACTGAATTTATTATAAATTTTGGTTATCGCCATTTGTTTGTTTTCATGAAAACAAAGTCTTAATTATGAAATCTTAAAGCGTTGATGTTATTACGGAAAAATAAATGACAAAATCAAAATGCCTGCATAAATAGTTGAGAGTGAAGAAAAATTTCTAAAAAAATATTCTTTAAACTGTCAGTAAAATAAATGCATAGCAAATGTTTAATGAAGTACACAACCCGAAAATTTAAAACCTCTCTGAATTTTTATTTTTTAAAATAATCCTTCAATCTCATTTCTTCAAATGCACTTGCCTCCGAAAGTCTGTGTAAGATCTTTCATTTTCATGGAAAGATCGCAAAATAAGCGAAGTCTTTTTGAATCTATACTATTTTTTTATTCATTCCTCTAACGTCGTTAATTTAAACAGTATTTGCAAAAATTACCCGATTATTACATAAAAAACACAAATATTTATGACTTGAGAACGATCGCGTGCGTAAAAAGTCTGGACTAAGTCACTGTGTGGAAACGATAATCCTTTTAAGCTATCCCGTTCTTACTATAACTCTCTCAACACACACACATATATTTGGCATGGATTAAACTATCTTAGTTCTCTCTTCTGAAGTTATTTTGTTTATCTGGAGATATTACGTTCTCCCTGATTATCCACTGGAGTAAAACCCACAAATGGTGTATTGTGCTTAGGTCTGGAGACTGGGATGACTTACGGAATTAATTTGGCACATGATACAACAGCCATAACTTCATAATGAAAGCTATTTACTTGGTATCTTTTTGTCCTGCTGAAAATAAAAATCATCACTCACCGCAAGTTTCTCGGCACTTGCCCTGATATTTTACTTCAATACGTTCAAGTAATCAATTTTGTACATTGTTTATTCAATAAATTTTAAATTACCAATCCAAAGGCTTACTATGCACCCCCAAACATTACGCCTCCTCCTCCACATTTGATAGTCGAAAAAAGATAATCTTTAAGATCTGTGCAGAAATTTTTGAAGGCATATTTTTGTCCTTTTTGATGCCGAAAATACAAAAAATACTTTCAATTGAATACATCACATTTTTCCAATAATTATGTGTCCTGCTTAGGTGTTTTTTGGCAAAGGTTCTCTTAGCTCTGTTCACTCGAGAGATGAATGGCTTCTTGAATGCAACTTGGCCATGATAGCCATCCTTTTTATTTTTTAGTTTTATTAAAATTGTGGTAAAGTTACACTTTTTTGCAATATCTCAGCAACACTTTCAGCTATTTGTGAAGATTATGGTGTTGAATTTATTTTTACAGAGAGCATTATAAAGCAAGATTCTTGAGGTGATATTGCAAATCGGCAGACGGATTCAGTTGATTTGTAGTTTAAGAACACTTTTTGAGTCAATGAATGTCTATTAATAGTTTGTCAATTAATTTAAAAAGATTTCCACCATTTTTAGAGATCTAAAATGATATTTCAGTAATGCATCGATCTTTTTTCTGTTACCTACCATGGAATCGCACAAGTATTAAAATCTCAAAATCCAAATAAATAGTTCTAGAAGCTTATAATTGCTTAAAAACACGACTTGCTGTAATTTTCTCGTAATAAAAAGTCTTTTTTTTTAAAAAAAAAAAAAAAAGGCTCTATTTTTTAAGAGTACGTAGACTTTTGGAGGTGGTGGGGGTGATTATTTGGTGTTCATTCTTGATTTTTCATGTTAAGGTGGATTTCGTTATTTGAAAAAGAAAATTTCGAAGAATCCCCGAGAGGTATGTTGATTTTCCGAAGCGAGATTTTAATAGTAATTATAGCATAAACACGTTGTATAATTGCCTCTACGCAGACTTTAGGAGGCCAGTGTAGGTCTAGTTGGAAGACGCAAGGCAATGCATAAAGTATTTACTTGAAACATTACAATTTTCCTTCTTTTACATTTGAAACTCGATGAAATCAAAGACAGAATTAAATGAAAAAATTAAAAAAAAATTATCAAACATGTTTTCCTCAGGGGCGTATCAATAATACGGAACCATCAATGCAACAGGGACTTCAACATGTGTAACAACCAGTAGCGCACACAAGAATGTTTCAGGGGGATCCGGGGTCGAAAGTTCACCATTATAGTATCATGCTCCTTTTGATTTTGTCGATTTTCGGCAACAAAACACAGTAAAAAACTAATTTTTAAATAAATAATTAGCATTAATTAAAAAATTAATCATTAATAACAAGTAATTAATTAAATTTTACGTACTATATACTTAGAATTATAATCAATCGGAAAAAAAACAAGGGCTTTGGGGGAGGGGCTGGTGTGTAACAATAGTCCTCTAACAAGGCTTCCATATCTAAAAAAGGACCCCGAAAGAATTTTGATACAGGACCCCTCAGAGCTAGCTACACCAGTGGTTTTCCTCCTTATTCTTATTCGTTAATTTAAAAAATTTAACACGTACAGCATTAATTTTTTTATTTTTCCCCGCGAAAAAGTGTTAAGTATAATATATATATTTATATTTATACTATGAAGTATGTACTCTTATGAAGTATAAAAATGTATACTGTTTTGAAAGACAACAAGTAAATATTATTAAATTTTGATTTAATTCCATAATAAGCAGTTAATAATATAGCACTAAAAATAAATATAAAATATTCCTTTAAATTTGTACCAAGACAAAAAATCTGCCCACGCATATTTTTCTATAGGTATAAACAATTAACGCACACGAAACGATCAATATTCCATAAAGATAAATTCTCATCCAAAGCGATGTATAAACCATTTCTTCCTCACCGTCCTTTTTTAAATCCACCAAACACACAGCCCCACCTGTTGGGAACATTTGGTAATTGTTGCGGAACCGTGAACACACACACAAGAGGGAAATAGAGCGCGCGCGCGTCTTTCTACCTTGTATCGGAAAACGCAGTACCAAAATCAAAACAAATGCTCCAATTGTATATAAAACTGTTTTAATATCAAATGATATACATATAGTAGTTACATATCTAATCTAAATAAATCATTTTTATTAAAATTTAGATGCATTTCCATCAATAAAATACTTTGAAAGATTCAAATTAGATCGCATCTCAAGGAAGCACCTAGGTTCGAATGCTTTAATTCTGATACGAATGAATCTATTATATATATATATATATAACAATGTGTTTCTTGTCTTTTTCTCCCTTTTCAATTTCAGATTTGATAAGCACAAAACACTAAAATTTCTTTGGATCACAAAGTATAATTAATATCAAACATTTATATTACATATTTTATCATATTCTGCAAAAATCGTTATATTTTAAAAAATAATTTTCATAATACATTTCGCTGAAGTCCTTGCACGTAAATAAACAACAATCTTTTTCACTTTATGTAACAAAAATCTCAGAAAATTTTAAGTTCATTTCGTAAGGATGTGAAAAGACGGCAATAAGATTTATTGTAAGCTCCATTCTGTGGTGAAAGAAGGATGGGTAATTAAAAAAAGAAAAAAAGGTAACTAAAGAGGGGAGCTGGCCGGCAAAGGCAACTGCGGTCACCGTAACCAAAAAGGCAAATCCTACAGTCTTCTCACAATCTCATATCCTATAAAGAGGAAACCCTTGGCACAGGCGGAAAAGTCAGAGGACTCAATCAATACGCTGGAGAGAGGAAGAACTGCAGAGAACGAAAGGCGAGCGTGCGATTATTTTTAAACTTCGTAAGAGGAAGAAAAAAAGGGGGAAAGGCGACCGTAGTAGGGAAAAACGAGAACTCTATAACGTTAACAAAGTCGATATGATAATTTTCCCTTCGCTGCCACACCATTGTTGCGCTTCAGTGATTCTTTCTGGGGTTTACAATGAGAATTGAATAGCACAGAAATAAAAAAGTTTCTACTGTGAAACCGCACTCGCTTAACAGCTCGATGAAGAATGTGTGTAGCGTTTAATGAACTACAAACTGCTGTATTCTAATTTAAGTGGCGATTATTTCTTTTACAAATTATTTCAGAAATTGCATTGACAAATATTAACTGAACAATTGAGAACAAAAAACCATGGCATATTTTTTTCCAAACATAGAATTTTAAAATGTATTCGGAATTTGAAAACTAGATTTTACATAACAGATTTATCTTCGAGGATAAATAATATTAATAAACATTGCATTATTATAAATAAAAAGCAATTTTTCGTCCCATTCCAAAAGATGTTCATAAAATAGTTCATTAAAAATTGAAGTTGAAATACACACGCGGATTGAAATATTCCATGCGCTAATAAGTGTAAAATAACCTGTTCCTAATAGAATATTTAAATTATCTACACGTTCTCATTTTTAAAATCTAACCAGATTTAATATCACCCACTTAGTTATTCAATACAAGAGTCTTTATTAAAATTGAGAGTCGAATTCAGGATTAACTCTCATTAAGTTCATATCATTGAGTTATCATTAACTCAATCATTAAGTTAACGATGTCGGAACTTGATTTGATTTAGCGACCCACTTGGAAGAGAAATAAAGGCTATTGGCGATGGACTTCATAATTTCTAAATACGGTTGGGAGACCCTGAGCTAGCAACCCACTCTCCAAACTTCCACACCACGCCAACATGAGGATCTAGAGCCAGGGCAGATTTAAGGTGTACCATCTTCGCGACGGGTTTTCAGTGGCACCAGGCAAAGAAATCATGACTCAACAAACCCGATCACGAGTTCGACCACTCAGCTACCGCAGCCACAACGATAAAAACCGTAACATATTTTAATTTAAGATTTCTTATGTCAGCAAAATCACTAATAAAAAAAAATGGTTTGGTGCGAATTTCACTGTTTGACTAAAACTTAACAATTGATAAAACATCACGAACAAAATTCCAAGAAACTTCGTGCAAAAGAGCATTACATTCAACAGTAACAAAATGCTAGAATAAGATTTCCTTCCTTCAAGATTTGAATACTTAAGAAACAAGGTATAAAATTGGTATTTTGGTTAAATATTTAATCGAAAAAAAATCCTCGCATGCACAAACACATAAAATCCTACCTCGAAAACAAAAACATTTTAATATTTTAGACGCATAAAAAGTCAACTGATTGTTTATTAGGCTAAAGAGCATAAAATTAACTTTTAATCGTTCGATTGTACAGCTGTTAGCCAGAAGATTGTAGAATAAATGGGAATGCGCATATTATCCATTCGATAGTTAATAAAATCATAAACGGCATAGATTATCTTTTGACTAAACTATCGATGCTCAACATATGCTAATAGAAGTATACTGACGCTCGTAAACATTATGCACTTAGTTGCGCATTAGCAGAAGTAACACTTCTAAATGTCAGCTATTATTAATAATTAGGAGTAAACCAATATAAAAATCATGTTTTGAATTTTGTCAAATTGGGTATAGTACATTACAGAAGTGGTCAAAATTGTAAAGAAGTTTAAAATTTTTTTGAAATCTTGTAAACATATATATTCATTTTTCTTTTAAGACAATACATTCCACAAGATTCAGATTTTGTAATATAATGCAATAGTAAATTTTATGATTAAAAATGACATGTTTTTTTTTTTTGGAAAACCTTACTAACCAAGTAATTTCAGAGTAGCTTGGCTCAGTATACTATTAATACGTTGAGGAATTTTCGTGATATTCAACTGGATTCCCCCTATATTACTGACAAAATTCCAAGAGAAAAATATTGACAAATCTGTGCAATCGCAGAAAATTTTTTTCTTTAACTATTGAATATTAAATTTTTTTAATTACAATTTTTGGTGTGTTTTTCTCTTGTATGTTCTCAACATTTCTTTAAGTTTCATGAGACTTGATTGGAAATTCAGGAGATAAAAATCAATAAAAACAGAGAGGGGGGGAGAATTTTTTTAAAAAATTAACTTATGTTTTCAGGAATGTGCTATTTTTACAAATATGCATATAATTAGTGCAAAATGCTGATTAAATATTTGTGAAAATGATAAATAACAGACAATTTTTTACGATACCCGGTAAACAAAAACTCTTACTTCTCCAATTTTTTAACACTTTAAATACTGAAATCCCTGAAACCTTTTATTGAAAAACTGAGTTTCCTTTCCTTAACTTAATTCTCCATATTATGCAAACCACATCCGGGTGTTTTTCTGTTAAATGGCATTTTCTATTGAGAATACACACAAATGAAATCTCAACAGCTACCAATTATAGGCCTAGTCCTCACAGATGAATAGTTTAGTCCAGGTAATACTTGATTATTTTAGACGTAGAAGAGCTCATTGTATGAGTTAGCTCTTAAAAATCGCACTTCGAAGCGAAACGAGGACTGCTGGCGAAGAACCTCAATTCTAAACCTTAGGCTGATAGCGAGCATCATATTTGAGTGGAAATCCCACTTTTCAACTTTCCACACTACGCCAATGTGCGGACTTTGAGCCTCGACAGACTTCACGAGCACCAGTCTTTTTAGTGGCACCAGGATTTAAACCCATGACTCGACATACACGACGCCGGCCACGAGTTCGCGACCATGACCACTTCAATAATTTAACTTAACTGACTTCAATAATTTAACAAATTTAAATGAATGTTAATTTGTTCATTGCTTTTCACACACTTTGCCCAACTTCATATTCAATCTGACATTTGAAAGTAAAGAAAATTTTAAAAGAAGTGCTCGAAGGAACAATATTGATCGTGGTTTGGTAAATATAGTCTTCACTCATAGAACTGTCCTTCTCAAGAATATCGAACTAATCAAACCTAAAAATCAATAAAGTCTAAAAATTATTGCACTATTATTATCGACTTCAATAATTCATGTCGTTTAGTTACATGCATGTTATTGAAATGAAGAAAAGTTAAAAATTGTAATCGAATATTTATCTGCTAACTTAAAATAACATTTAATAGATGGCATACTATTTATTATTCTTTGCGTTTAAATTTGAGTTATAATTAATTACTTAACTAATTCACGATGGAGGATTTTTGTTCTCAAATTTATTTGCGAATCAAGAGAGGAAAAAATTCTGTTTTCTCCTTTTGTTCAAGAAATCTACATTAATCATGAATTGATTATTTTTAAAGCAACACGATCATTATTGGCAGTGCACCTTGCAATATTGAATCAATATCAAGTGATTTTAATCGTGAAAAATCATTTCTTATTACAGATATATAATTGTACATTAATTTTCTCTTAAATATTGATAAACATTTATTATACGTACACGAATAAATATATATTACAGCCATATTTTCTCTCACTGAATGAAATCCACGTAAAATACTCTCCCATCACTATATTAAAAAAAAACTATAACAGGCAAAACCTCGTCAATATCACTTCAACATCAAATACCTTTCAATGCTACATATCAATAAAAAATAATAAAATAAACTATTATCTTTACACAACACATTGAAAACAAGAGAGGAAAAATTCTCATGGAATGAACAATCCACTTCTCATGAATGTTCCTCGAAGTTAAGTATTTAGTTACATAAATTCCCAGAAGTCATCCTTCGGAATTGTAACACTCCTTGCAAACTATCGATAATTGAGTGTGGTGGAAAAGATGGGCAACAAGAATACACTGGCTAAACATGCTGCATTCGCTAGTTTTGTACTGTAGGGAGGAAGCCATGCGAGTCGGTTCAATGGCCCCAGGCATAGTGAGGGGAAGGGAAGAAAAAAGAGGGTAGGAGGAGGGGGAAGCGGCATGGAACCTGATTTTTCGGAGTCTCGTAGCCGCTCGCCCAACCGTTCAAATGACTATATACTCTGCACAGAGCCAATTTCACCTCCTCTTCCCCAAACTGATTATCACAATTGGCGAAAAAGAGCCGAGAATCCAACTCGTGAGCCAAAAAATCGGAAGCATGAAAATCTCTATTGTGAAGAAGCGAAAAGTTCTCACGCTTCACAGTTCCTTCTCCAAGTGTGTGTGGGGAGGGGGGGAGTTCGCACCCACAATAAATTAGTGTATAAAAGTTTTTTGACATTTAAAGAGAAACGAAGTAACAAATAAGCTATTTTCAAAAAGTAAATGTCTCCAGTCACACAATGAGGGGAAAAAAAGGGATACGATCAATATTTCTGTTAAAATCACAGACAGTAAAAAAAACAAAACAAATTTGAAGTTTCAATAATTAGAAAATATTTTTGACAAGTAATATTCATTCTAAATGGAATAATGAAATTAGTAGGCAACATAGTTTCTCAGAATTAATTAGAAGGGATTAAAACAATTCACTATTTTCTGATTTTATAAATCAATGCGAGAAAATGTAAAACCGTTTACAGTCATAGAAAAAAATATTCACACTTTAAACACAAAATAAAACAATATAGGTGAAAATGGTGTACTATAAAAAAAAACATTTATACATAGCGTTTTTCTCTCTAGCAGACTTTCAGAATATTTTAAGATTTATTATTCAATTCAATTTACATTTTAATTTGTCACACAGCATATTTTAATCTACTATGAAAATACATTATATATTACTCTAAAGCCTATATTTCCTGAGAACATTCGCAAGACATTAATGTTTTTACTTTTCAGTTATTAGATAAATACGGAACACATAAGTTCCTTGAAAAAGTATACTTATAATCGCGAATCAGAGGAAGAAATCAAGATCCTATCTTTCTTCAAAGCGTTACACAAATATATTTCCTTTAATATTAATAGTAGTCATTAAAATTTAAAAATAAATTTGAGACATTTGATACATTTTTCATTGTTGAGTGTAGATAAAAGTATAAAAAAAATCACAATTTAATTTAAATATTTATCGAATAGCCTCCATAAACCACTAACCGAACACAGAGCTAGAAATCATTTGTGTTGCTTAGAAAATCAGTGATACAGCAACAACTTCATCTCTTTTACAACAAAATGCTCGATTAAAAACAAGTTCACGGAGGATATTTGTCTGCACCGGAAACGACGTCACGCTATGATGCAATAAAAGAAATTCACCAATCCGCAGCACGAAGAATGTGGAATCTTATCACGATTCAGAACTAAAAATTACGAACTGGTGCAGTCATTTTATGATTGCTTCAGATGAGATGTTTTACCTTCCATTAACCACGTGCTCTTCTCTTCTGCAGAGGAAAAATCAAAACAACCACGATGATTTCATTAAAGCTTTTTTTTTTCGAATAAAAGGCAAAGGAACCCCAATGAGAATTTTGTTTAATGTTAAAAAAATTCTAACAAATTCCCAACTTCGCAATTTAGCAGATAAATATTAGAAATTTTACAAGAAAGTTTCATCCATAAAGTGTTGAGATATATGATTTGATTATCCCCAATCAAACATTACAATTAAGATTTTAATTTAGCCTTTAAATACAAATTTCTTAAACGTTACTGAATCGTTACCGGGTTACTTTTAGTCAACTATTTTTCTTTTAATCCAGTTCCAAACACTACAATTCGTCCATAACATTGTAAAAGTTCCATTACATTTATTTTTTAAAGATCTGGAGGGGGGATAATTTAAATCTATGCTAAAGAGATCATGATGAAATTATCTATAACCTTACTTTTTATTCAAATATTTATATGCACGCGTAATCGTCACGCCGTTGGAACAGATTAATACAGACTGCCATTCGCGAAAATTTTTTTTACAGTTTTGCTTGGCACCGATTTTTTTTTATTTTTGCAAAAATGTGAAGAAAAAAAATTAAGCATAAAGAAATTCTGCTTTAATATTACCTATCTATTTAGTTTAATTTATATATTTTCGCTTTTTCTTTGGAAGGGGGCAAACAATTTTTATTATTCGAAATTGAATTTTAAATGAAAATATTAATAGTACGAGAAAAACCTTCGGCATGTAACAACAATGAGCAAGAAATAATTTTTCCATAACATTAAAAAATGAAACTGAAAACATTATTTCGTTATAATAAAACCGTATTATAAAAAAACAATCATTTTACATTCAAATTATTACTAAAAGGCACTTTTTTATATTTTTTATAAAAAATACGTATTTTCAACTTAATAAAAATTAACAATAACTAAAACATTACACAAATTCATAAAATTGCCAAACTCCAGTTTCCAATTACGTCCAATGTAAGAAATGCAAACAGTTAAAAAGCTTCTCGATATTGACAGATTACCGAAAAGACAAGGAGGGAATGCATTTTACATGTCACATGAAAAACAAACAAGGATTTGAAATTCAATTTAAAAATACCACACAAAACAAAAGTCCTGCGTATTTTGGTAATATAAAATATATGGCATGTATTTCTTTCATTTCCTAAAATATTTCTAAAATTATCTTGAAAATCAAATGGAGGGAGAGGAGAGATAGACTGATAGTATAAAAAATAATTGCAATATTATTAGGCAAAAAATTTGACAAACCACTATAAATTACGAACATTTTAAAGCATATAAATCATTTAATCAAATTTCTGCAACAGTTTCAAAATACTGTCAATCATTTTAATTAACGATAAATTTAACATAATATTTGTCTAAAACGAATAAAAATTGTTTTGCGAAAAATCGAAATCGATTAATTTTACATAATATATTTAAAAAAATGCTGGTACTTTATTTAAAAATTTGTAAAAAATTAAAATATGATAAAAGAAGCTCCTAGTCATGAAAAGACATTTTAAAACTCTTGGAATGAATGGATGGTAATTAATGCAGAATTTAAAACATTCATTTAAATTATTACAGGAAAAACATGATTTGTTAAAAATTCTTAAGGTTGTTCGCATTCAAATATTCTGGAGAACATCGCGAAAATCAGGCGATGGGGAGGGTCAAACCAATTTATATAGTTAATATTTTTATTTTTTCATAATACATATTTCAAGATTAGTAGCACTCAGGGTGCTTTATGAATTCGCAAATGATCTAATTACGGGAAGCAGAAAATGGAAATTATTAGAGTTAGTAAGTTTGGGAGAAGAAAGTGCCTTTCCTATTGTTCGAACCTTTAATCCAGTGTTTGGAACAGAAAGCGCGGCATATTTCAACTTGCCGCGAGAAGCATTCGCAAGAATTGGGAATATCCGGAAGCTTTCAGGAATTTGTTTATTAACAATGGACAGAAACCCACAAATGTAAAAAAAAAAAAAAAATTACTTTGATTCTGCCTTCCGATAAAACCCCATATAATTAAAAACTACTATAATATACATATATACTATGAAGTATATTTATTTATAATTTAAATCAATGCTAAGCAGATAACTTCAGATTATGACACTAAGGTGACCAATTTTTTCACAATGAAGAGGATGCGAAAAATTTAAAAGAAAATTATAACAAAAATATATGAAACATTTTATTAATTCGAACAAAAGTACACTAATTACGCTAACATCTTTTAATTATTTACTTAAACGAGTACTTTTCCAGCGAATATATGATTTTTTTTTTTTATGATCAATATATCAATTTCTAATACATCGGAAGATTTAGAGCAAGAAATATCCTTCATATTGAACTTTTTACGGTAGGTGCAGAAGCTAAAATAACATTCAATCTTGATTTCTCACTTGTCCAAAAATCATTACCAATTGAAAAAATTATTTCAACTGCTGCATTAGTTCCAGGGTAGTAACAACGTAAATTTAACAAGAGTTAACTAAATTTTCATATGGAATGCTTTTGCTTTGAAATGGTTCAATATTTCCACCCATTCTTTAACAATTTCAACATGTTGAAGTTCCGATTGTTCTAATTTATCTTTAGAGTTTAAACACATTTAGTTTTCTAAATTCTTCAAAAAGAAAATTGTCATCGATTTTAAAATTAAGCATTTCCTTCGATAAAAGCTCAACACAATTTTTTTTTTTATCTGCTCAATTTCCTAGCGATGAAGTCTAAAAACACCATTGAAAACAGTTATTTCTTGTGATATTTCATTCAGACGATTCTTCGACATATTGGAAACATGTTTAGAAAAATTCTGCATTTCTCAGGTAAACTTTTCCATTGTACCCGGATTTCACATTCTTTAAAGTTTAACAATTTTCTTTTTTTATTAAATGAATGTAATTTTCTTCAAATCGTGATTTATAATGAAAGATATAAAATCGTTCAAAATAAGACTAACTTCTGTAGCTTTAATATGTTGGCCATCAATATTTTGGATCGTTTTGTGCAAAATAAATGCTTGATTATGGACAAAATACATTAAAATCTCCGATAATTCATCCGACATATGACGCGTAACAGTTCGGCCTGCCGTCTCTGAATACAGATTAAATTTAAATTATTTTCAGAAAAATTTAAGTTTTTTCAAAAATTGAAAAGAGAAAAAAAAATTGTAAAAAAAACCCGAGTTTTTTTAAACACAATCTAAATTTTGTTTTTTCTGTAACAAGATTATGATTATTTTAAATATATAACTTAAGAATTCAAAGACAGATTTATTACACAACTTGAGGTGCAAGAACTGTGTAGCGATTACAAAATCAGTTCCTCTTTTCAACCTAATACGAAGATACAAATCGTGACAAGGTATACGGCCAAGGATAATACAGTAGTAGAACAATAGCCTTCATCAGTAAAGAAGCCTAATTTCAGAATAAAAGGGAACGGGGGGGGATTTTTACTTTTCTCATGTAA
Source organism: Trichonephila clavipes (assembly GCA_019973935.1). NCBI lineage: Eukaryota > Metazoa > Arthropoda > Arachnida > Araneae > Nephilidae > Trichonephila > Trichonephila clavipes. The sequence goes on along the minus strand of BMAU01006061.1, from coordinate 869,163 downwards.
ATGACAGTTTTTTTTCCCCCTTTTAAGTATTCTTCGGAGGGTTAGGTTTGCCGTTTTTCCCCCGAAGAATAATGCTCAGGAAAAACTAGTTTTAAATTTGCACTATTTTTTTTTTAAATACAATCATAAAAAAAAATAGGATGCACTTGAATGTAACACAAACTATATAAAGGATAAAGTATTAACTTAGTTAATTTTACAATTTTGACTTTGTGAAATAGGAAATCATTTACGGAAATAAGAAAGCTAAAGACTTTAAAAAATCATGAGCCTATTATTTATAAACAGCAAAAATTTTAGCTTTATAAAAGCCCCGTATTTTATTTGATAGTGACTAACGGTGATTTTTATTGATTAAATTTTTTCATACTCTCTACCTCTGGGATAGATTAATTACTTAATTTCATATTTCGTTTAAAATTTCAAATCCCCCTTCCTGGAAATGAAAAAATAAAATTAAAAAAAAAACGCTAGTTTTCAGATAAGTTTATCATTATTTTGAATACAAATAAGTAAAAAAAAGTTTATAGATTCTTTTAAACAAGGTTGGGACAAAGGAACTATATATTACACAGTTCCTATAAGGCATTTATATTCCAAAGAGCCACTATTTTAAATAATAGAAAAATCCTAAATGGAAATTTAAAAAGGATAATCTGTAAAAATAATTCTTTGTAAAAGTAGCAAATGGCTGTAGCTCAAGCTAGTAGAAAATTTTTAACTTGAAATATTTTTAATTAAAATCCTTTTTGTTCAGAAACAAACAAAAAATGCTCTTCTCCCCAAGGGAAACTATTCCTTTTATTAAAAGACATGAATAATTACCTACTAAAATTTACATAAAAATGGAAACAGTATATTTGAGATTATAGGAAAATTTTAAAAAAAAAAAACTTTTAAAGACATGTTAATTGTATAGTTTTTAATTTATATTAAATACTTATTTTAAGCATGTTAAAATAAAAAGCTTAAAGAAAATTGGTCAAGTTTGTTCAACTTTGAGGGAAACCCTTTTCATGAGATGTAAAAAAAATGTTTCAGCAGTTCTGGGTAAATAATTAAATTCAACTTTAAAAAAATAATTTCATTATCAATTGAAAGAACAAGAAACCACCAGTTTTTTCAATTGATAAAGAAAATATTTTAAAAAAATTGAATTCAATTATTAACCCAGAACTTCCGACACATTTTTTTTTACATCTTATAAAAAGGGTTTCCCTCAAAATTTCATTCAAAGTTAAACAAAACTGACCAATTTTCTTTAAGCTTAGCCACTTTGTATTTTTTTAAACCTGAAATGAGCTGTTTGTATTTGGTATTTAAATTAGATTGAAACTACATATAGAAAATCTGATTAAATTTATCATTCCATACTGTCACAGGTCCATTAAGTAGCATTTAAAAATTACCCACAAAGAATTTTAAAGGGGGGAAATCCCCCCTCCCCCTTTGTACTTTTTCCTTGTCTCTTTGTTCACTTCCAGGATGAATGAGAGGGTGGGGGGTACCCACAATTTTTTTCTCATAGCATAACACTTGATAAGATATTCTTCAGGTAGTAATTAATAAAAAAAGATAAATTTCTGGAAATTTAACATTTAGGGAGCCTAAAACCTTTCAAAAATTTATTATTACTTTCTCAAGAACAAAAAAAACCATAATTTTACTTTCTTTCATAAAAAATATATTTAGAGACATTTAAAACAGAACAGCAGATTTCTTTAAATAAAAAAAAACTTGTTCTGACAACTTTCAAATTCTGGCTGCTAAATTGGAAGCATAAACAGTCAACATATCTGGAAAATTACCAAGCTACAACATAACAGAGAATAAATTGTACAAGTAGCTAAAAAATTAAATCTTAACCATATGCTTACAATTCACTGCAATAACATACTTCTTGGCTGTTTTGGCCATACAATAAATATTTAAAATCATTTTGAAGACTATTTCAAAACTGAGAATTCATTTTTTAAGGGGAGTTGGTACCCTAAAAATCACAAACCTATCGTTTTTTTTATTTTCATTTAATCTTATTCTTTGCATTATTATCTTTCGATTAATATATCACTTGTGCATGTTGGAAAGTTAGAAGTTGATTAAAACTTCATTTGAAAACAAATTAGGCAATTCAGCCACACCCCCTTTTTAGAAAAAAAAAAGCTAAAAAATGCTTTATGATAAAAAAAAATCTATTTTAGAAATAGAAATAATAACTATAAAAAAGAATGTGTAGTATTAAAAGCAGAATATTTCCAAGGCAATACAATAACGTAATTTTTCTTCTTTGTGAAATGTGTGCATGTAAAAAATTTTTAAATTAAGGCATTTTATATTAATAATTTTATAGTTTCAGTTCTTCTTCCTGATATATTTTTCATACAAATGTAATACTTTAATAAGAAAAACAGCTAAAATTTCTGTCGTGACAGAAAAAAAAATTTTTAACATTTTTCTTGAATTTTCATGGGCAATTAGTACTTTCTAAAAGTTGATCATTTATAAAAATGTGCGGGTTGAAAAAATATGAAAATGCAATTATTTTAAAGAAAAACGTATAACTAATATCTTAAAGTGGTATTTTAAGTTTAATTAAGCTTATAATAATTATTTTTCAGAATTATAAACTTTAAACCTGTTTTTCTCAGTTTGTGTTTTTCGAAACCTTAGTGCATTCAAAATGCTACTCCTTCGACAATTATTTACCAATCACTTCCATTTTTTTCTTGCGTGTTGAAAATAAAGCATGTAATAAAATTAGGGATCCGTTTTGCTATAAACTGAATACTTTTTTTAAAAAAAAATAAAATGTAAGACATGTTGGCTTTTTCGTTGATTTTTAGCCTGTATATCAACATTTTATTTTTTTCTCGAAAACGAATGAAGTTATTCTAAAAATCGATCTCTAAACTTGTTTAGATCATCCATAAGAGTATTATAAAAAATTTCAGGTCAAAAAATTAATTTTTACAAAAGGAGTAGGATTTTAAAAATTTTCCCAATTTTCTTCAAAAAATTAAAATTTTTAAAATTATGTGTGAATAATATATGAAAATTTTCATCTGGTAACATTTTCTTGAATAGAAACATTGTATAAAATGCTAAAATATAATTTTTAAATACGTAAATAAAGAAGTTTGCTCAAAGGGTGCCAAGTCCCTTTAATGAAGGAATATTACAGTTTCTGCAACATTAAAAAAAAATTATATTAAAATCTATTCAATATAATTGTATGACAACTTTAGTTACTTTATACAAGTTACTTGACCTAAGTAGTTTTGAAAATGCTATGAGAAAATACTTGAATGTATGTGAACAAACTTTAAATTTTGAAAAAAAAATGTTTATTCACACATAAAAAAACTCCATGAATATACAAATTTGTAATACATTAATTACTTATGAAATCTGTCAAAATTCTTAGCTTTTCATGAATTACTTATCTAGCAATACTAATGTAAATATTTTTAAAAGCTCCAAATTTTTTTTAAAAAAAACCAAGATATTTGTTTTAAAAGTCTGAGTTTTATTTTTGAATTAGATACCAGAACTACGAAAAATATTCTATAAAGATATATGCTTAAAAATACACAAAATGGGCAGGGGGAGACAAGATTTTCTACAAATTTCGATAAAACTTTTAGAGAACTAAAAAATTCAATCAATTTATGCTAATTTGATAAAACTTCAAATCTACAAATTTGTCCTCTTTCTTCCCTTCCCTACCTTTATTAAATTATCTAAAACATTTTAATAAAAAAAATAGAAGGGGAGGGGGAGATATGGTAAATAAAAAGAAATCTCCAGATCTACCAATAAAAAAAATTGTAACAGAGAAGTACAGTTTAGCACAATTTATTTAACCTCAAAAAGTAAGAATGCAACACATAAAAGAAATAAAGCAAGATAGATTGCAAAAAATTTGTAATGTTTTAGAACACATAAAAAGTATAAATAAAAGTATTAGTAAAATAAAAATAGGGATTAAAAAATATATATATATACGTAAGCTCCTTTACTGTACTTCTAAAGTATTGCAAAAATCAACACCTTCAAAAAAATGAAGAGGATGTATAAATTAGAGAAAAAATTATTATATATATATTACCATATATTATAAAAATTGTTCATAGACATTTATATTTTTATGCAATGAACTTAGTTATTCAATGCACTTTTTGTTATTTAGCCATGCACAGTAAAATTAGAAAAGAGGAAGGGAAAGGGTTTAAAAACTATTTTATAACTGTTTTCTTTTGCCTATATTGTTTACACTTTTATCAAAGAGGAACACTAATACAAGATTAAAATAAAAAGGAACAAATGTATAACACTTTCTGAATTATAATCATACAATGTTATAACGTATTTAATCCTCATCTATTACAATATTATTTATTATTTCACCATAAAATTGTCATATGTACTGATAAAAGCAGATTTAAAAATATGGCTACTTCAAAATAATACTTTGATTATTTATAAAATAAAAAGAAAGTTTAACAAGTGTTCTTTATATAAAATGGAAAAATGTGATCATCAAAACAAACCGAGGCAACCAAACTTGAAAGTAAAATATATGTAAAATATTATTTTCTAAACAGACTAAAATGAGAACAAAATCAAACTATAAGAATTCCGAAATTTTCAAAAAACATCACTCCCCTACAATTATAAATTTTATTTATGATTGTTATTATAGACAATTTTTGCCTGTTCTTTTTAATTATGTCTCTCTCTCTCTCTCTCTCTCTCTCCACCCACCCTTCCTTAAAAGAGGCAGCAGCGATAAAATAATTTTAAAACAGTTTATTTCTACAACATTAATTTCAACCAGGAATAAGCAACACATTTTAAAATTGATTTCTAACTCTAACACATAATTTCTAAATCTCAAAATGTGGTATGCAAACCTCTAGAATACTAAAGCCTTCCAAGGGTTAAATGAGCAGTTTAAGAAAGAATAAACAACACCTTGGAAACAAATCCATAATATACCTTCTATCAAAGGGTAAAAAAACTTGAGAACAAACAGCAACAACAAAGATTGAAAAAGGAAGAAAAAAGGCCCGAGAATCACTAATTAAGATCACAATAAGAATTTTGATTTTTTAAAAAAACGTGAATTCTGGTTTCATTAAAATAACTTTTTAATCTCAGTTCAGCATCATATTTTATTATACTACATATAGAAAAAGGTTTTTGTTTCATACAACTTCTAAGAAGGAAGTGAATGAATTTTCTATATAATGCATAACTAATGAATGATCGAATTTTTTAGAGCCTATGATGAATTTTTTACTGTATACCGAAATGTTCCCTCTTTTTTTTTTCTTTTAAACTTTATTATAAATAAGACAAAAAATATAATTCATATAAAATAGAAACTGCTCTTTATGATCCAGTTAATTTTTTTCAACGAAGCTCCTTTTATAGTACATAAACAAATTCAAAAATAAACTTACTAATAAGATCTGGGCTGACCAAGCCGGTAAAATCTGGTTCTTCTCCATACCAAAATACCCACAACTCTTTTTTATAATTAAGTTGGTTCCCATCTTGTAAGTTGTGCCGGTGTTGTTCATGCCCTTGAGATGCAACTCGCCTCCAAACACACAAGATGTTTGCAGCGCAACACTTGCTGAAGGATAACAATACTGGATCGTCCAGGGGCTCATAACACAACACAATTTCAGTGTAGTAACGTCGCCATTTTATTCCACATAGATCAGCCTACACAAAAAAAAAATTACAAATTTTTTATAAACAATATATTTTATAAAATTATAACTTTCTAGAACAGGAATATACTGACATTAATGATGAATTAACTTAGCAAAAATGAATACATGAATGAATGAATTCTTCATTAATTCCTAACCAAAAAGATAAAATGAAAATTTACATTTAATGATAAACAAATACAGTAAAATGAAAGCTCTCAAATTTAAAAACAAAATAAAATTATACATAACATTACTATTAAAAACTTTAAAAAAAAACAGTTTGTTAACTTTATGTTTTTTTACAAAACCATTTCAATATTATATACACAGGCTGAATTATTTCTTCCTGCATCATCATATAACGCAAGTTTTAATCACTTATAAAGTTGGAATTTTTTTTTTAAAAAATTTTGTTTGAGTGTTTCTAAAAATAATTGGAATTTTAACAAATACTTCATTTTCATCTTCCCTACTAGAGGAAAATTAAAATTTTAAACTTTTAGCTATAAATACTTAGACTTTTCATAAAAAGAAAATACTCATGTACTTTTTTAAATACTAATCCTTACTATCATACTTTCAGAGAAAAAACATAAAACAAATTTATATATAATGAAACCATACATTTAATATTTTACATTGCAGTAACAAATTTTATTTTGAAAATTTTCTGTGATAAAATTTAGATATGACTATCAATCTTTATATTATCAAATAGTTAAATATTTAACAATGTGGTTTACATTAAAACAAATTTTTAAAGGGCAAAAAAGAAGCAAAAGTAGTTGTGCAACTCAGAACATGAACTCTGATAACCTTTATTTTGATGCTGTATATACATTCTTTTAAATAATTTAACCAAATATAAAAATGTTATAAAAATACCAATAACAATGGCAGTTAATAAAAATTTATTATTATATCAATAAAGAAAATGGAAAAATTCATCAGTCAGATACCTAGACCTCATTTAAAAATTCTTTTACTCTTTATGCAAAATGAATATTATTGGTCAATGATACTTAAATGTGAGAATCATAACTACACCATAAATTTTATTCTTATGAAATTTAGTTTTTTTAAAAAATATCTTAGAAGACTTATTTCTTGCTTGATACTTTTTGTGGGTCACATAATAAACTCAAAGAAATTATTTAACTATTTAAATCATAACTTATTGAATTTATTCTAAATTTAAAATATTTTTAAATAAGAAAAATGTATGTTTCGTACATTATGAGTAAAACATTTGTATTATGTACACGATAGTTAACTAGAACAAATCAGAACATTGTAGAATGTCAGTAAATAATCATTAGATATTTCGTCTCTTTATTTAAAATTTAGATTTTGTGACATTTTTACTATAAATAAATCTTTCCCTAAATATGGTTTAACTTTTACATAACTTTATTTGAATAAATAATATTAGAGTCGAAGAAAATCATAAGGTGAAAACACGCCTGCACAGTATTATGATGGGAGCTCACGTTGTAAACACAAGCTCATGATGCAAGTTAGACTAATTGTTCTCGTGTTTTGTTAAAATGTCACATTTATAAAATTCATACTAAAATAGACTGAAAATTATGTGATAATGATTACGATGCACAGGTAATAAAGCGACAACCAATCAGTGGCAATGTCCTAAAAACAGATTCAACAACTCTTACGTTGAGTAACAATATCTACGAAACAGGTCAGCTGTATCTAGCCTGTCAAAAAGGTTACAGAAACAAATATTACGAGTTAATTTCTAAAATTTGATACTCAAACTAAAATTTAAAGCGTCTACCAGCTTCCGTAAGACATAAAGTGACATACATAAACAAAATATTAAAGTTGTCCAAGCACGATCATGCTGTTATTTACATCGCACACTACATGTATGGGAAAGATTGGACATCGTATAAAAACATAATGATTTAATTCATAAGAAATATATATTATGTAATAAAACAGTATAACAAAAAGATGTTCAGTCGGCAGGTGTAAACTATAAGATCAGACATCGTTGAAATTGCCTACGGCATTAAAGGTCCTTCGCCCTCACTTTCAATAAGCTATAAGTATAGTATACAGTGTACTTACCAATGCGAAGAAATTAGTATGGCAGTCTTCAAGGCTGGCGCCATTTGTCACAAAATTAGGATGCGTCATGGTGTCTCCATGATCAACTGAGTCCTACGGACTTAAAACGAGCTTCGTTAAGTGATTTCTACAGCCATCGGTCCGCAAAAGTTTGTGTAGCTAAGAAAAATACTTAAGAAGATGGCGACAACTATGGCGGCGGATTTGGAAAACAACTAGGCGCTAACACTGCTAAGTGACAGCGCGATTGTGATTGGATAACAGATATCACGTGTCGAAGGTCACTACGTTTTATGTCTGCTTCTCAAATTTTTAGTAAATCATGATAATCCAAACAGATTATGCACTTAGATGTCAGTGGCAGTTAAGTAGTGCAAGTGCCCTTAGGACACCCCTTTCACTCAATGGAGTTACCAATTTTTCAATATATTTTTGGAAAAGGCAAAGAGAACCGAAAGGATGAAAGGAACTGAAAACGCATTTTATTTACGCAACTCGGATTGTAACGGAACTAAAATGCTCTGAAATATGCTTATTCCAGAACGATAAATCAGGGAAACATTTGAATACATTATAATTTTTTAATGTAAAATTTTGAAGATATTAATTTTTATTTTTTATGTCAATTATAAGCAATTAACACAAAATCAAAACACACAAATTTCGCTAAATTTTTAAAAAATTACTTTAATGAATAATTTTTATCTACTTAAATTTCTCCCGTTTTCTTAAGTTTTTCAGAAAATTACGCTAAAAAAGGTTTTTCTTTTATGTAGTTAGGAATATTTTTTCCCCAAACGGAAGAAAATTATAAAAACAGATAATTTTTTTTTAACTTTGTATATAATTATATAAAAATTCATCATTATATCTATTTTTTTAAAAAAATTCAAGTAATTTTTTTGAATTAAATAGTTTAATTTTTTTCAAATTTAGAAAATGAAAATAAACATTTATAACACGAAATTAAAATAATTTTTAAATAAAAATTAAGTCATTTTTATTTTATTTATTAATTTTCTCTTTTCATTAAATGGGCATCTTGAAGCCCTTTTCATTTATAATTGCAGATACATTCAAAAGAAAAAAAAAAAGAAAATTATATTAAAGCAATTCTAAAGAGTAATGTAGATATATTCTTTTTAAACATTATGCAAAAAGCATATCCTTGAAAAAAATTTAATAACAAATTTTGTATAATATTCTGTATGTAAAAAAGTGTGTTAGATTTAAATTAACATTTTTTTTTTGGTTGAATAGCATGAAAATTATTTATTTAAAATTTCGGTCATTTAAAAAGGATGATACTTGCCCTTGTTGCCCACTTTCCTCATTTCTGCATCATTTGAAGACACCAAGAACAAATTTCGAGTCCAGTACAGCACCTCCCAATATTCCTGCCCATGGGACTTTGCTGGAATCCGGACTCGAACCCACGACTCTTCTCAAACGTTGCCTGCTGTGAAGATCTCGCTACGGCTAGTGCAATCTATTTCGAAAATTAATACTTTGTGTGAACAAAATACCATACTTTATATTTCTCAGCAGTATAAAAGAATAATATATAATTTTTACAGCAAAATAATTTTCTAATTTAAATTTTGAAATTCCTTTTTCTTTCTCGTAAATTAGAATATTTAATCACAAAGCAAAATTATTAATTAGTAATACAGTCGCTTTAATATCATTTTAGAGTTACTTTTAATAATTAGCTTTTTCTAAAAGGAGGGGTAATTTAAAAATTTGTACAAATCTATTTTTTAAAAAATAACCTGCTATGTTTTATAATCTTAGCCCGATTCACAGTGAATCTCAACTGTTATACAAAACTGTTGCACATTGCTAGTGGCTCCCATTTTCTTTTTATATAATTTTTGGTAAATTTTTTTGAGCATTTATTTTTTTTATTACTTTTAAGCAATTATCGCAGTGAATTGGATTAATTTATTGTATTTTAAAACACATACACAAGGATGAGGTTAGGGGATTCAAAACCTCTTATAGACCACAGCAGGTCTTGAATTCTTAGTATAAAGATAACGTCTTAGTGCTTTCATCATAAAAAAAACGTGTACCCCTCCTTTTCCCATGAAAGTAGTGTGTGTACGTCAGTAGCACACACAGGAATTTTTCAGGGGAGGGGGGTCCGGGGTCGAAAGTTCACCATTCTTGTACCATGCTCCTTTTGATTTTGTCGATTTTCGGGAACAAAATACAGTAAAAAACTAATTTTTGAATAAATAATTAGCATTAATTAATAAAATTAATCATTAATAACAAATACTTTATTAAATTTTACGTACTATATACTTAGAATTATAATCAATCGGAAAAAATCAAGGGCTTTGGGGGGGGTCCGTACCCTCAGGACCCCCCCCCTCTTGTGCGCCACTGGTGTACGTCACTGATCGTATTTATTTCTGAGTTGTGAGCAGAAACGTAGCTACCGTCGTATCAGCCGTATCAATGATACGAGGCCCCCAACATGTGTGACTAAAGTACCACAAACAGGGTTCTCATACCTAAAAAAGGGTCCAAAAGGTATTTTGATACAAGGGCCAGCTACACCATTGGTTGTGAGTGTCGGAGATCATTGTAATCCAGTTTCTTCTTGCAACAGCTCGTATTCGAAAATGTTTTGAGATTTCTTTTTGATTCAACACAATGGTAAAAAAAATAGGTACAGTGTAATACGTTTAACGCGAAAACTCTTAGGATGAAATATCGGTTAACACGAAATAATACAACGGTCCCAACAAACTACTATGTATTTTCCTGCATTTTTTTCTCTTAATACGAAACAAAAATCGTTTAATACGAAAATATTTCCCTTCTGGGAATGAACAAAAAACACCAGCCACGCAGGCGAGATTTAAGAGGGGTGTGAAATGAAAGAGAGGTGTTTTCACGTTTTTCATAGAAAGGACGCTTTGAAATATCCTCGAAATACCCTGCGATACGAGCCAATTCTGTTCATCTATAAGCTACTTCTAACCTCCATCGCTACAAACACCACACAAAAACATCTAATCTCTCATTGGTTGGCTTTAGAATTCGGTGATGAGTACATCGCAGTGTGTGCAAAAATCAGTAGGTTTGGTTCGCATTATTTTTTCCATTTCAGAAGAATTTTTTTGCAAGCAAAATGGTAAAGAGCACAGGGGAGAAGCAAGTTTTTACTTCGCTTAAAATGAAGATGGAGCTTCTTGAGGCTGTTAATAAAAAACGAGGTCTAAAACAGAAAAGATTTTGGTACTGATAACTCAACTTTATCAACAAAAATTAAAGAAAGAGAGCAAATTACGTAAATGTTTGAACGGTTTGTATTAAATACACATATCTATGTAAATAAAATGTACTCTAATAAACTTAATTCTGTTAAACAGATGTTGTTGTTTTTCAATTCTTTCTATTAACTCACACTCTCTATTTATTTATTTATCTTGGTGGGATTTTCAATCATTAACAAAATACCTTTTAAAGCACTCAAATGAGCTGAAATTTTATATACATGATTATTTTGGATGACAATACAATAATTTAATTATAATTAATAAAAATTAATTGATTAAAACTAATTATTTAAAGAATTACAAATACAGCTACGCTGGCGACTTAGCGACAATTCTGGTGACTTGTGTCAAAACTTGAAAAGGTTTTTTCTCACATTTTAAAGCATTCAGTTGAACTGAAATTTTATAGGTATACACGAATGTTTTGGATGACAATCCAATACTTTAATGATAATTAATAAATATTAATTACCACTTAATGTTGTGATTCTGTCACATGTATATACATATTTATATTAATTGTAACTATTTAATAAAAAGTAGCTAAAATAAAAATTTTCTTTGATCTAAGTAGGAATTGACTTTAAAAAAAATTTATATTACTTGTTTTTAAATATCTTTTAACACGAAAAAATATTTCAATTCCCTCAGTTTCGTGATAAACGATTTTCACTGTAGTTTTATAAAATATAAGTTTGAAACACAAATTTATAAATTATTTTATTAACGCTATTTTTTTTTTCTTTATCATCTAAGTCATACAATGCAAAACTTTTGGATTGTTTTCGAATTCTTAGTGTATTTTACATAACTTCAAAAATTCTTTAATGTCATAAAAATTCGGACAGAAATTATAAACGTACTTTTTATAATTCGAATCGCAATTTTGAAAACTTACTATCAAATGTATTACTTTGCCTTTTTCATTTTTTTTAAATGTGCAATATCTATACAACTCTGACAATAAAATTCGGTAAATAAAGTCAGAACTGCCTATCTTGCAACACTGGCGAAACAAAACACTGCACATGCGTAGCGGCAGGTGTTGACCATCTGCCATCCTCGTTGTTCAGTTGAGCGTTGTTTGTGTTCCATGTAAGACTTCTTTTACAAAGTTTTTGTTCAGTGCGGTGGTTCTTAACTGAGAAAGGGTAAACGAAAGAACAAAGATTAATTTAAAGTTTTGTTTTAATCTTGGCAAGACACCGACAGAAACTTATGCGATGCTGGTACGTATTTATGAAGATCAATCACTGTCCATGAAGTGTGTGTACTAGTGGTTCACCCGTTTTCGAGAAGGCCGGGAAAGAGTTTTCGACAATCCCCGTAGTGCAGTGCTTCCCAAACTTTCAATACTGGCGCCCCCCTTTTCAATAATAATTTTTATCGCGCCCCCTTATACATAATAATTTACTGAATGCAATAATAATGCACTTTTACGATAAAGCAACAATATTTATTATAAACCGTACAAATTCATGACATAAGTATTAAATTTTGTATATGTTACTTTTAAGCAAAAAAAGTTAAGTAATAGAATAATTACTAGTTATTTTTCCTTTCTCTGATTTTTAAATCGGAACATATTACAAAATGCGGTGGTTGCTTAGAAGACAAAATATAGATATCAGCTAAATATAGAAAATGAACTCAGAGGGTCAATTTCTTATCTTAAAACTCCTTTCAAAAACTTTTCTCTGTAAGACAAGCCCATGGAAGTAGCTAATAATTATTAAACTTGTTCTTAATTTAGTATTAATTAATTAGTCATAAAATACTATGTGCACCACTCATACATTAAAAGCAGTGTTTCTCAAACTTTCAATACTGGCGACCCAATTTTCAATCATAATTTTTGTCGCCCCCCCTGTACAACAATGTAATTACTGCAATAAAAATGCACTTTGAGAGAGAGACGCTAAAGTTACAATACGATCTTAATTATAAACCGTACAAATTAATACGATAAGTATATTAAATTTTGTGTATATGCAACTTTTAAGTAATATATATATATATATATGTATTTTAAGAAAATTACTTAAAATATATATCACTTACTTATTATTATGTTATTTTTCTTTCTCTAATTTTTATATTGGAACATATCACAAAATGATATATTTAATTAAAGATTTATTTCCTTCAGCATTCACTTCTCAAAGTACAAATGTCATTAGAAAAATAGTCTAGTCAATGTTGCTCTCTATCATATCCATCCCATCTGGCATTATAGGGTACGTTTGAGTGAGTCTGGGCAACCTATCGGACGTCTGCGCAAAATATGTAAAAATGCTTTTCCTCGTACAATTCCAGTTAGTTTTGGTCGACTCGATACTCCTATAGCTACCGAATCTAGCTTGAATGTACATTTTTTTTTAATTTCTACGTTAATTGTAATTCACGGTAATTAAGTATTTACGGCAGTAGATTAAAATAATATCATACATACATTTTTAAGTCGTAAGCAAACATTCGACCATAATAAAGAATCAACAAGTACACAGACGACCGAGCATGGTTCCGAAAATTAAATCAAGGCGATCTTCTCAAAAATACTTAAATTTTGGATTTACTACTACTGAAGTAAATGATGGGAAAAAAGCCCCAGCTCGATATGTGTTAAAACTTACAAATCTGCAGAACAACATGTGAAAGTTGTTTTTAAAACATGTAAAATTATTTAGATATGTTGGCAAAGAATTTTAAAAAGTATTTTCTGGATGAGGACAGCTTGGTAGCAAGTTACGAGTGGATTAGGGATCTATTTCAAGATACTCCAGAAGGGCTCTCAACTTCCGAAGAAGAAATCTTCATAGATTTCACATCCAGTGAAAAATTAAAAGGCAATTTTGTAATAAATCGCTCTTTGAATTTGGGGTAGAGGTGGATGAGGAATTATCTGTACTGAAAACAAAAGCACTTCGTATGCTATTACCATTTTCAGCATCCTACCTTTTTCAAACCGGATTTTCTGCAGTGGATGCCTTGAAGACAAAATATAGATCTCAGCTAAATATAGAAAAATAACTCTTTAAGTGTCAATTTCTGATATTAAACCTTCCTTTGCAAAACTTTCCCTCTACAAGACAAGCCCGTGGAAGTCCTAATAATTATTAAACTTGTTCTTAATTTAGTAATAAGATTGATTGATTGAATATTAACGTCGCACTGTTCAGCTGCACGAGGGCTTTTGACGACGGACCACGTAATTTTGAACCATGGTCAAGTGACGTGGATGACACCTGAGCTGGCACCCCTCTCCTAACTACCACACCAACGGGAAAACGTTTCAACTCTCAACAGATTTAACGTGCATCGCTGCCCTACACGGCGGGTCTTTAGTGGTACTGGGCTCGAACTCGTGACAAGGCAAGCCACGATCCGGATACCTATACCACTCGGCTACCGCGGCCAAATTCAGTAATAAGAAATTATTTATAAAATGCCTTCTTCAGTGCTGATACATGAAACGTATACTGGCTGAAACACCGACTCTTCGCACGAGTTCATTTTTTAAAAAAATAAAACATTATTCTTGATATAATAGCTGAACTGTAAGGAGAGTAAAACTGTGTGCACGACATTGTATACAAAAATGTAAAATGATTTTTTTTAGATAAATGCTATAATTGTAAATAACTGTTTAAAAGAACTGTAATTTTAAACCTCACACAATTAGCATTTAGAATTAATGTTAAATTATGAAAAAGAATATAAAATTCCGATGAAGAACAATTGTGTTACTTTTTAACATTTAAAGCGAGAAGACTTCAAAATGTTTCAACCCGGGAGCAGGCGCGTACTCGATACTAACATTAATGGTAGTGCGGGGGGACTCGGTCACCCCAATCATTTGTTTAGAATTATTTTTACTGTACACGATACAAATCGGAATTCTAGTGAATACTTTAATTTATAGAAAGTATACTTACCTTCTTTCAAGGACTATTCAATTCTTTGATAATTTGAGAAAAAATCCAATAAAACTGAACTCTAAAATGATTTAAAAGTACAAGACCATAATAAAGGTTGCAAATCAGACACTTTTCACTATTATTACAGAAATGTTAAATCAATCAATTATTTTCCAAATATCGTGAAACTATTATTTACAATTTCTCCAAGCGAAAATCAAACGCATAAAAGATGGGACGAAACTAATATTGAATAACCATACCATAAGATTGAAGGTCAATCAAATGATTAGCAAACGTACTATGCAGCCTGGCTGAAAAGTGAATCATGACTTCCTTTTTTTTTCTACAACTAATGTACAGTATTTCAATAATAATTACAGTGGTGAATTGTTTATCTTCTTAGAATTTTTCTCAGGGTCTGGGTTTCGTTTTTTCTTTTAACGAGTAATATTTTATGTTAAAGCGTAATAAAAAAAATCTCTCATGGAGGAAATACAGCAAATAAAACAAAATGTTTTTTTTCCTTTAATTTGGTTTTGGGATCAAAGATAGCTATTTGATGACGGAAAAAAGTCAGATAATAAACATAAATTATGTCAGTGTTGTTGTGTGTATTTTTTTATTATGGAAGAAAGCATTTTGTTTTACTTCTCTTTCCGGTTATTTTTTTTAAAAAAAATCTTTAAATTTTCGATACGCTCGCGCCCCTCTTGTAGGTCATCGCGCCCCAGGGGGCGCGCCCCACACTTTGAGAAACACTGCCGTAGTGAAAGACTGGCGACCTCTGTCAGTGACGAAAACATTGAGAAAGTGAATAAATTAATCACGAAATATCGTCGATTAACTGTGCACATGATAGCTGGACGATGAATGCTGTAAGGGACATTGAAATTTCGACCCGTTTCATGCAACTTCAACGCAGTGTACGACCCAAATACGCACAAGGTTCATGGTTTTTTATTCACGGCAATACTCCCCCTCACGCGGTGAATATCGTCAAACAGTTTCTGGCAAAAAAGTGGGTGGTGTAAATTGAACATCTACCATTCTCGCTAGATCTCAATCCTCCTGACTTCTTCCCATTTTCACGACTCAAGCTCACTTTGAAAAGAAAGAGATTTGGCGACATTTCTGACATCCAACGAAACGTGACGAGACTTTTGAACTTCATCTCAAAAGAAGGCTTCCTGTAATATTTCCAGGACATGCATAGCAGATCTCAGGGGTTCATAATTATGAGAGGTGACTGTTTTGAAGGACAGTGAGGCAACTTTCGCTAAAATTTCATCTACGTTAGTGTTACAGGACTATTCACCGAACTTTATTGTCTGATATATGTATGTAAATATATAAATCAACGTGGAATGGTGGAAAAGTGAAAAAGAGTGTTGATACACTGCTAGCCACACAAAAAGCAACACCCTGAAAGAAGCACGCAAACCATGTGAATTTTACATCATGCGCTGGCGGCGATGAAGTATAGAAATCATTAGCACGTGCGGCTGCAAGTGCCAGATAAAAGGAGAAAGAACAGACTGGCGATTTGAAGTACGACAATTGTTTTTTGTTACGTTTTTTTATCGTAAGCTGTTTACCTACACCTCGAGGAAGACATTGAGTGTCTTTTGATCAAGCTTCTGAATTTGACAGAGGAAGAATAGTAGCCCATAGGGCTTGCAGGTTATCCTTCAGAGAAATCAGTCAACGTGTTGGATGAAACCAAGCAACTGTGATGTGGATCTACCATCGCTGGATACAGGAGAAAACGACGGACTGACGGGAGGCCGATCGCACTCACCTGGTTGCACCACTGCCCACGATGACAGGCGGATTGTGCACATGACAGTGATGGATCGCGCAGCCACATCACGAACCGTAGCACATCACAGTCTGTTACGCATCATTCGGGGTCTGCTCGTACCATTCGACGCCGTTTGTAGAGGGGTGGAATGTCCGCAAGACGTCCATTGCTTCGTTTACATTTGACTGGAAACCACAGGCATTTGCGTCGCCAATGGTGCGATTAACGACAGACATGGACAACGGAATGGAACGACATTGTTTTTACTGACGAATCCCCCTTCTACGTGCAACATCACGATGGATTTGAGTTTGGAGACACTATGGTGAGAGACTGTTGAACTGTTGCGTTGTGCATTGTCACACTGGTCTTGATCCTAGTATCATGGTTTGAGGTGATGTTGGATTTCACTGCCGCACCCCTCTAGTACGCATTGCCGGTACTCTGAACAGCCAGCGCTATATCTCTGAGTAGTTGGAGACCGTGGTCCTCCAATACATTCAGCGCTTGCCATCAGCCATATTCCTACAGGATAATGCGTGTCCATATGTGGCACACAATGTTCAAGAGTTATTCCTTACACATCAGATTGAATTGCTTCCTTGGCCTGCTTGTTCTCCCGATGTATTGCCAATTGAAAATGTGTTGTAATGTACCTCCCCTTGGAAGTACATCTCTCGAAGTATCAGCGTGAGCTAGAGGTGTAGGATTAGCGAAAGAACTAGGATCAAACATTATCTTAATATGACTTTATTAAGATATTCAACTTAAACCTTTAACAAATGTAATTATAATAATTAATATGAGAGAATCTACGATGACGCAATACGCAACACACAATATATATATTTATAATAAGATCTAATCTAATTCAGACCAATCTCAATAAGCGAACCGCCTAATCCTCGATTCTAATATTAAGTAATCAATCCAACCTTATTATATCTCGTAATAGCACTTGTCTTTATCTGCAATGGGATGCAGCTTTACAACTACTTTCCAGTCGAGCACCAATATATATATCCACGTCAAGCACAACTTATTCAATCTTGAAACACGAACTGTAATAATCATTAACTGCCACAACGCACATCAATTGTCTAATATTCCTTTACATTGCCATCCCGCTTACTCTAAGATCCGATATTTAAAGTCCGTTTATTTGCATCTCTTATTCACATCTCATTTCTTGGATTTGGTTGGAAAAGAGTTGCCATTAATTCTGGCCCAAAGAACCCAAAGGACTTGTTAAAAAAAAACGCTTAAGGCGTCACAGTGTGGTCCATGCTTGCACAACGACTGGCCCGGGATTCACCACCCGCTGCTACACCAGATCAATCTTGACAATATGCGGAAACCGCATGGACTGCTGTACCCCAAGGATTCAACCAAAGCCTCTTTGATTCTGTGCCGAGGCATGTGACAGCAATTATTGCCAACAATGGTGTCTACACTAACTACTAATTTTGTCACTATCCACATGTCACAAGAAGCTATGATTTTAATCGTTTGATCTTTGTACAACATGTAATCTGCCAAATAAATTTCGCTGTGATATCTCTGGTCCTTTTTGGTGTTGCATTTTTTATACGGCCAACAATGTACAAGATAAAAGTTTACGTTTGCCGATAGAAAACGTAACATAAATGCCGAACATAAATTCAACTCTCTTCACTTTCCATTGAATTTTCGCATAACATGACATTTGAGTCAGTTCTCCAATTAGAAAAGAAAAGTATTCAGTAATTTAACCAGAGTAGTACAGAGTTTGATAACGAAGATATTGTAGAATTTTATACATCTCTTTTATCTTTAACTAAAATGTATATATTTTTTATTTTACTACAAAAAGAGTCTCTTCTTATTTATTAAATCTGTACACATGTTTTTAAACATAAAACATAATTATTTGTTCTTTTCTTGTAATCCTCTAAATCACTAAATGGAATTGCTTGCTACTTTTCATGACTGTTTTTTAAACCCTTGATTGAGGTTATGTCATTGCATTATTTATTTTCTGTCAATTTGTAGATTTAAATATTTTATGTGTTCTCAGCATGGGAAAATATTTTAACAAGTGAATCCATCCCAAATTATTTCTTGGCCATGGTAGCCTAGTGGTCAAGGTCACGGACTCGTGGCTGGCATGTCATGAATTCGAGCTTTGTACCGCTGAAGACCCGTCGTGTAGAGGGGGTAGATGCACAGCTAAATATGTCGAGACATTGGTGCGGTATGAAAGTTAGGAAAGGGGAGTTGCTTACTCAGTTGTCGGCCTCGTCATTTGACCATGGTTTGAAATTATGAGGTTCGTTGCCAATAGCCATCGTACAGCTTTATAGTGCTGCGTAAATATAACTCTCATTTACTCATCCGATTCGATTCCATGAGTTTTGTTGCAAATTTAATATTTAAAGAGAAAGTTTTAGTAAGAAATTTTTTAAAATATTTTTCTCGCAATATATGATTGTGATTCGCTTTCTTCCATGTTAAAGAAATCCATTTCTCCAATAATTTTCTTTCTGTTTTCTTTTTTCATTCTTTTTGGATGATAGACGTAGCCATTGACTACCTTCATTATGTGAAAATCTGAGGTTTTTTTTCATTTTACGGCTTGAAAATATTTTTAAAAAAATTATTTTATTTCTAATATCTGTTGCCTTTAGTGTAATTTTTTGAATAGAGAAAACAAAAGAAAAAAGTGTTTCTATTTCTGTTAACCCTTTAAAGTCTGTGGATTTTTGATAATATAAATTTTTACATTCGAACATGATTTTTTGAACTCGGGAATGGTTAAATCAATATATTCAAACAAATTTCATTTTATAAGAGACTGTTTCATTTTATAATTCTACAGTTTTCCAGTGAAAATTATTTTTAAAAACAAGGCTCTTAATTTTTTAATACTAATCAAACTATTAATTATATACATAAAATGTTTGTAAAAAGTATATATATATAATGGAGAAGCTTATTTTTTTAATGCTTGGTAGATATACTTTTACAAATCATGCCTTTCTCTTGCCCCCTTCTTTCTTCTCTCTCCCAAGAGGGGAAAAAGAGGGAGGGAGAAGTGTCCACAAACGAATGTGGATATTTTTATTGAATTTTTTTGACTCTATGTAACATTTTCAGTATCGTAGACGTAATATAAAATATTACAGAAATGTTACACCCTCTCCTTTTTTTTGCTAGACTTTTAATGGTTTTACATAAAGAGCAAGTTATATATTAAAATAAATTAATATCTTTTATTACTTCCCTTGATTAATTGATTTATTGGTCATTAACGTCGTATTTAGAAACACTATGGACAAAACAAATTTCGTAATTTTGTGACGGGCTCACGCGTCTTTTCTTTAACATGTCCTTTGGGTTCTTTGAGGCCAGAATTAATGGCAACTCTTTTCCAACTAAATCCAAGAAGTGAAGCGTGAAGGAAAGATGCAAATTAGGAAGCTTTTAAATATCAGAAGTTAGAGTAAGCGAGGTGGCAATTTGTGGAAAGTAAAGATAATCCGTGGTTCAAGCGTGAGGAGGTTTTGGAAAACGTTACGCGTGGCGGCTAACAGAAATTATATGTGATAGAGAGCCATTAAGTCAGGGTGCATACCATTGCACTCGAGAAATTACCCAACTTCATCTAGAATCATTGTGATCGCTACTTCAGACTACATCAAGGTAGGATTTACTATTTAATATTATGATCTGTGATAGTATTGGGATTGAGTTTAGGCAAGTCAGTTATTGACAGTGGTCCGGGTTAAGTAATTTCGGCAATATTTATATATTGTGTGTTTTGCCACCATAGGTTCTCTCACATATATTATTATAATCTAACTTGTTAAAGGTTTAAGTTAAAAATCTTAATAAAGTCATAACAAGATTATGCAGACTCCTAGTTCTTCCATTAATAATAATCCTACACTTCTAGCTCACACTGATTATCAAGGGGATGTTCACCCGAGGTAGGCGACATCACAATTTTAAGCCAAAGTCAAGGGAGGAAAACGACGTCTGAGTGGGCAACCCACTTTTGATACTTCTACAAACCACCAACTTGAGGGTTTTTAATCTCATCAGATTTGATGTGCATCAGCCCCTCTATAAGAAAGGTCTTCAATGGTATTAAGATTCTCATCCACAGTCCGACAAGGACGCGGTAGCCGAGTGGTACAGGTATCGGATCGTGGATTGCCATGTCACGAGTTCGAACCCAGTACCACTAAAGACCCGCCGTGTAGGGCGGAGATACACGTTAAATCTGTCGAGAGCTGAAACGTCACACCACACCACACTAACTCCCGTTGGTGTGGTGTGGTGTGTTAGAGAGGGGGTTGCCAGCTCAGTGCCATCCACGTCACTTGACCATGGTTCAAAATTACGTGGTCCGTCGCCAAAAACCCTCGTGTAGCTGAACAGCGCGACGTTAATATTCAACCAATCATTCAATCACTGTCCGACAAAAGCTATGGCGGCCACAAGTTCACAACCATGACCATTCGATCAGTGCGTAGCGTGGGCTTTCGCCGTCTGGGGCTGACCGGAAATTTGTCGCCTCTATTTTAATTATTAGTCAAGAAAAAAAATCAGCTTTAAATTTTTTTTATTGATTAAAAATGCACTTTTTTCATGTTTTTTTCATAGCAAAATCTTTTATACAATTGTCAATATCAATATGGATGTCATGTTTCAATTGCCAGAATAGCTAAATTTGTTAGCCTTAACGTGGTCAGAGTCGATATGAGATAATTTTTGATTAATTTTAGCTTAGAGAAACTTCTCTTGCAACTGGCATTACTGATGGCCAATAGCGCACACAGGAATTTTTAAAGGGGGGTCCCGGGGTCGAAAGTTCACCATTCTTGTATCATGCTCCGTTTGATTTTGTTGATTTGGGGAACAAAACACAGCAAAAAACTAATTACTGAATAAATAATTAGCATTGATTAATAAAATTAATCATTAATGACAAATAATTAATTAAATTTTACGTACTATATGCTTAGAATTATAATCAATCGAAAGAGAATTAAGGGCTTTGGGGGTCCGGACCCCCAGGACCAGCCCCCACTTGTGTGCGCCACTGCTGATGGCAGATGTTAAAAAAATTCTCAACATTATGACAATGTTTGGTAAACCAACTTCAAGTTTGGACTCAATAATATATTTTAATAAACCCAGATAGCCGGACCTAATAAGTTGTTTTTTATAGCCTGGGTCTATTGCAGAGCTACGAAAGCTGGTAGACGTACGCGCTCAAGTTGGATTCTTCTTTATTAATGTCTTGATGAGCTTGATCTAAGTAAAGTTCCTTCATGCTCAATATCACTTCAGGCCTTAAAAAAGCATATTTTTGCTCTAGATTCTGCAACTGTTGGAATCTTTCTCGAATTTCAGCTGTTACTCTGTCTATTGAAAAGAAAACATTGTTCGTCTCAAGTCATCTTCGTACGATGATTGAACATCTTTACTTCCGTCGTCAAATATATGCTCCCTCCTGATTTGTCGTGAGGGTTCAAAAGAAATTTCAAGCTCTTCACACAAACATTTAGCATATATTAAAGCATCATCCACGAATTCCTCTCGTTTTGTTTCTAAGCACGTATTTTTTCAGCACATTGATAGATATTTAGTCCCTCTGTTTGCAAATAATTTTGTGTGTGTGTGTGTGAGCATCATTGACTTCACACAGTACCGGTTGCCAATGAGGTTGATTCACGACAATGAGACGCCAAGTCGGAATCACGTGATGAGGATACTAACATTTCCCCACGTTTTGAACCAGTGTGTAAATTTCGTTTGCTTGATATGTTTACTTCTTGCGTGTGAAGCTTATTTCTGAAGTTTCATTTATTTTTATATATATATATATATTTCTGCATTATTCTTGTTTAATAATTAGGTATGAAGTATTTTTTGTAATTTTTTAACATAATTTTTGTTTCAGTTTAGTACATTTGTCATTTGGTGTTAGTGTGCGAAGCCGACGGCTACTTGCAGTTTGTTTATATATTTATTAATAGTTCTAGATTTTTTTTAGCATCCTTATAATAAGTCCTTTGTTTTCATGTAGTTTATTATGTTTATTGACGCACGAGAATGATTTACAGTATAGAATTGAGACCATTGAATTTGGAAAAACTTCTCATATGTGTCCAATTACTTATTGTTACACAATGTATCACTCCACATAAATTCATAAAATAGTGTAATTTATAAGAAACATGCAGATATGAAATGGTCCCATTTTGAAATGTTAATGTTTATACCTTTCATTGTCTGATTCCCTTAGTAATTACCAGCTATAAATATTTAATGTTTTTAGAAATACTATCTCTATAATTTCTCATACAAGAGTATGGAACATACAGAAACATGAAATGCAAGTAAATATAATTTTGGAAATGAATTTGTAATAAGATTTGTAGGATATTTTTGTTTATTTAAAAATTTTCATACCTATTTCTAATGTGTAATAAGAGATTTATACTTTTTGAGAGCAGAGTGGATAAAATAATAGTTGGTTAATAATGAAAGTTTTTGATTAATAATTAGGAATTCTTCTGTGATGGAAATGAAATTGTTTTAACATCATTTAAAGGTTTGGGATATCTGAAATAATCTAATTATAAACAAACATTTGATATGTTTTATTGTTTGACTTCCTTTGTAATTATTACCCTTCAAAAGGTTTGAATTTTTTAAGAAATGCCTGTGTCCAACATTCAGAAAGAAATGAATTTGGTATTGAAAACAAGCTTATTCAAAGTGGTCAGAGTAAAATACGTGAGGAGATGGTTTAAAATCCTTAAGCTTCATTATCTTATCCATGTTTACTAAACACTCGAATTTTTTTACCGGGATATTAAAAAAAGATTTTTTCCTATACAATCATCTTATTTTTTACTGTATTCGAGTAACCATATATAGTAAAAAACGAAATTTTAGTGGGTAGTGTGTAAAGGAGCAAGAGCAAAATAGCACACAAAAGAAGTGTTAGGGTAGAGTTAAGCGGGAAACAAACCAAAACATATTCACGTGCCATCCTCATCACGTGATCGTGACGTCACATGATCAACCTCATTGCCTAAGTAACATAAAAACAAATGCGACTGCATATCGACTAATAAACTTCCTACATCTGTGTGTTTTTTAAAACTTTCCCTCGTTTCCGTCAGTTTCGTCGCGCGGGCGCGATTTGGAGTTTGAAATATTTTTTGAATTTGAATATCGCGGTGCTTGCAGCTGCCCCTTTTCGTATGCTATTACATGCTCCCAACACTCTCCTGGGAGTCTATTCTGAGCGGATTTCTACTGAACAAAAGAAACGGGCTTGTCCAATTTCAAGTTTGTAGTTTTAAGTATTTCAAAACCAGATTTTTTAATCTATTACACCCGTAATCCTTCCCCCTTTCCCTGTTCTTGGAAGTCGATTTTCGAAAAACCCATTCTTAGCAGATTAAACAAAAGAAACATACATGCTAAATTTAAGTCTCGGTATAATAGATCTGAGTGAGTGAGTCACTTTTCTCCTGTACAGAGAGATATAAAGAACCTTAGAAATGTGAGATTTTTTGGAACATATCATTCAAAATATCTTTAAAATTTTAAATAACTGAATGAAAATAGTCCAGTGTCTTAAACTTTTTTTGTATTTTGCTCATTTTTAGGAAAATCGATGTATTTTCTTACATTTTGACCTTGGTCATATGTTTTCTTATCGGCTGTTAATTTTTAAAAGTTTCTCGCTGTCTTGTGTTGAAGCGACAGATATTTTGCTCGCCGCATTAACTTCTTCAAAACAAAAGCACTTTAGAATTTTACAAAATCTGAGAAAACATATTTTTTAATTTCATAAAAAAATTCCGTAACATATTTTAAGACTACAACTTATCAATATCAATTTAATTGTGAACTTTTTTTTCTTCCATACACAGAGAATTTGTTTAATAGTTTATTTAATCATAAACAATGAAAAAATGTCCATTTTGTTAAATTTCAAATATTCTCGATGTGCAATTCAATACGGAACTCTTTTATTTTGATTTTCATAAAAGTATTCAATATATAAAATTGAGGGTTGTTAAAAATTCTCTTTATGCAACGTATTAAAACTTGAGATTTATTGTTTTATGCAATTCAATATATTTGAAGATATTAAGATTTATAGATTAGTGATAATATTCAGCGACATGATCTTTAATCCCCTATGACTATTTTCTGGAGTCTGAATTTGATGTGGTATATAATTCTTTAGTTCATATAGAAATTTCAAACTCACAAAAATGTGTAAAGAGCCAAAAACTGCTCTTTTATTTAACTGGATATATTTAATAGATTTTCAGCTTCAAAGTTAAACAACAACAAAAACAAAAAGAGAAACTGTTTCAATTTGAGGTAAATAGTATAAACAATCACAACTTAAACAAAGAATGATAATATTACGCAAATTAAATTTAAATAATTTGCGAAACTAGATACTGTCAGAAGTCCAAATTCGCGTCCCATCAAAATGAAATCTATGTAACATTTGTAACGGGAGTTGGTGTGTGTGATAATTTTCTTTAGTAAGTAGAGCCATTCAAAACTTACATCCCTTTTGACTGTATCTAACAATACCATTATATAAATACGAAGATAATAATGCATTTAACTTATTTTTGCATGTTTTTATTTACTCTATTGAGAATGAACGTGGTCTCAATGGAAGAAATGAAATTGATGGAACATAATAAAATAAATATACATGATGAAGTAACTGAAAAATAAAAGCGAACTTCATAATATAATATACTGAATTTCTCGGACTCCTTGTTACGTGGATTTTAGACAGTACTTTCTTTGTATTTTTTCGCTCTTTATATTTGCTGATAAAGTCAGCAAATACCCAGGAAAATCTTAGAAATGCACATTTTCAATACACGGAAATTGGGAAGTTACAAATGCTTTAATCCGCAAAGATGTTATAATTTATATTTCAAAGCTAATTGTTATTTAATTTCAATCGATTCCATCTTCGGGACCTCAAATTTTTCCAAATTTCGGATTGCTGTCAAATACGTATATATCGGAATCAATTTATCCAACAACTGTAATAACATCTATTACAACATCCAAAAAGAATGATAGAAACATTTTTTTCATGTGCAAGTGATCTTGAAAATACAATTCTGATAATAAATATAGTGTAGAAATACAGTGTCGAATAAAGAGTTATTTCTTATAAATTAGTACCAGGAACTTATTTATGTATATGTGGCAGTTATGAAATTTTATCATAGTTTATCATAATTTTATCATTTTTGTGAGAGAAATGAAAAATGATACGTAACAACATCTCTAAAAACAAAACAAAAGAAAGAAAAATACAAAATCTTCCATATTAACAGCACACAAAATATTTCAGTTACATTGCACGAAACCAAAATATTTAGAAGCCAAGAATAGCCAATGAAAGCATCATAAATATTAATGCATTCATTATGAACAAAACCGATTTTTTTATAATGTAAAGTATTTAGTTTGTTAATTGAGATGTTATGCTCGTGGCAAGACAAAAATCAAATTTTTTTAACAAAGTGTCATTTATTTATGTAATTTTAACGTCAAGAGAGTAAATTTGAGCGTTAATTTTTTGAGGTCCAAGCAATAAAATAGACAGGATTATCCCTTTCTACCTTAAAAAATAAATAAAACAGGGAAAAAGTATAATCACGTACACAAATGAAAGGAGATATTAGTTATTTTTACAAATAACGTAAGTAGGTTTAGTGAAAAGTTTCAATCACTCACACACACACAATAAGACACGTGTAAGCTGTTAAGATACTCTTTTTCTAAGAATCGTGAACGTTTGACAAAACATCCAAGATCTAATCCCTTTAATGCGAAATAAAATGAGACTTGAGTTCCGAAATATATTTTTAATTATACTTTAGAGAAAAATACCCCACTGGTTACACAAAATGCAACACCAAGAAGGACCAGAGATATCACAACAAAGTTTATTTGGCAGATAACATGAACAAAGATCAAATTACAGGTCTTGTGACGTGCCGATGATGACAAAATCTGTAGTTAGTGTAGCCAAAATTGCTGGCTGTAACCACTGCCACACGCTTCGGTATAGAATCAAAAAGGCTTTGGGTGTATCCTTGGGGTACAGCAGTCCATGCGGCTTCAACATATTGCCAAAGTTGATCTGGTGAAGCAGCGGGTGGTGTATCCCGGACACAAACACAAGTTGTGCCCGGGACACACCTGCACATTCCGTTGCACAAGCATGGGTCAGACATTTTAGAATGGTGACAGATCGGGAAAACAAGCCAGCGAAGGAAGCAATTCAATCTGATGGTTGAAGAAGAACTTTTTAATATTGCGTGCCACGTGTGGTCATGCATTTTCCTGTTGGAGTATAGTTTATGGCAAGCGCTGAAGGTTTCGGAGAGCCACTGGCTCCAACTCTTCAGAGATGTCAGTGTACCAGTAATGTGTACTAGGAGGTTACAGCAGTGGAATCCAATACCACCCCAAACCATGACACCGGGTGAAGGGCCAGTGTTGTTATCCAAAACGAAACAGTTCAGCAGCCTCTCACAACAGGGTCTCCTAACTCGAATCCGACCATCGTGATCTCGTAGGCAGAAGAGGGATTCGTCAGCAAACCCAATGACGTTCCATTGCGTTGTCCATGTCCTCTGTTCATCACACCATTGGCGACACAAACGCTTGTGGGTTCCAGTCTAGGGTAAACGAAACAATGGAAGCCTTCTGGACGTTCCACTCTGCTGCAAACGGCGTCGAATGGTACGAGCAGACACCGAGTGATACGTAACAGACTGAATCTGTTGTGCTATGGCTCGTGATGTGGCTGCGTGATCCATCACTTCTATGCCCACAATCCGCCTGTCATCACGGGAAGTGGTGCAACGAGATGAATGCGATCAGTGCCAGTCCATCGTTTCCTCCTGTATCCAGCGATGACAGATCCGCCTCACAGTTGCTTGGTTTCGTTCAACACGTTGACCGATTTCTTTGAAGGATAATCCGCAATCCCTATAGGCTACAATTCTTCCTCGGTCGAATTTAGAAGCTTTGTCAAAAGACGCTCTTCCACAAGGCACAGGTTAAAAATCGCTAATCTGTTCTCCGTTATATAGTGCTTGCGGTCGCCCCTGATGTGCGTCTACGCTATAATGCTAATGATTTGCATATTTCATCACAGCCAACGCATGATGCAAATTTTACATGGTTTGAATGCTTCCTTCAGGGTGTTGCATTTTGTGTGGTGTGACGTTTGAGATAAATAACGGTAGCGTGATATTGAGTAATTTAAATATTTAGTTTATTTACGTCACAGCTATTATTTAAAGATTATACATTGAAGTTATTAAACTTATTA
This sequence comes from Trichonephila clavipes, assembly GCA_019973935.1. Taxonomy (NCBI): domain Eukaryota; kingdom Metazoa; phylum Arthropoda; class Arachnida; order Araneae; family Nephilidae; genus Trichonephila; species Trichonephila clavipes. The sequence continues at coordinate 840,928 of BMAU01006061.1, read as the reverse complement.
AAGAGATTTTTAAAGTTTGAATGATGTGGTTTTGTGAGGGAGGGTTACTTTGTGGTCCGTTCATAACGATGTTTTCAGACCATCTTTCGTTCTCTCTCTGCCTTCGTTAGGGTCTAGGAGATGACAGTGGTTGGCACGTTTAGTTTCCAGGTACATCTGGTCGTGGGTGGAGAGGGGACCCTCGTGGTGTCAATAGTTTCCGGGGTGATGTCCAAGACAAGATCATGCAATATTTTTAAGGGTGCAGGTGTCTTTGCACGTGTGATGACTATACCCACAAAGAAGCCGATTCACAGCTGTGTGGCGGGAAATTCACAGCTACGTCACAGTGGCCAGCAGTGTATAAGCATTCGAGCTTAAAATCTTTGTATGTTTCGTAAAGTTCCTCCTTAAGTGCTTCAACGTAGGCATTAGATTCAACTTTGTCTACGGTTGATGTATTTGCTAGCGTTTTATCATTTGGGAAGTATTTGTAGATACTAGTATTAATCATCATGGGAAAATAAATTTTCTAACAAAGTCTTTCCAATTTTCACAAAGTTCATTTACTGTTTGGTAGTTCCCTTGCAATCCTAAATTTAATTAATTGAGATGATTAATTATATCAGTCAGAAACATCAATTTGCATAACTTTTCTTTGTCGTTCAATTCGGGAAAATGCTGATCCTTTTCATTAAGGAAAACTTTATTGTTCCTCATGCATGACACTAACTTATTTCATATTACCTCAAATGAGCCACCGAAAATGTCTGTATAAGAGGGGAGAGATTCTTTGCATCTTCTTCACTTTGCATCACTTCGCATATCTTCTAAAAAAGATTCAAATTGTTTGTGTACTAATGAAGAACGAGACACTGCGAAATGAACTATTTTAACAACAATGTGTTTCTTACAGAAATCAACCAACGTGAAGAACTTTTGGCAGCTAAACATCCCTAATGTATTTTCAATGGAAGTTCAATACTTTATGTGTAATATTTTTTTCAAGATGTTTGCACACATATTCTTCCCATGCCAACTATAGAAGAAGCACCGTCAGTAGTCACACAGAATATTTTTAATTTACATTGATATATTTACTTTCAAAATTATTTATAAACGAAGAAAGAATATCCTTTTTCTTTGATTGTCCCAGACAGAGGAATCAAGTTACATGATTCTTCTTATAAACTCACTTTTTATCACAATATCGGGCAATTACTGCAAGGCACTCAAACATCATTCACTTCGGTACTGTCATCAAAAGCAATGCCAAATACAATAGTTTCTTATAAACCAGCATTGTGCCATGCTGTTTCATTTTCCGTGCTATTGAAGTTAATTGTTTATTAATAATTCGCACTCGCACAGAAACCGGCATTGCTTGAATTTGGGATAATATTTATTTGTAGATTTGGTAAGCCACTGAACAATAATTGAACAGTTTTAAAAATGAATCTTTATAATACATTCATCATATATGAAAGGTTTGCCTTTGACAATTACACAGGGAGCGATTACGAAACTGCATGCCTCTCAAGAACAACGTCATTGTATCCCCATTCAGACGACATTGTGGAGAGATTTCATTGGACCATCCTTAATGATATCTTGATATTTGTCTCTAGGAATAGGAAGATTGGAACTAGCATCCTCCTTTGTTTTTCCTAGTATATCGGAGGGCTGTCCAATTGTCAACCGGATATCGTCCATCAAGAATGTTCTTGACCAGCAGTCAATTTAGTAACAGCTTCGAGTAACTTTCGAAGTGACTCTGTGACTGCTCTATAGCTCTTGTCGTAGCTAGCATCTACTATTAATAGAGACAGGAAATCTCCTTTCAGACGTCAGTTGTTACGAATTCGCTTGTGGAAAAAGCAGGATACGACTCTAATTATTTGAAAAATGACAGATTTATTTGTATGGACAAGAACGAAAAAGTAACAAAAGGGAATATAAATAGACGTATATTTACAAAGAACTATTATAACATATTATTTACAATAGTGCAAAAAGTACTCGTTGTAAAAAAACCTTATAACTTCCAGAAATGGCTCTCAAAAAATTCCTCTAGTAGGAACTCAGGCACATAAAATTTCATTCTCTTATCATGGTCAACGCAGAAACAGATTCTTATCTCAAATGAACTCTCTTCTGAATTGAACTAACCATTGTTTCAAAGGTCCTTGATATAGCCTCATAGAAATTTCTAGAGGGGTCTATCCTGGAACTTTCTCAATTATTCCTTGGTGATATCATATTTTTGTCCTCAAGGGAGATGAAGTTGTTAATCTTGATACACCTTGGTCATATCTTCTATTGTTGCCATAATCATATTTCTCAAGTTCACATTGAGAAGCGAACTTTGCCTGTAAATTTTCCCACAAAGAAAATATTCCTGAGGGAAAATAACATACGTGGCCCGTTTCATTAATAATATACCAAATTACTGTAAGAATATAACAAGAGAGTACAGGGGGGTTATATATATCATACCTGTTACATATTTAAATTTTATTTATTATTCCGGTAAAAAGTAGAACAAAAATTTTACTCAAAAGTCTAAAATAACATCTTGACATGTGTGAAAAATTTTTACGTCATTTTCCGAAGAGTATAGGAATAGATTAAAAATAACCAATATCAATCAATAATGAATATCAATGTAATATAATAAAAATTATATATAAAAATAACAATAGTATGTAATATATTATTATTATCATATAATATAATTTAATAGTAATTATGTTATGTTATGATATTCATATAATTTTTATGTATAATAATAATAATTATAAATAAATAGCATTTGTAATATTTATTAAAACGTAAAATGAAAAAATAATTATTATAAATGAATAATATAAAAAACAATTATTATACATAATAATTATTATATTATGAAATAATTACATAATATGTATTAAAATTAATAATGAATATCAATTAATAAGTGATGATAACTTGCAATATTCCAAAAACTACGAGTTCCTTCAATGAATTTCATCGACCAAGGAATGTTCAAATAAGCATTATTAATAAGTAAAGTGAAAATGTGCGATTTATAGCAATAATTAAAAACACAACACTCATTCTTTAAAAAAATTATCCTTTTACTCACCAATGATATTAGAAATATCCCTATTCGAAAATAGCACAAAATACAACTGAAGATTGAAATAGTAGCTTGAAGAACAAATGCAATGGAAATGGTAACATTTTTAAAGAAATCGAATTAAAATCTTCTGAAATTATTAGGGTTACCGCGGAAAAAACCCAATAAAAATTAACTCCAATATACGTTTTCCCCATGGCAATCACATTACCACACGATAAAAATATCAAGGCAACCATGTTGTAATGTTATCGCCCATGTTGTCGAACATAAACAACAACGTGGCCCGTAGCACTCATATATCAAATTAGCACCTCAGGAGTTACGCATTCTGATAATTAGGCCGACGATTTATAAATTGTAACGATTCCTGCCACACAGCTGGGAATCGGCATCTTTGTGGATCACCACATATGCATTTTGCGCATGCATCTTTATAATTATTGCGTGGTAACACCCCGGCAACTTTTGACACTACGAGAGACCCTTTTCCCGACTAGCAGGATGTAACTGGAAGCTAAAGACGCCAGCCGCTGATTCGCAAAGGAGACAGATAGAACGAGAGGTGGCCTGACAACCTCTGTTGAGAGCGGACCCAAAAGAAAACTCCTCCCTCACGAACCAGATCGTTTGAACTCTAATAATTTTTAATATGTTTAATAACTTCAATGTATAATCTGTAAACAACAGCTGCGACGTAAATAAACTAAATGTTTAAATTAAGGTGCCTGACTAGTTGCGGGAACATTTTTTTGAAATAATGCTGAAAGTTAATTCTTAAACTCATTTTTTGTTTGATTATAACTGAAAACTTAAAAAAATAATAAAGAAAAAAAATTTCAATATATTTTTGTAAGAAAATGGACAATTTTAGGTTAAAATTAGCATTTTTTGCACATCGCGGCAAACACTGTAAAATAAATTCTAATGTGTAAGTTAAAAAAAGCTCTTTGAATTTTATTCAGAAAGCGTTTACCTATGTTTTACTCTATCGTCTTTGAATAAATTTAATTTATCACAAAATTAGGGGTCAAAAAGTGCCCAAAAGGAAAATTTTTCAAAAAATTTGCACTTATCACAAAGAAAAACAATCATAAAAAGGTAAATATATTGTTTTTTTCTTATTCTCTAGTGCACAACATGCATACTATAATAATAAACAATGATGCTAAATTTCATGAAATTATCTCAAGGACTTTTTGAGATATCATGTTTGACATGCGATAAAATATGGAAAAATCTGTTTCGGAGAAAAACGCATTTAAAGATTTAAAATCTAAATCTTAAAAAATTATACAGCTAAAACAACCTAAAACCTCTTTATATAAAAAGAATAAACCTTTTATAAGCCCATATCAGTTTTATATATTTGTTTCAATATCTTTTTTTAAATTTTGTTACCAATTTTATAGAGTCAAAAAAGCTTTTCTTAACGTCTAAATGCATAGTTTTTTTAATACAAATTACAGATATAAAAAGCTCACTAGAAAAACTTTATCACGTTAAAAAATAATATTTTTTAATTGGAAAAAAATAGGTATATACTTCCATTAAGTATCTTAGAGCTTAAGAAAAATGAAATATAAAATATATTAATGTGTATTATTTTGTCAGTAAATATTACCGAAAATTTCTCTTAAAAAGTATTGCTTATCACAAAGGTTATAAAAAATATAATGAAAAGCATATAAAGATCAGTTTTAAAAACCTCCATGTGAATACACTTTGAATTTTTTTCATCCTTGGTAATTTTGTTTTCTATGTAGCTTTCTTTTTTCCGAGAAAATTTTCTATATTCTAAGGGGTGTCCCACAGAAGTTAAAATGCGTTTCAGATCAAATTTTACAAATCCATGTACAAGATCTTAGAAAGGGAAGTATTTGCATTTCTAATTATGTATATATATAATGATAATAAACCTGTGTATCACATATTAAATGGAATTAACGTTAATAATGCTCTTAAGAGAAATTTTTCAAGTTTATATATAATAATTGTATCTTTGAGTAAAATACTCCATAAAATGTTACTGAAAAAGGCTTTCTTATAGTAAATTTTGAAACATTTATGAATAGATTTCAGCTTTTTGTCACTAGCTAGCAGACTAAATATTATTGGGATTAGCTCTGTGTCAACATTCTCATTACTGATGAACCAATGATGAAGCAAATTCCTTAGACCTCACAGACCTTGCTTTAGGCATAATTAATTAATATTTTGTCTTTAATAACAGAGTTTTCTGTCAAATATATAAAATAAAGTTAAATATGAAACAAAATATCGAGAAGCAAAGGCATAAGAAAATCGCAAAATGACAAAAATTTTACGAATTTATTTACCAATTTTCACTTAAAACTAAAAATTATTTTTTTAAAAATATCATCATGTCCCGTCATTACCTTACCTAAGTTAATATTCTTTAAATAAATTCGATAAACACCAAAAAAGTGTAAAAAAAAAAGTATTAAAATGTAAACACTTCCGGTTCGATTTTGCTGCTCTCTCTTGACAAAAAAAAAAAAAAAACTGTTATAACTTCATAAACAATTGAAGCACAAACAAAAGAAATGTATTTTTAGAAAGCAGAAAATTCAACTATATAAAATTTAAAGTAAAAAAAATAATAATCATTTTCATCATTTTACGTTTTTGCATTAGTCAGGCACCTTAATTAATATCAAGCTACCATTATTTATCTCAAACGTCACAAAATTAAAAGAGTGAAGTTTCTGGTGAAACCGAAAATAAGATGTTCTGAATTTTTCAGATTTAAATACATTTTTTACATATTGTGACGGGCTCATCACGCTTTCTACTAAAAACTCATCTTGAGATCTTTCGGGCCAAAAAGGCAAATTCTTTCCAACCAAATCCAGAAGCGAAGCGTGATTATGCAAATTAAGAACCTTTTAGATAACAGAAGTTTAACGTTAGCAGGGTGGCCTTTGGGAACTGATTATGCTATTCTGTGGTTAGAAGTGTTAAAGTTAAAAGTGAGAAGTTATCCGACATTCAAGAGTTCAGCTATTTGTACCAGTGTGTTCAAGTCAAGGTGGATACCATTCCACACGTGATAAACCATACTTTCATTGAAAATTCGAGTGACTGCTTACCTAGGATATAGAGGTAGGAGCGTTCAAATTAATACTAGGAACTGTGTATATATTGAGATTAGGAATAGGCGGTAAAGTTAAATATAGTGATTAGGTGCCGCTTATTTGGTAATACGTATTGTGTGTTTCTTCACCCCAGATCCGCTAAATTAAAATATAAATATTATCATTGTATATTGTTTAAGTTAAAATCTTAATAAAGAGATATCAAGATTATGGCAACGCCTGGTTCTTCATTCACTCCCAGACCTATAGGTCACGAGGAAAATGTAGGAGTAGGGCATCGCCCACGTGGAAATGCCTTACAATATTTATTAGAAGAATCTTTGGTACTAACGTATTATACAGTCGACCAATTCGTCAAATGAAAAGACGTCATTAAATGCCGTGATATACAGCCAATATTGAAAAACTGTTCTCTTGCATGTGCAAACACAATAACTTTTTTCGCACTTACGATGACAGCATTTAGCGATGTCTTTTTGAATGGTAATGTTTTTTTTTAATTTGGCGAAAATGGCCCATGGTTTAAAACGTATATAAGTACTGATTCTTATTTAATAACTCAAACTTGATATTCATAAATTTTAGGTATGAAGAAGGTCGATCAATTCAAGAGAATTTGAATATATATACCGCGTGGGCGAAAAGTCCGTAAAAACTTTAAAAGTTTATAAAATTCAGAAAATTAAACAAAATAAAAAACGGGTTGCAGGCTTATCATCGATAAGTCATGGGATTTTTTTAAGATAAGAAAAAGAAAAAAATTCAAAAACCCACCAATAGGTGGCGTTTTATACATAAGTGAAAGAAAAGACTCGCAAATAACAGAAATAACGTTTCCAAATCAGTTATTGCAGCAGCATGTGTTTCATATATCCACCACCACAAAGCAACGGCAGTGTGCAGAATGTCAGTCTGTATATACGACAGTTCTCGGTGGATTGCATCTTTCAATTCCAGCAGATTGGATGGACGGGATTAATACACCCGGGAATTTTAATATCCTCACAACCAAAAGTCTATTGGAGACTGAGGGTGCCATGTAAACTTGCAACGTTTGCTAATGATTCTTAGACTTTGGCGTCCAGATCTTAACACGATCATCGAGCGATCCAGTTTCCTCAAATCGCTGGACAAGCTTTATGAGGCGTATCAATATTGAAGGCCCTTTTCAAGTCTTCACATTTTTCTGAAGTCGGAATTTAAGCTGTGCAACAGTCACTGATTCCTTGTTCGTGAAAAACAGCTTCACCAATAAAGCTTTGTCTATCTCACTCAGCATCTTTGTTCACTTAGTTGACATGAAACGGAGAATTAGATCTGAATCAAGGCATCTGTATTTGTAATCACCTGTCTCATTTGCAAATTTCCAACTCGGTCATTTGTACCAGCGCCATCTGTCGGCAGGTCTTTTTTCTTATCTTAAAAAAAAATCCAATGACTTATCGATGTTAAACGTGCAAACCGTTCTTTATTTTTTGTTTAATTTTCCGGGTTTTATAAACTTTTAAAGTTTATACGGACTTTTTGCCCTCCCGGTGTAATCAGACATTATATAGGAAGTATCATTTCAAATTCTAAGTACTTAATTCTCAGGAAATAAGCTTCTCGAGCCACTCCAACACAACACGAGCTTTGAGACATGGAGCTTGTCCTGCTGGAAGATCCAATTTCCAATTGGGAGGACAGACGTCATGTAAGAATGCAACAGATACGCAATTATGTTCAGATAGTTCGCAACTTTCATGATGTGTTCTCCCAGAATAAAAGGTTACAAAGTCGCCCACAAGAATATTCCTCAAAGCATAATACTGCCCCCCACTATCGTTTGTATAAACTGCGGTTAATGGGGAGAGCAACTGTTTGCTTAAAAGTCAGCGCACCCTGACACAACCATCGACGTAATTAATAAGAAATCATGATTCCTCCAAACATGCAACTCTCTTCCACTTCTTTGGTTCAATTTCAATTTTATGGGTCCTCTGTAGGTGTAGTTAACAATAATGCTTGGTCAACAGATGTACTCGAGAGGAAAGTTTGCTTTGCAGTTCGATATTCAACAGTATCCTTTGAGCTGTGTGTTCCGAAACACTTGTACTTAGACCTGAATTGTATTGGACTATCAGCTGACCCACTGTCTGCCGCGACTTTACTTTACTAAGAGAGGAAAATCTCCAACGTCGCTTTTCTTTGATGGTGCGTGGGCGACTAATAGCTTAATATCTACTGCTAGTTTCACTGCCACTTATCCACTTTACACAAATACTAAAAACGGCAGATCGCGAGAAACTTACCAGTCGAGTTGTTTTGGAAATAATCGTTCAGAGTCTTTGGGCTATGACAATCTACTTTCCATCAAATTCACTTGGATCGACGGCATTTCTTCTCACTCGCAAAAGTGCAAGAATGAGTCCTTACCAGTGACGGTTTATCCATTGGACGCTTGAGGCGGGCGCCCAGGGGCCCGGATAAGCCGGATTTTCTGGTTATAAATTTCGATCCTTCAGTACCAAGGGAGCCTGTGGATTTTCTGCATCCAGGGACCGAAATTAGCTTAAACCGGCACTGGTCCTTGCCTTCTCCAGCAGCAGTTAAATACCATTTTCTCTTAATCAGGTGCCTTCCACGTCATCCAGTTGAGTTGATTGAAATTAAAATGGGAGGTGTTCATGATGTTTTGACTCGTCAGTGTATATACCAGTATAAGTCTTGAATATTGTCGAAAATTGTAATCATACCAGACGTAAAACTTAATTAGGACTTTCAGTTCTCTCTTGGATATTAGTTGTGTTGACATTTCGACATCAGATCATGGATTTTTTACTAAAGGGTTTTTTTTTAGAGGTATAGAACTTTAAATTGCAATAAAACAACAATGTATTATTCGATTGACATGAATTTTTTTTTATTCGAAAGATAATCTTGTGGCATTACATTTTAAATATGATTTCTGCCACAGGACTGCCACGGCTGGCTCGGATGTAGTCCAATCTGGACGTCCAATTTTCGATGACTTTTTCCAACATTTGTGGCCGTATATCGGCAATAACACGGCGAATGTTGTCTTCCAAATGGTCAAGCGTTTGTGGCTTATCCGCATAGACCAATGACTTTACATAGCCCCACAGAAAATAGTCTAGCGGTGTTAAATCACAAGATCTTGGAGGCCAGTTCACAGGTCCAAAACGTGAAATTAGGCGGTCACCATACGTGTCTTTCAATAAATAGATTGTGGCACGAGCTTTGTGACATGTTGCGCCATCTTGTTGGAACCACAGCTCCTGGACATCATGACTGTTCAATTCAGGAATGAAAAAGTTAGTAATCATGGCTCTATACCGATCACCATTGACTGTAACGTTGTGGCCTTCATCGTTTTTGAAGAAGGATTCCACCAGCCCATAAAGCGCACCAAACAGTCAGTTTTTCTGGATGTAACGGTGTTTCGTCATACACTTGTGAATTAGCTTCACTCCAAATGCGGCAGTTTTGTTTGTTGACCAGAAGTGCGCTTCATCGCTAAACAAAATTCGCTTATGAAAATCGGGAACAACGGCAATCTCGTTTTGGGCCCATTCGACGAATCTACGCCTTGCTTAATGATCATTTTGATGAATTGTCAAACCAAACTGAGAATAAATCACTTGACAGCTGTTAAATCGGTCGCCATCTTGGAAAGTAATGCCAACTTAAACTTCTATACCTAGAAAAAAAACACTCTTTACAAGTGAGTTTTATTATAATATAAAAGCTCAGTAGTTATATATTTTGTGTGAAATCATTTTTGAAAAAAAATTTTTTTTTGTTTAATAAAGCTGAGTGTTTCTATATAAGTATCACTCACAGCCTCAAAAATCAGTAATTTTTCCCCGAAGACAGCCAATGACTTATAAGGTTTGTAATTCTGAAGAAATCAGCAAAATGTTAAATTAATATGGTCGATTGCGAGATTCGTTCAAAGGATATCTCTCCCCTAATACTACTGTTAGGTCAAGTAATAGAAGCTTCACGCTCGTTTTCATTCTTAATTCCTTAAGCCAATTAATTCATCAGAGATTTTTTACCCTCCACTCTTCCGCTGTTTAATAGCACTGTATTTTGTGAGTTCCTTAGATTTTTAGTTATGAAAGTTGGATCCACCGCGAGGCAAAAATTGAGAAGTTTTGGAGATTTAAAATATTTTACAGGCTTATAAATAACAGTATTTAGGCATTTACGAAACTCACTCGAATTATCTATACAAATGACTAGCTCGTATAAGTTTTTCACGTCTAAACATTTAAGAAAACAATTTAATGTTCTCTCACTCAAATTATACCGGGTATTTAAGAAGTATGACTGCACTTTCAATTATTAATTACAAGTAAAAATAAATAAAAATAAAAATAAATAGATAAATAAATATAAATAAAAACAAAAATATTCACGTAAGGTTCTTTTTTTGTTCCATAAAAAAAAATATAAGTTTACCATAAGTTCCGTAAGTTTATTTTTACAATGCTTTATTAAACGATTTTAACGTGTGCATCATTAGTTGCGAGCAACAAATCGAGTCTATACGGGATTTCTAGACACGTTCTGTCAAGCACATTGCAGACTCAATAATCTGAATGGCTACTGTAAGTCGACTTTTCCTTTAATCAATGTCACTAATTGAAGTTTAGTAAACAACGATTTTCACGTAGCCCTACATCAGAGGTGTAAAACTCGCGGCCCGCAATGAACTTTTTTGCGGCTCGGCCAATATATCGGCTCACAATAATATATAATAAAATAAAAATAAAAATTCTCCCGAAATAGGAAAGATAGTAACAGAGAAGAGATGTTTAGTGTCAGGATGTAAGCATTAAATTTTTCTTGTTCTTTTATGCATGTTTATTATAATGTGTTACTCGAAATAAACCTACGTTTCTGTGAATATTGATTTTTTTGCGGCCCACCTAAAGTCAAACCTTGTTTGTTTGGCCCAAGTTTGTCTTTGAGTTCGACACCCTTGCCCTGTTTGAAGAAGTCCAAAAGTGTTGCGTCTATAGAGCTATAGATGCCCACGGCGTTGGACTTCATCTTTCCATCTATTGTCAAAAAAACTTTTTCTGCTTCCAAACTCAAGTGTGGTGAAGTCCCATTTGCGCTGTACATATGCTGCAGATTCAAATTCGGTAAACCATGCTACAACTTGCACTTGTCCTTACGGCAGTATTTCTCAAAGTTACAACATACGCGACCCAATATTTAATCATAATTTTCATCGCGCCCCCTCATACAATAACTATGTATTGAATTCAATAATACTATTCTTTGATGTTAAAACTATGATACGACTTTAACCTCTAAAGCGCCCCCGGCGTATATAAACGTCTCGCTAAGCCAAAGCGTTTATTTCCTCGGACGTATAAATACGTCTTTCCAAAGCCCGATCTTTTCTGTGCAGTTGCTATTCATAAAAAATATTCCGAATCTTCTTCCTTTGGAATGTAATAAAAGGACCTTGACAGTGTTTGCGAAGGATTCACTTATTTCAGATTTTTTGCTCTTTATTCCTCCCCACCCAATACTTCACATACGTGTGCCTACGTGGAAAACGGTTGGCATTAGGAAGCGAATCGCTAAACTTTTAATTGGAAGTTAAGGGAAAATTATAAATCGGACGAATTATTAAGATAAGGGTTATTTTTTGTTTTTAATTACATAAATGATAAAGCTATGGGGTCATTGGTAAATAATAAGCTTTTTCTTAAATTAGGATTGTTAAATTAATTATAAAATAAATTGTGTAGCACAGATACATTTATAAGTATAATATATCAGTGTAAATGTGTATTTTATTTTTATAATGTCAGAATGTATTTTGTTTGTCTATTTTCAGTAAATGAATAATTTTTTTAAAATAATCTTTTGTTTGACTTTTCAATATGCTCGCGCCCCCGTTTTAGAGTTGCCATGCCCCCAAAGGGGGGTGGGCCCCACAGTTTGAGAAACGCTGCCTTACGGGAAAGCCACCTTGCAACGAGAATGTTGTAAAACGGGGACGTTGAACGATTTAGTTTGCATTTTATAAAATAAAAACTTTGATTTTTTTCTTTTTGGAACATAAAAAAACCGTAAGTGAAAATCTTTGTTTATTCTTAAATAATTTTTGAAAGTGTAGTCATACATTACGATAACCACATATATAGTGTTTATTTCAAATATTCAATAAAACATTTTATCACACAATACCTTTTCATATTCTCGTAACAACTTTCTTTAAAATTAAAATATATCACTTAAAAAGAATAAAAAAGGATGAATTTAAACATGATTTTTTCATCAGAAGCTACTGATTAGTCTAAATAAAGAATAAGCACTTGATGGATATTTAGAAAAAATCTTTTTAATACATACATTGGAGAAAAAGGACTCACTCATCATGAGATCTCTGAAACTAATATTTACAGACTTGAAATTTGACAGGAATGCTTCTTTTGTTTAGAAATTCACTAAAAACGAGTTTGTTTCACTAAAAACGAATAGTCACCCAAGGGGTGTTGCGTGGGCCGTTTCAGACAAGAATCTCCAATTCTCAACTATTAGAGATACAGGTTAGAAATTTGGAAAGCATGATACGCATGAAGAGGGAGCTTTGCTGAAATCGAATTCAAAGGGGGATTGCGGGAGTTACGGAGGTGTTATAGATTTAAAAAACGTTCCTTCTTTAATTAATAATCCTAAAGACAAGAAATTTAGCAAGCACGTTTCTTTTGTTGAGTAGAGGTTCGTAAAGAACGTGTTTTGCAGAAATCGACTCCCAACAGAGGTTGAGTGGGGGCTTACAGGGGCATTTTAGATTTTTAAAAAAATTACCATTTTTGAACTATTGGACCCACAGACTTGAAACTTTGTAAGTATATTCTCTTGTTAAATAGAAATCCATTGAAAATTTTTTTTCGGAAATCGACTCCGAGGGGTGGGATTAGGGTGTGTAAAAGATAAATATGCTTCCGCTACAAAAAATTAAGTTCTGTCCTTTATAAATCAAGAGGTAATGTGTATAAGTATGCTTTTTTGTACAATCGAAAGATTAATACTACGAGTTACATATTAAAAACTTAAAAACAATATGTAGTCATATGATATTATGAAATACCCAGCGAAATGGTGGATAATGGATAATACATATAGGTAAAAATGCTCAGGTATGTATATAAAATAAATTCACTTTTATTCTACCTTTACGTTTTTATTATATCCTTTCTAATTTAAGTAAAAAGAAACCAGTTTTTTTTTACCTAAATTTACAATATTATATTTAATTTACTACAAATGAGTTTCCTTTTCTTTATTCAAAATTATTTACAATTCAGTTATTGGAAAAAAGTAAACAATAAATGCGCATTTGTTTGACGAAATGATTATTCTTTGTAGAAACATATCTAGACTCTCATCTGGTACCCAATTGTAACGCGTGAAAATTATTTCTTTCCTAATGAATCAAATATTGTATCCGAATGAAAAGTATTATCGGCACAAAAATAAGTTTTAGCATTATATGCAGAAAGGAATAACTATATAATCAAGTGGGCATTGCATGACATATCTAATAAATGAAATCACGCGATTGTGAAGAAATTGATGATGATCTCCATGGAAAAATATTATTTACCGATTTATGCTATCGATCACAGATGTCAATTTAAATGCAAGAATTTTATGCATCAACAAATTCCGCATCTTTGTAGTTTAATAAAAACAATCGATGATCAAAGTGTATTTCACACAGAGTAGTGGCTTTCTTTACGATAGTTTTTTTTTTATCGACAGTTATTTCAAAATGATTTATGTCACAGTTGTAGTCTAGTGATTATCGTCATGGATTCCTGGACGGCGTGTCATGAGTTCGAGGCTTAGTGACACTGAAGATCCGTTGCGTAGAGGGGTCACGAGTGTAGTTTGGAACACCGAATCAACATGCTGTAATGGATGGGCTGTCTCGTCCATTACAAAAAGAGGGTCAGAAGGAAGATTAGCCATAGTCAAAAAACAAAATCTATTTATTAACAATTCTCAACAATGACACAAATTCAACAACTCAAGTTAAGAAATGCACCAATTGATAAATATGGGGAGCAATAGCGAGGTAGACGAGATAATAGGAATTATAATGATAAATCGGATAACTTACACTTAGAACGTCCAGGCAATACACCTTCTTATATGTGAAGATAATTTCTAAAGTAACCTAATTCAAACCAACCCGAATCCAATTTAACAACTAATTGATCAAATCGTAAATCTTAATATTAATCAAATAATCTACTAAGCACTCTCGCCTAGCTTTACGTTAATCACTCGTTGCTATCCTATTAGCTTTTGACCTCTCTCTCGAACTTGAAAGTTTAATTTTTAAATACAAGCCTTGATTTGAATAATCACGTCTTCTGCTTCGGAGGAAAGTTTTCAATAGAATAATATTTAAAGACCCATTATTCCCCAAGAGGATCAATTGGAAAAACGCAAATAGACCCGTTACAATGCATTGTTATAAAAACAATCACTTTTATTTCGGTTTAATCAATTTATGGCCAATTAAGATTGTAAGCCGAGGGAGCAATCAATTTAGATAACTATCTTGTTCGTAAGATAAATAATGAAACACTTATCTCTAAGTGTGATCCGATTAAGCACTCCTCAGATCTCACCTGTGTAGACTGTAATCCAGTCTATAGCTTCTATCTTTCACCAAGGTATCCGAAAGACACTTCACTAACCTCACTTTAATAACAGCGTAATGACTAACTTTAACACACACAATGTCAGGGTTTAAATAGCACTCAAATTAACATAAAATAAGTTCTCTCTATGGAAGGTGGTTTTAAACTCAAACAACAGTTTAAGAAGTATTTTCCAAAGATGACTGGTGAAAGGACGTGAATACGACCATCAGAGGGGCTAATGCACATGAAATTTATCGTGGCTGAAGAATCCTCCCGTTGGCGTGGTAAGGAAGTTCGGAGAGGGGATGCCGACTAGGTATCGTCCTCGTCGATGGACTATGGCTCAAAATTACGACGTCCGTTGTCAATAGCCCCCTGTTTTCCGGGAGACCGGTTTGCAGCTTTAAATCCATTTTAGATGAACTCGATTCCTTTGAGCATTTCACCAACAGTCCTCGTGTTACTTTAATGTGCGACGTTACTAAACGTACACTAAAAAAAAAAAAAAAACTTAGTATTGGGTTAGTACATGAAATTAAATTATAAAACTGAATTTACGCTTCAGGTTTATTTATTTTAGTATTCAAGTTACAAGGACTCTCGTTTTGTTTGACTCAAAAGTTTTGATCAACTCAATAAATATGCTTCATATTATAATCAAAAGACGATTTGGATATTTAACCTGCAACATGTTTAAGGTGTCCTACTACGTTCGGAACCATGATTTTGAGAAAGAGTATAAATGGATAGTATTTAGGACATTAAGTGTCACTTACATTAGTAAATGTATATAAAATATTTTTTTAAGAATATTATCACGATAAAAAAATTATTTAAGAACAATATTTTGACAAAAAATGAACATAGAATGACCAATTTTCAAAACATTCTCCTTTAATGAAAAATGTTTCTATTATAATAATTATTTGCCTGTATATAGCTCAAACCTCTGTACAGAGGCTGAACTAGAATTTTTGAAATATACAACATAGAAGTGGATTTACCATATTTTACTACAGCAGAGGGGAGAAATTGTAAGAAAAAACGGCCGATAATTATTTCACTTGGTAGTAACTCTGAAAATAATGTGAATTTTTCAAAAATTCTAGCTCAGACTCTCTGGAGAAGTCTACTTTATATAAGAAAAACATTATTATTATAGAAGCATTTATTATAAAAGAAGAACGCTTTGAAAAAAATTATTCTAAGTTAATGTTTTGCCAAAATATATATTTTTTTGGCATAATGTCCTTAAAACAATTTTATACATGCATTTTAATCTAAGTGACACTAAATATCATGAAAAGTATCCATTTATGCGCTTTTTTAAAATCACGGTTCCGAACGCAGTCGGAAACCTTAAAAACTTTCAACTTAATTCCAACGTAATGGATTTTGACTGGTTTAATAAGAAAATATTTTACTGCCAATAAAAAAAAAAGCACATTATTATTCTTTATAACGTTTCAATACGATTTTCGAATAATGAAAAAAACAGTATTAACTACTGAACAGTAAAAACAAATTCGAACAATTGAAAAAAAAAACTTCGCTAAATGTGGAATAGGTGTCACAACCAACTGCATACACACACACACACACAAGAATCTCAAGCGTCCTAAAAAGTTATTGGAAATTTCACGATTAGAAATGGGTCTTCTAAAACACACATATTTGACATCCAGACGTCACTACCATTGCGTGCTAGAAAATAGAACATATCTTGTAAGAGAAAATTAAACACACATCTGTAAGATCCGTCCAACGTAAACCTGTTTTTTTCTGATACATAGTTTCTTCCCAGTAACTCTATTTATTTAACTGCTTGTGTGTTTATGAAGAAAATCATGATAATTGCCATAAAATTATTTTTTTAAATAAGTTTTCCCGAGTAAGAAAATAAGAAGTGTAACATTTTATTCCACAATTATTAATATTTCTTACTAAACCAAATGAATGGGCTAGAAATTCTTTATTATAACCGAGTTAAACAAGCATTCGGTAGTGAGTTGCTTGAAAGAAGACTTAATAATTATCAAGATTGCTTGCCGATAGAATGAATGTGTACTATTAATTAATTATTAAAATGCGCTTATTAGTAAACTAGTTACGTCGAAGGGCGCCGATCAAAACCCATAATATTTTAATTCCTTCGTTCAACATCAAATTTATGTATCGAAATATCGATGCAAGATTTCTTGCTTTGTAAGATAGTATTTAGATTTGTAAGAAATCCTTAGTTTCATCTACAAATTTTCTCAAATTAAATATTGTAATAATAATTCATTTATGATGATCATAAACATCACGAGGACCTCGTAATTCTGAACCATGGTCCAATAACGAGGACGACGCTTGAGCTGTGACATCCCATTTTCCAAACTTCCACACCACCCCAATATGAAGACTTTGAGCCAACTCGGTTTCCACAAATATTTGATAAATGAGTAAGAGGTGATCAAAGATAAGTTCGTCAAAACAAGCTAAAAGGAGAAGGAACTCTTCTTAATGATGGTATTTTAAAAAATCAGAATTTGTCAATGATCAGAAAGAAATGGATTTCGAATCATTAATTTGAGGTAATTCGTAATTTCTTTATAAATATTTATAATATTTTTGGTGGAGAATTCCAGTTATTATGAGAGATCCGTTTTATTTTTAAAAAAAGAAATGGACATTTTAGACCAAACTAATATTTATTCCCAGCGCTAGTATAAAAGCTTTAAATTTAACTCAACCCAAGTGTTAATATAATGTTAATCGAATTATATCTGAACATATGAAAAACATATAATATATTTGCAACAGTTGTACACATCAGAGGTCTCCAAAGTAGTGGTCCGGGAGAAATTTTGCTGGGCCCCAGAAAAATGGGGGAATACACTTATTCATCACGTTAAGTTATGTTTTAAGATGCATTGAAACATAATTCAATTCATAACAATACATTATGAATTAAAAAATTACTAAAGCACTACTTCATAGAATAACGCCACGGGGTAAATAAGTCGTACTCTCTCTGCTGTAGCTGCATTGTTATATGTGGATAAGAGATCCGAGTGCAACGAAAATTCAGGATAATAATTTAAGCATGCATCTAAAAGAAAGCCTCATCGACCGATCGTCCGACTAAACTCACAAATTTAAATTTCATTCATCCTTACCAGATCTCAGTTTTGGGTTTCCATAAAAAGTAAATACCCTTTTAGTGAACAGGCGATGAAAATTCTGATTCAATTCTGTACAACTTATCTATGTGAAAAGACCTTTTCATCTGTCACAGCTATCAAAACACAATACCGATCTTAGCTTGAAATAAATGCAGTTCTCCGTCTTGCAGTAATAACACATTGGATCCAAATATCCATAATCTTATTTCAGTTAAGCAGGAACGTCCATCACACTAGGAATGCATAATGCTAAAAGTGTGATATACTTAAACCATTTTTAATTGTTTTGTTTTTACTGTGTTTTTTTTTTTTTAAATTTTACTATGGTTTATTCATAGAGCTTGCATAATTTGGTTAGAATTAATAGTTTCATTTTATTAACTTGTGACGAATCTATACGGAACTTTATCACTAACCTTCTGAACCGACCTTTTAGGAAATTTAATTCCCTACCTATTTCCAATCAACTCAAAAAGCGGACAGGATTACTTGTTATGTAGATTAGATTCAGTATTTAAGTCAAACGAAATAGTAAAGTTAGAGCAGTAGGAGATAGATATTGAAACATAGAGTTATAGTGATTTTGAATTGAAATATTGTTGTTGAAGATAAATTAACCTCATGAAGAATTGAGATTCCGAGTGGTAAATATCTTTTTGAAGTTAAAATCTTACTCAAGTTTTAAGAGTCGGATTAAAGTTAAATGTTCAATAAGAACATTATTAAATATAACTCTGGGATCTCTTATCGTGGTAATTTCTGCGTGATCATTATTTAATAAATTAATTAATTGAATTATTAATTAATTGAGCTAATTTAAAAGATATTATCTTTAAAACCTCATAATATTAGTTGTCGAATTTGTTAATAAGTCTTTGATTCTATTTGGGAAAGATATCCAAATAAAGAAAGTTAATTATAAAAATGGCTACTGATTCTTTTATGTCTCTTAATTATTCTAGTTCTCAAAGTGAGGTCCCCAGGGACCATTACAAACTGAGTACATTTTATACGTTCATAAATCACACTTTTTTTTTTATAAATATATTTAACACTAAAAAAATCCCATTAGTGGTCCACGGGATTTAAATTAGAATTTACTGGTCCGTGAGTTCAAAAGTTTGGCGATCGCTGGTACACAAGATAGTTACTGCAGCTTTTCATGATCCAGTAATAAAGGGTGTTTTTTTTAAAGGTATAGAACTTTAAATTGCAATAAAACAACGATGTATTATTCGATTGACATGAATTTTTTTTTATTCGAGAGATAATCTTGTGGCATTACATTTTAAATATGATCAAGCAAGGCGTAGATTCGTCGAATGGGCCCAAAACGAGATTGCCGTTGTTCCCGATTTTCATAAGCGAATTTTGTTTAGCGATGAAGCGCACTTCTGGTTGAATGGCTACGTCAACAAACAAAACTGCCGCATTTGGAGTGAAGCTAATCCACAAGTGTATGTCGAAACACCGTTACATCCAGAAAAACTGACTGTTTGGTGCGCTTTATGGGCTGGTGGAATCCTTCTTCAAAAACGATGAAGGCCACAACGTTACAGTCAATGGTGATCGGTATAGAGCCATGATTACTAACTTTTGCATTCCTGAATTGAACAATCATGATGCCCAGGAGCTGTGGTTCCAACAAAACGGCGCAACATGTCACACAGCTCGTGCCACAATCGATTTATTGAAAGACACGTTTGGTGACCGCCTAATTTCACGTTTTGGACCTGTGAATTGGCCTCCAAGATCTTGTGATTTAACACCGCTAGACTATTTTCTGTGGGGCTATGTAAAGTCATTGGTCTATGCGGATAAGCCACAAACGCTTGACCATTTGGAAGACAACATTCGCCGTGTTATTGCCGATATACGGCCACAAATGTTGGAAAAAGTCATCGAAAATTGGACGTCCAGATTGGACTACATCCGAGCCAGCCGTGGCAGTCATATGCCAGAATTCATATTTAAAATGTAATGCCCCAAGATTATCTTTCGAATAAAAAAAAATTTCATGGCAATCGAATAATACATCGTTGTTTTATTGCAATTTAAAGTTCTATACCTCTAAAAAAAACACCCTTTACCACTAGGATGAATTAAAAAAAAAACACTCAGCAAAGTATTTTTTCATTTAACATGATTAATGCATTGTGTGTGTGTGTGTGAAAAAAGTTTTATTGAGTGGTATAATTCTAGTCAAATAAAAATACATAGAAAATCCTTCGTTTACGAAACAACTTTCCTATTTTTTTTATGTTTATTTACATCGATTTTTATTGCACATACAGTCGGGCTTCTATTTAACGAAGTCGCTAAATCCCCCCAAAAAACTTCGTTATATATAAGTGCAAAAAATTCGTTAAATGGAGGTTTACCTTACAATATTCTGTTCTTGTTTACAGGGAAAAATTGCTGTCCGACTGTATTTTTACTCCCATTTTTGTTATTCTTTGTAAATTCTGTAGCAAATGAGATGCTATAAAGCCGTGGTCTCCAACCACCGGTCCGTGGATCAAATACTATCGGTCAGTAAAAGAAACATTAAATTATTTCCCTTTTATTTACTGTGGTATATTTTTCTTGGATTTGGGTTACTTTTTATGAAAATCATTTTATATTCCTTGTTAAATCACTTTATATTTATTTTTTTGGTGTAGCTATATTTTATTCTTAAGTCACGATTAAATACAATTGAATTAACATTATTAAATCAAAAGCAGTCTAAAATATAAACAATCAACATCCTCCCCCTCAGCGGGCCGCTGTAAAATTATAAAACGTTGACCGGTCCGCGGCGATAAAAAGGTTGGGGAACACTGCTATAAAGTATTAATATTTCTTTTGGGAAACTTTGTTACCTTTTTCACTAAATGTAGTAACAGTTTTTAAGATAGTTCTTGAATATAACTTAATTTATTCCAAAAATAATTATGGCCATGGTACCCTATTGGTCAAGGCAACGAACGTGTCATTTGTTAGCGCCTAGTACCGCTGAAGACCCCCGCCGTTTAGGGGCGCGATGCACGACAAATCTGTCGATGCTCAAACGTCCTCCCCTTTGGTGTGGTGTGGCAGTTAGGAGAGGAAGATTCCAGCTCAGGTGTCGTCGTCGTCACTTGGTCATTGTTCAAAATTAAGAAATCCGTCGCCAAAAGCCCCCGAGTATCTGAATAGTTTGACGATAATATTCTCTCACTCACTCCAAAAATAATTGTAACACTCGAAAAATTCTAAAAATCATTAGCATATATGCGCCAGGCAATCTACATTTCAGAATGTGGATTTATTTCACCTTTCTGGGTCATAACCACTGCTGCTATGGTCTCAGTTTGCTTTTGGTAATTAAAAAAAGGCAGTTTTGTTATTATTTAAAGGCCACGGAGAAACTATGGTAGCACCATCTGTTGTGTACATTCGTAACTAATTTTGACAATGGCTTCATTTTAATTCTATGATTTGTCCAAAAATATGACATTTCATTTCTTTTTTGACAATCTCTGTCCTCCAGAAATGCAATTTTAGAATAAATGTGAGATTTTTTTTGGAAAAACATATTTATAAATTAAATATTTTCTAATAGAAATCAAAAGTTAAAATAACGCGAATCAAATAGTTGGAGTTCTAATAATTTGTAATGTAATTCAGACATGAAAATTTCATCATTTTTTGATGGCACAAACATCAAGATGTACTTAATATATAAACAAGCTACAGAATTGTTAAAACTCCCCTTTATTACCCGTTCTGAATTCGTGAACATAATGCGTGTGTCTGTGCTAATCCTTTCGAATTTCTCGTTTTCTTAAATCCAGATCATTGCATTAATTTGACAGCAATAAAGTAAACCAGAAAGAGCAAAAAGTTAAAAAAAAATGCTTTTGTGGAATTTTATTTTTTTTACAGAGTTTTGAGAATATTAGTTTTAAAATCTAAGAACACACAAACGAATAATTAAAATTAACGTACAAATGTTTTTGAAAGCTGGAGGATGAGTATTAATTAACATCATACTATATCTAAGCTAGCACTCCCTCTCTGAAAATCTCTAACATGCCAAAGGGAGGATAGATTTAACGTCCATCAGCCCTTCTGCACGTGGTTCTTCAATGGCACTAGGACTCGAACTCATGACATCCAGGCCACGAGTACGCTACCATGATCACTAGGCTGCGTCCACTTGAAAACTGGAGGGAAATGGAATTTTACAGAAACATCCTTTGCCTTTTGCTCATATTATTGTACTGTATAATGCAGTGCTCCGCAACCTTTTTATCGCTGCGGACCGGTCAACGTTTGGTAATTTTACCTCAGCCCGCTGAGGGTGGGACACGTTGATTGTTTATACTTTAGATTGTTTTGATTTAACAATTTTAATTTAGTTACATTTAAATATGCCTTCAAAATAAGATATTGTTACACCAAAAACGAATTAAAGTGATTTAACGTGGAATATAAAGCAATTTCCGTGGAAAGTTGCTCAAATCCAAGAAAAATGCACCACTTTAAATAAAATGGCTATAGTTTAATGTTCTTTAGGCGGCCCGGCACCATTTGATCCACGGACCGGGGGTTGCGGATCACTGCTGTAATGAATACAGTGATCCAGATTTGAAAAAGAAAATAGAAATTCTCTATTACGTTCTCAAATTCAAATTCAAGAGATCCTTGAGAGAAAATATCCAGTGAGGTTATAAATTTGAACAAATGCTATGTTTTTAACACGCTTTTATAAGTTTCACTTGTATGTAATGGTATCTTAGAATTCGATTTTTACCCACTTTAAAAGGTCAGATTATTTTGAAATTTCGCACACTTGTCAAGGATCGAAGACAATACAATAATTTCAAAATTTTGTTCCATTGTCCTGATTAGGATCGTCAAAAATAACGATTTTAAGGATTCCGAGATTTGGCGACTAATTCATTATATCATTTCCAGGTTTGGCGACTAATTCCAAACTTCATTTCCAAATTTGGCGACTAATTCCAGATATGGTGACTAAAAGATCCCACCGCTTATAAAGATGCAATCCTAAAAATGAAAACGCTTGTTATTAATACAAATAAAATAAATAAAAAGTGTTCTTTATGTGAGAAAGGAAAAAAAAGGGACTCGTGCATGTGAATAAAAATAATTTATGTTCTAACTGCTAAATATTTTTTATTTTTATAAAGTAATACGTTTAGAAGTGATTATACGAATTAACATTATAGCAATACGTTAAAAAGGTGATAACACGATTGACATTTAATATTTCTTCTTAAAACAATTTTATTAGTTTGACCTGTATCTATAGAGACAGAATATTTGAAATATAAAGATATGGGACTCATCCGAGGCCCCGTAAACGGAGAGAATAAATACCCTTCAGACCCGTTAATTAATATCTATTAAAGAGCAAGACTAATTCCAACAGCCACATAATTCTGGTTCCAAATATCAAACTTAAGAATAAATTCAACAAAGAACAAATAATACTTTAAAAACTAAAAAAAAAGGCTTTTATTGTAGATCGAACTAAAAAAATGAAAAATAAATTATAGTTTAAAAAACCCCTAAAAACACGCTTTTATCGTGAATCGAACTAAAAAGTAAAAAAAGTAATTCTTAATATAAGAATATAATTATTAACGAGAAAAAATTAATGTCATTGTAGTAAAAGCGGGGGTTGCTTTGTACTACATTTTTACACTTACTCAGCATTTTGGAATAGAACTAATAAGAAATTAATATGGAGCTCCCCACGCTTTTATCCCAATAACACTAATTTTCTCGTTAATCATTTTATTCTTATACTAAGGATTATTTTTTTTTACTTCTTAGTTCGATTCACTATAAAAGCGGGTTTTTTATAGATCTTTTTTTAAACTATAATTTATTTCCATTATTACGCAACGCAGTTGTCAAAGTGTCAATTAGATCCTGGGATGGTGATAATGCGAAGATAATTCATGAATTTGAGACACGGAAGCACAATGATCAAAAAGAAATAGACGTAATCCTCAGTAAACAGAAAATGGTATTTTGAAAGAAGACAATTGTATGTATTTGAACGTTAGAGACTGTAATATTATTTTCTTCTCTTAGTGGGTACTAATACTGGTGTTCAAAATTAAAAGAATTTCTAGATTTGTTGATTATCTCTAGAACAACTGGACAAATTTTAATAAAATTTGGTATATATATATACACTCAGGAACATTGAAAATAGCGACCCAAGAAGGAAGCTAAGTACAATTGCGAAACTTTGCAAATAAGTACAGCGTAATGTGATATGCAAATGATCCAAGTTTTGTGCCAATACGCAGGCTCATACACGCCAAGGTGGCGCTACAATCAGGAAGAGGGTACTATATAAGCCAAAGGAAATTCGAAGATTCATAAACGTGACGATTACCCGCCGATTGTAGGAAGACTTTGGTAAGCGAAACATACCAGGTAAACGTGCTAGAAGACATTTCTCACAGTTAAGCGAGTTATAGAGAGGCCTGATCATCGGGATGAAAACTGCAGGCTGGTCGACGCGCCATGTTGCTGGTCAGTTGGATCGTTCGGAGTGTGCCGTTAGAAATTGTTGGGAGCAGTGGACACGAGAAGGTACCCACGTGAGGAAAACCGGGTCTGGTGCGACCAGGAAGACCACGAGGAGAGAAGATTGAAGGATCGTGCGGCAAGCACAGTGACTGGTTCAACGATACAGCAGTGACTCGTTCAACGATACGAGCACCTTGGAAGTAGGCGTAGCAACACCGGAACATCGGCAACTGTTCAACTTACAATTTCACAGATTGGCAAAAAGGTTGTGCAAATCTTAAATGATAACCAAGCGCCCGTTCCGTGCACACCCTTCTTTAACACCGGAACATCGGCAACTGCGTCTATTTAAGTCATTGGTGCCAAGATAGATATTGAAACATAGAGATCAATGTTGGAATGTCACAGATTGGCAAAAGGTTGTGTTTAGTTAAAGTTAAAAGATATTAAATATAATTCTGATCCCGGTTTGTTTTGGGGACAGATGATAACCGTTAATAAGTCTTTGATTCTATTTGGGAAAGTGGAGGCACCCTGGTGAGCGGGGACAATTTCCCCACACTGTTCTACGTCACACTGCCCGCACAGCTGGTGTAATAGTCTGGGGGTCCATAGCCTATGATAGCCGGTCCACTTTAATTGTGATGCGTGGAACCTTAACGGGCCAACGTTACGTTGATGATATTCTTCGACCCCGTGTAGGACCTTTCCTAAATGGTCTCCCAGGGGCAATTTTCCAGCAAGATAATGCTCGTCCGTATACAGGAAGAGTTGCTCAAGACTTCCTACGTCATTTTCAGACTCTTCCATGGCCGTCCCGCTCCCCCGATTTGTCCCCTGTAGAGCACGTGTGGGATCAGCTAAAACGGCAGATGCCATCGTGTCCCATCTGCCTCAGGACAGCATAGGGTGTCTAATCAACTCAATGCCGGACCGTGTGGCGGCATGTATTGCAGCTGGAGGTGGTCCAACGCGCTATTGAAGTTGTCCAGTATTTGTGTCGTTGCACACCCTGTATTCGTTTAATTGTCTTGTTTTTTAGATCAAGTGAATCTCTCATCTGTGTCACTATGTGTATTAAATTTCATTTCAATCGAATGCTTTCTTCTTGAGTCGCTATTTTCAATGTTCCTGAGTGTATAACACAAAAATAATCATTCAATAGTTTGTGGCGGTGGTATCTATATAAGCTAGCAACAGCCTCCGGACTGAAGTGATCATTTTGGTCTGGCGGTATGTTACGTGCTTACGGAGCAGAAGGTGCCGATTACTATCCATCTCGTTGGTGAACCTAGCTGAACTTTGAAAAAGCGCAACATTCGCGCAGCTGTTGTGGCGCCATCTACCAACCATAAGGACAACCGAAAGCCATCAGATCCACATGACGCGACAGCAACAATTCACACGTTCCCCATAAGAACTATATCGTTCATTCGCCTATCCACCGATTCACTTTTAGGGGAATGTGTGGTGGAGGTATCTATATAAGCCAGTAACAGCCTCCGGAGTGAAATGATCATTTTGGTTCAGCGGTATGTTACGTACTTACGGTGCAAAAGGTGCCGAGTTATATAGTTCTCAAGTTATAACACACACGTGTAATCGTGCGTAACACTCATCGAAGTCGGAAGGTATGAAACAGTAGTTGTAAAATATAACAAGAAAAATTGGTTAAAATAGGGAATATGGTCTCCTCTTTCAGGTAAACTAGCCTCTCACCATGATTTTATAACAGAAATAAGGGAATTTATGAGTTTCTGTGGAAATTAATTCCACTCGTTCAGCAACTCTGTTTTCGGGCCTTGGATCGTTTTCGGAGGGGACTTACGAGTTGCAATTGCCTTTCCAAGAACGTCCCGGCATTTCCAAACCACTATACCGTTAGTCCCCGACCCTCGGGCCACGGACCGGTACCGGCCAACCCAGGAACCTTAAAAAATTCTGTTTTATTTACTGTGGTGTATATATTTCGGGTTTGTGCGACTTTCCAGGGAAATTACTTAATATTCCGTGTTAACTCCCTTTATTTTAATTTTTAGGCTTACTTGTATTTTTTTCTGAAAGCCTATTTGAATACAGTTAAATTAAAATTGTAAATCAAAGCGGTCCAAAATATAAACGATAAACATCTCACCCTCAGCGGACCGTGGTAAAATTATCAAACGTCGACCGGTCCGTGGTGATAAGAAGGTTGTTGAACACTGCTCTATACGCAGGAGGTCTGGAGATCTAACTGGCCAATTTATTCGGCAAATATCCTCACTTTCCAGAAATTCGTCGACCAGATGCGTTCTATGGGCCTCACGTTATCTCCTATTAAAACAAAATCAGGGTCAAATGCACCCATGAAAAGGCGAACATAGGGCTCAAGACCTCAGCCCTATACCTCACAGCAGTTCCAGTGCCTCTTTGAAGGGCGTGGAGGTGTGTGCGGCCATTCAATGGGATTGTAAGGTATTAGCCCGTGGGTGATGCCTTACTTCCAACTTATCCTCGTGACCTAGGGTTGTAGGAGTGAATGAAGAACCAGGCATTGCCATAATCTTAATATCTCTTTATTAAGATCTTAACTTAAACACTATTCTATGATAATATTTATATTTTGACTCAGCGGGTCTGAGGTGAAGAAACACACAATATGTATTACCAAATAAGCGCGACCTAATCACTATATTTAACTTTACCACCTATTCCTAATCTCAGTATATACACAGTTCCTAGTATTAATTTGAACGATCCTACCTCTATATCCTAGGTAAGCAATAAGTCACTCGAATTCTCAATGAAGGTATGGTTTATCTCGAGTGGAATGGTATCCTCCTTGACTTGAACACACTGGCACGAATAGCTGAGCACTTGAATATCGGATAACTTCTCACTTCTAACTTTAACACTCCTAACCGCAGACTAGCATAATTACTTCCCAAAAGCCACCCCGCTTACGCTAAACTTTTGCTTTTTAAAAGGTTCTTAATTCGCATAATCACGCGTCGCTTCTGGATTTAGTTGGAAAGAGTTTGCCTTTTTTGGCCCCAAAGAACCCATGTAGACAATTAATAGAAAGCGCGATGAGCCCGTCACGGGATTCCTGCCTAAACCATCAAACATTCGCTATTGTAATGGTCAATTTTCTCGAACATTGGAAGTAGTTGGTAGTGGATCCCTGGTTCTCTCCATATTAAAGTACTACGAGAATATATTGGGCCTGAAGGCTGGGGACCACTGGTATAGAGTATGCCTGGCATGTTCTTGGGGAGGCAATTGCAACTCGTAAGCCCTCTCCGAGAACCATCCAAGGCTGGAAAACAGAGTTGCTTGAACGAGTGGAATTAATTGCCATATAAACTTCTAAATTACCTTATTTCCGGTATAAAATCACGGTGTGAGGCCTGTTTATCTGAAAGAAGGGATTATACCCCCTATTAACCAATTTTTCTTGTTATGTTCAGCAACTGCTGTTTCATACCTTCCAACTTCAATGAATGTTACGCACGGTCACGCGTGTGTATTTTAACTGTTGAATGATTATTTTTATGCATTATATATATATATATATATATATATATATATATATATATATATATATATATATATATAGCCCTATATACTTACCAAATGTTATTAAAATCTGTCCAGTAGTTCTAGAGATAATAAAAAAAATCTAAAAATTCTCTTACTTTTGTGAGCACCAGGGTATAATAAAATACCATATAACAATAATGGCACAAACGTATGATCATTGAAGGACTCATCTTCTCAGGAATTCTAAATCATTGAATACAATATAGAAAAAATGGGCTATAAAGAAGTATGCCCCCCCTTCTTACTGTTAAATAATGTTCAAAACCTCAATTTACACAGGAAATGTTATAGTTTTGAGTTCCTGTGTCACTCAGTTGTATAGGTTTTGGGTCATTCAGGGGTGGAAAGACTAGGAATTGTATCTCAGACATGATCTATAACGTCAAGATTCGGAGATCTACGTAATTATCTACTTTTGACGAGTATTTTCATTTTCCAGAAATTCGTCGGACAGGTAGGAGGCGGGCCACATGTGGATGAGTATTGTTAACCGTAAAAATGAAATCAGGGCAAACTACACTCCTTCAAAGGTGAGCACAGGGCTACAAAGTTTTATCCATATACTTCACTGCACTTATACTCTCTCTGTAAAAGATGACAGTCTCCATTGTCCAAAAAGATGCTTCGTATTTCCTCGAACTACTATACCTGTCTTTTCCTCGAATGTTGCAGCGGCCGTGCTAGCCCAATGGTCATGGTCACGGATTCATATCTGGCGTGTCGGGAATTCGAGCCCTAGTGCCACTGAAGACCAACCGTGTAGAGGAGCAGATGCACATTAAATCTGTCGAGGTTCAAAGTTTTCCTGTTGGTGTGGTAGCTCGGATGTCGTCCTCTTCGCTTGGTCAAGGTTCAAAATTGTGAGGTCTGTCACCAACAGCTCTCGCGTGTTCCTTTATTGTGTGACCTTAATAAACAATCATTCACACCCCGAATGCTTAATGGCATATAGAAGGTGTCAGGATATTTCCAGTAGTTAGATTGGAAATGGATTCATCAGGAAATTGAACGGCTTCCGACTCATCCCTGTTCTAATAGCCATATTATCTGCATCATGCTAAACGTACTATGCTATAGGTATAGAAGTGAGTGGGCTCAAATAGATACTGCAAAAAGGCCTTTCTGTTGCAGTCTTTTAGAAAAAGAAATACTTGAAACTTGGATTCTTTCGGCTGTATGAAGTTCACGTGGCAACTGAGAAATTGTTAGATTCTTGTTATGCCTGGCTGTAATAAGCAAGCATCAATTGAACGTTATGGCTCTTGGTAGCCATGCTTTCTAACTATCACTCCCTTTTTCATGTTATAAACGCCATTATCTCCAATAATATTCACATAACGATGGGTGTTACATTAGAATCTGCTCATTCCTCTCGTCGATTTGACATCTCACTCTATCATGCAAACGTCCAACCGACTGATATAGCAACTCATAAAAAACATCCTTTTAACTTGAACTTACGTTTTTAAAGGCGTATAACTAGAAGAAGGGACTATTTACTTTATCAATGATTTTTTTCTTTATTTTTTGTAACCTTTCTCTTAAACTTACCTCTGGTGATAATGCACGGTCAAGCGTCTGCATCATAATTGTTGTGCATTTTTATTGTTATTTTATTAATCGTGTGCATGCTTGTTTTATTAATCATTATAATTCATTTCATTTCAATTAGTAGTATTTATAAAAATAATCATTCACACACACACACACAAATGAAAATTATTTTAATTTTAAGTGCTAATGTATACAGGGTGGTCCCGAATTCATGGTGCAAACTTTAAGGGTAGGTACAGGACATTGTAACAATCATTTATTGGTTAGAAATGTATAGGCGCAAGTGACGTGGTGAGGCAAAAACACACACAAAAAAAATTAGAGACGAAAGGAAAGACAAAGTATTTATTGAAAGCGCCGATAACGAAAGCGTTGACATGTGTAAAGTTTCCGATGACTGTTCATAACAGTTCAGCACACGAGCTGTGAAGTCCAGCTGCAGCTCACATTGCTGTACCAACCACTGGCAATCGGAGAAGGTACTCTTCCAGGACTGAAAGACTAGTCTGAGTACTCGCTGGAAATAGAAGTGGTGTAATCGACTTCATTTTAACACTCTACAAACAGTCTGATGATCACACTTACGTGATGAGCAACAACTCCTTGATTCCTTATGCTCCTTGTGCTTGATTCGGGTCTATCACCCACAACGCTCAAGGTGCTTTCTTCAAGGCTTGGACTGCGTATAGCTCTTCGTCGAACAACATCATGTCTGGTGACGTGGAACGAACGTGTTTCACGAAGTTGACGATGTAACTGTTGAAAACTTCTGTGATCCGGCATTCGTCGATCAGGAAACTTGTATGATACATTCGTAGCGCAGCTCTGCCATTACCATTTCCACGGTCGTACATGTGATGTTTGTCTGCATTTTCGGCATACGTAAAGTCTCCCGTCGTAGACGTCAGCAGAATAGCGAATGGTACTTTCCCCTAATGAGTTGCATCATGCTGAACGGCGGCTAGACATCTACTGCCCCTAACGGCAACGCAACCAACCAATATTTTCATTTCTCCTTTCTTTTATTTCCACTGTTTGCACCTTACTGCGTTTATTGTGCCCATACATTCCTATACAATAAATAATAGTTACAATGTCTTGTATCTATGCTTGAAGTTTGTACCATGAACTAGGGACCACCCTGTATACGTGGGGTCACATAAGAAAATTTAAGTTACTTATTTGAGTTTTTTTCGATTTTATTTTAGCCAATGGAGAGTAATTAGTAATTTGACTACTCATCTTCGTTATTCTATTAAAATTTTAAGTACTAAAATTTACTGTTACAGGGAGGATGAATTGTTTTTAACAATCTGAATTACGTCATACTGGATAAAAGTTTAGGCGTATGTTTCATGGAACTCTAGTGCGAAATAACTGGTTAAAACCCATCACAAGGTATAACGTTGTTTACGTTGTTGGAATTACAGCGAATTACGTATGTTACAACAATGGGCTAAACGTCACATGAAAAGGATAAACACATGTTTCCAGTCAATCAGTTCACAAATTCATCTGACGTCTTAATCACACGATAAAAGCAATCACGTGTTTCCGGTCAATCAGTTTATGAGCTTCTCTATTGCCAACGTTTGCTCTTTGCAGAAACTTTCTAGTAAAAAGTACATGTTTGTCAACATTAATAACGTACATAAGTAAACAAAAGGCACCCGATTTAAAAGTACATCTACAGTACATATACTTTTTTTTAATTTTGAAAATCTTTTTGAAGAAATTTTTAAAAAAACGTTTGAGCATCTTTACCTAATTATCCAATTTGAAATTGTATCTAAATTTTGAAAGTCGTACAACAAGTTCATATCTAATGTCAGTTTGTTTTGAATTCAGTGGAAAACGCGGGATTGTACGAATAAAGTTAGCGTATTATGATCTTATCTAAATACAATTTAAATAAGTAAAACAATTTCTAACGATCTTTTCTTCGACGAATTTGATCTGTTCAGAGAAGCTTTGTTTAACGGTTTTCGTGACCGTTACCTCATTCTGCCTTCATCTCTTTATATCAATCGATAATGCTATACCAGTAGCAAAGCTCATTAAAGAAATATTTTTCAAGCCGCATAGCTGCTTTATTTTAGTATCCTATTAACTTAATTATCTTAAATTCTGTGTATCAGATATTGGATCTTTTTACTTTTACATCATTATACTTTATAGATTGAAAATGTTCTACATCGGAGAGTAACACAAAGTGGAAAAAGGAAGCTTCTTTATAGAATTATGCTTTGATACATTATATTTCAAGTATCAAAATCGAAAATTAAATGAAGGTTCAATATATGTGGTATTTTTTTGTATTTTAACATTGATTAATTCTTTGTGATATTTTAATGACGATATATATGTTGTGACGGGCTCACGTGCTTTTTCATTAACATGTCCTTTTGGGTTCTTTGGGGGCCAGAATGAATGGCAACACTTTTCCAACCAAACCAAGAAGTATAGCGTGAAGGAAAGATGAAAATTAGGAAGCTTTTAAATAACAGAAGTTTAGAGTAAGCTGCGGGGCATTTGGGGAATGTTATGATAGTCAGTATTTCAAATGTGGAGAGGTTTTGAGAAGTTAGGTGACAGCCAATAGAAGTTACCCGTGACAGAGAGTCCTTAGGTCAAGGTGCATACCATTGCGCGCCAGTGAACCGCAACTTCAACTAGGATCAGATAGATTGATACTTCGTTGGATATTAAAGGTCCGTGTCACTATTTAGGTATTCGGATCTGAGTGTACGTTTAAATTGAGCTTAGGCAAGTTAGTTATTGATAGTGGTCCCAGTTACGTTATTTCGGTATTATATATTGTGTGTTTAGCCACCGTAGATTCTCTCACCTATCATATTATTTTCTAAGCTGTTAAAGGTTTAAGTTAAGATCTTAATAAAGTAATATTAAGACTATGGCAGCTTCTAGTTCTTCATTTATTTCTACACCTCTAGCTCACGCTGATAATTTAGGAGAAGGGCACCCGAGGGGGGGGGCTTACAATGTTAATTGTAAATGTAACACTTTTCATATTAATAATTAGATTCCCTTTCTCTGAATTACAAAATGATAAACTAACACAACTTATTAATTGGATATCAATTTATATTCTCTGTTACAAGAATATATTTATATTCTTGTAACAGACATAAACGTTAAAAAAAATATCGTTTTATCTGAAGTATAGACAAATACCTCCTACACAATGCATTTCTTTTATTATTTGAAATACTATAGTACAGTGCTTCTCAAACTGTGGGGCGTGATAAA
Organism: Trichonephila clavipes; assembly: GCA_019973935.1. Taxonomy (NCBI): domain Eukaryota; kingdom Metazoa; phylum Arthropoda; class Arachnida; order Araneae; family Nephilidae; genus Trichonephila; species Trichonephila clavipes. The sequence goes on along the minus strand of BMAU01006061.1, from coordinate 807,906 downwards.
CCTACAAGGGAGGCGCGAGCATATCGAAAATAAAAGATTAAAAAAATGTATTTACTGGAATGAAGTAAAACAAAATACTTTCTGACATAATAAAAAATACACGCTTACACTGATATAATTTATATATATCATCTGCGATATTACGTCATCAAAAATAAAAGCTTCTACTTCAAAACCTTATAAGCTATCTTTAATACTATAACCAAATAAAAAACATTTTACTTGATTTTCTGTAATCCTATGAGGAGAGATTTTCTTTTCTTACGTTTTCTTTTCAAAGCTAAAATGCTACTCTTTCAGAGAAGAAACAAAACCCAAACCCATAATCAAAAAAATTTTTAGGAAGATAAAAAATTCATCATTGTTATATTATTGCCATCAGCTGTAGGCATCAGAATGTATTTTTTTTTTTTTTTTGCTGCGGTTTAACCTTCGAACTAACTTGTACGGTTAGTTACGTCCCTGCACTTATGTATTTGTTTTTTCATTTAGGGAAATGTTAAATAAACTATTTCTGCTGGGGGTTTTCTTTGTAAAATGTTTTTATGACTTTTGAAAAAGCACAGAGAGCTCTTTGAAGGATTACTAGGCCAAGATTTATTTTTAGGAGTATTCCCAAACATATAAAGCATAATGAAAAACGTTTTACATAATTTTTTAGAATATCCTTGCTGTAATAAGTACACTTTTAATCCGGGAGTGGTCACGCCGAGCACTGAGTGCACGAAATCGGTAATTCTGGCAAAACTGTTTAATTGTTACCAATGGCCCTGACACTATCCTCCTGTTTGACAGTCTTAACGTGAACTAAAGTATATTTGTCACATATCTCCCTCTTTTTGGGAGTTAAAAAGTTTTTTTTGCATTCTTAAGGTACTTGTTTTGACTGAGTTCCCGGGGTGTGATAACTTTTTTTTTCTGATATATTTTCTGTGTCCTTGAAAGTAGGGGTGAGTATATTTTCTCTTAATTAAATTATTCACTGGAATTGCGATTTTTATTGTGTACTATAAAAATAATTATAAAAAAAAGGATTGAGATGACTGAATAACCCCACTCGACCAATAGTATCGAGTGAGCGCCTGCTCCAGGGTTAAGGTATCCGAGTACGTTCGGAACCGTGATTTTAAAAAAAACTCATAAATGGATAATTTTCATGATATTTAGTGTCACTCAGATTAGAATACGAGCATAAAATTGTTTTAAGAGCATTTTGACAAAAAAAAATTTATTTATTTAAATATAATAATTTGGCAAAAAATTAACTTAGAATAATCTTTTTTCCAAACGTTCTCCTTTTGTGAAAAAATGGTTCTATTAAAATAATATTTTGACTGCATATAGCTCAGACCTCTGTACAGAGGCTCGACTAGAATTTTTGAAAAATTCACATTATTTTCACCAATTAAAATAATTATTGGCGTTTTTTTCTTAAAATTTCTCCCCTCTGTTGTCGTAAAATATGAATAAACCCACTTCTAAGTAATTTATTTCAAAAATTCTAGTTGAGCCTCTGTACAAAGGTCTGAGCTATATACAGGCAAAATTTTATTAGAATCAAAGTATTTTTCACTAAAGGAGAACATTTTGAAAAAAGATTATTCTAAGTTAATTTTTTGCCAAAAGATTGTATTTAAATAAAAAAAAAAAATTCAAAATGTCCTTAAAACAATTTTATGCATTTATTCTTATCTAAGTGACACTAAATATCATGAAAACTATCCATTTATGCTCTTTTGCAAAATCACGGTTCCAAACGTAGTCGGATAGCTTAAAACGTATTGAAGTCTTTTCGCTTTAAATATTAAAAATAATACAATTATTCTTCATCGGAATTTTATATTATTATTCATTATTCAATATCAATTCTAAATGCTAATTCTGTGAGGCTTAAAATTACAGTTCGCTTAAAACTAATTATAATTTGAGCAATCATTTAAAAAAATTATTTTACATTTTTGTGTAAACATTGTCGCGCACTTGGCTTTACTCTCCTTACAATTCAGCGATTATATCAGTAATGTTTAATTTTCTTATAAATGAACTCGTGCAAAGAGCAGGGACTTCATCCGATATACTTTTAATGTATCAGTTCTGCACAGAGTATTTTATAACTAATTAATTAAAACTAAATTAAGAACAAGTTTAATAAGTATTAGCGACTTCCGTGGGCTTGTCTTACAGAACAAAGCTTTTCAAAGGAATGCTTATGATTAGAAATTGACCCTCTGAGTTCTTTTTCTATATTTAGCTGATATCTATATTTTGTCTTCTAAGCAGCCACCGCATTTTGCAATATTTTCCAATTTAAAAATTAGAAAAAGGAAAAATAACATCATAATTATCTTATTGCTTAATTTTTTTTGCTTAAAAGTAACATATACAAAATTTAATACTTATGTCATGAATTTGTACGGTTTATAATAAAGATTGCTGCTTTAGCGTCAAAGTGTATTATTATTGCATTCGGTACATTATTAATGTAAAAGGGAGGCGTGATAAAAATTGTGATTGAAAAGGGGGGCGCCAATATTGAGAGTTTGAGAAGCACTGCTATAGTACAAATTTTACGGATTGTGGCTTCTTGTGGGATACAATAACGAACTCATAACTTAAGGGTGGCGAGTTCAGACCCCGTAGTTCCAAAGTTCATCGCAACATAGTAGATGACGAAAGTCAAGCAGTCAAAGTCCTTCCAATGGCGTGACGTTGATGATAAGAAAATAAGACTCAGTTGTTAACTTCGTCATGTGATTGAAGTTCAAAATGACTAAGCGTATTGGGTTTATAAAGCTGGACTTTTAATCAAACAGAATAAAGCAAATAGAAACAATAAGATAACAAATATCTTTAAGAAATTCTTTTTGCATTTTTATTTCAAACATTTAGAATTTTGTGTGCATTTATAGTTCATTTTGCAAATTCTTATACACTTGCCTCTGACAGTCTGCGTACAGACTATCATCTTTCATGTTCATTCAAAGATCACTAATTGTAAATGAAGTCTTTCTGAAAAAATACAATTTTTATTGATTCCTCTAACTTCGTAAATTCAAATAGTATATTTGTATTATTTGTTACATAAAATAATACAAATATTTATAACTTTAGACCGACACTAATCGTGTGCTTCAAAAGTATACTCACACCGGAAAAAATCTTTACGATAATGGATTGCAACTAAAAGTTAATACTTTTAAGCTATTCCGTTCTTATTATAACTCTTTCAACATATTTGGCAGGGATTAAACAATCTTAGTTGTCTCTTATGAAGTTATTTTGTTCCATTCTTCAACTATTACAGATTTGAGCATTACTTTGTATGTTATTACGACCTCCCTGATTATCCACTCGAGTAAATCCCACAAATGCTGTATTATGCTTAGGTCTGGAGATTGGGATGGCTTACGGATATTAATCTGGAACGTGGTACAACCGCCATGACTTTATAATATAAGCCATTTGCTTGGTACTTTTGTCCTGCTGAAAATAAAAATCATCACTCACCGCAAGTTTCTCGGCTCTTATCCTGATATTTACTTCAATAAGTTCAAGTAATTAAAATTTTGTACATTGTTGATTCAATAAATTCTAGATTACCAACCCAAAGACTTTCTATCTACCACCAAACCATTATGTCTCCTCCTCTATATTTCAAAGTCCAAAAATGGTTCTTTTTCTTAAGATTTATGCAGGAATTTTCGCATGCATATTTTTGTCCTTTTGGACACCGAAAATGCAAAAATTACTTTCAGTTGAATATATTACATTCTTCCAGAAATTATGTATCCTATTTTTAGGTGTTCATTGGCTAAGGTTCTCTCAGCTCTGTTAAATCGAGAGACGAATGGCTTCTTCAGGTCAACTCGACCTTGATAATCATCCTTTTTAGTTCCTTTCGAATAGTAGTTAAATTCACATATTTTTGGAATATCTCAGCAACACTTTTAGCAATTTGTGAAGCTTACAGAGTCTTGGATTTATTTTTACTGAGCGTAGTACAAGAGCGTAATACAATTCTCGAGGTAACATTGAAGACGGGGTGCAGAGCTTGGCTTAGACGTTAAAATTTCAGTTGACATATAGTATATGATCACTTTTTGAATGAATGAATTAATATCTCCTATTAACAGTTTCAGGAATTTCTATAAAATTTTCCCCTTTTCTAAAGAACTAAGATGATTTTTCTTTCAGTAATATATCGATACCTTTTCTGTTACCTACCATGGAGTCATACAAGCATTCAAATTTCAAATCCTAAATAAATTGTTAAAGAAGCTTAAAATTACTTTAAAACATGATTTAGCGCAATTACTTCACAATTAACTTTCTTTAAAAGCTCTATTTCGTAAGTGTAAGCAGACTTTTGGCGGGAGTGGTTAGTTCTTGGGGGTCTCGTTCTTGTTTTTTCATGTTAAGGTGAATTTTGTTGTTTAAATAAGGGAATTTTGAATTATCCTTGAGAGGTATGTTGTTTTTCTGAAGCGAGATTTTGATGGTAATTTCAGCATAAACACATAAGATGATTGCCTGTATGCAGACTTTCGGAGGCAAGTTTATTTATTATAAATTTGGTTGAATGGTCTTGTGAGTGAGTGATTGAATATTAACGTCACACTGTTCAGCTACACGAGGGCTTTTGGCGACAGACCACGTAATTTTGAACCATGGTCAAGTGACGTGGACGACACCTGAGCTGGCACCCCCTCCTCTAACTACCACACCACACCAACGGGAGGACGTTTCAGCTTTCGACAGATTTAACGTGCATCGCTGCCCTACACGGCGGGTCTTTAGTGGTACTGGGCTCGAACTCGTGACAAGGAAAGCCACGATCCGATACCTATACCACTCGGCTACCGCGATCTGAATGGCCTTGTGAGAATGATAGCTTGTGTTGATGAACATGTCTTGTAAGCCTTTTTCAATGAATGCATTAAAAGCGAAATTTTAAGAAAGAAAGAATAAAAGAGAAAACAAGAGATTTATATATAAAATTGATAATTACCATCTTAAAAAAATTATTAAAATTTGAAAAATGGAATAATTTGTTTTTTCATTGCTTCATTATTTGATATTTGTTATGTTTCAGTATATTAAATTAAGTATAAGAAAAATGCCACTTTTCTAAAAGAACGCGTATGGGGGGTGGGGAAAAAAAGAAGTAAAAGAACATATACACGAAATTACGTTTTTTTTATTACAATATATTAAGTGCTTATAATTTTACTCCTTAAATATTTAGTTGATGATTATTGTGAAAATTTCCTTCATTCTATAATATGATATTAAAGTGAGTATAATATCATAATAATGATAATAAAATAATAATAATAATAAAATAATATAGAATCTATATATTATTCTTTTTTAGAGAGAAAATATTTTAAGAAAACTGCATTTATAAATTGCTACATTTGAATAGCATTAGCAATATTGAGAAAATGTCGTCATATTTCGGTGAAACACAGTAACCAATGCCATTGATAACAAACAATTTTTATATAGTAATAACCATGCTCAAAGTTACTGTACAAGTAATACAATTTTACTTATTATTATTTTTAAAAATTATTATTTTAGCGGGTTATCACGTCATATTTTCATTTAACAGATTTTATGATTTGATTACGTCACCGAATTTCATTTTTTTTTTTTGTGTTATCGCATAATAGAAATAATTCATTTCTTGTTTTTTAAGAGGGGATTGCAAAGGCTCTAACAATTAAAGAAGTAGGACTGAAGTGTAATCAAACCACATTAAATCATTTTATCGCGAAGCAGCAAAAGATTCGTCATGTGTCACCCTTAAAGATTACATGTAGTTTTATCCCTTGAAGCAACTTGTAACACTATCATAAGGATATATGCACATTGTACTTATGTATTTTCCTTAAATTTAAATTTCAAACTAACATGGGAATGTTAAGAGATTGAAGCTGTATTCCAGATATTATCCTTGCCTTTTCGCACTGCATCGGAATTAAAAATTGCGTCGCCAATAATTATAGGTGACGGAGAGATTATAATGAGTTAGATTGTAATCTGACACACACATACGCCCACTTACTTATACTCACTCATACACACACATGCGATCACACACACATACTCATACATACGCATACACACACATACGCTCACACACATACATATATAGGGTTAATCTGACATAATTCAAGAAATCCAAATCCCAGATAAACATTTTTTAGTCCGTGTAGTTATGTGATTTTAAATCGTGATATATTTTTAATAATTTCGTAACTCAATATACATTACTAATCTTTATTTCTTGTTTGATTTAAGTTAATTGTCTGAAAACTATTTTGAAAGTTTTTGAAATCGAAAATAAAACATCAAATGAAAAGAAAGAAAAGAAAAGAAGAAAAGAAAGAAGAAGAAGATTTTTAGAAAAGAAAAGAAAAACATTTTTTTTTGAAATATTCGAGAACGATTAAGCAGAGCTGGTGTGTACCGGGGTCTGAACTTAGTCTTTACCGTAGAGACTACCCCTTGGGGCTTTTGTCTACGAGCTTCTAGGAATGTAACACCCTTCCCATAAGCAGGCCCGGCCTTTTGTATGAAAGGACCTGGATGCAAGAAACCATTTGGGCCCTGAATTTTTTGTAAAGTAAAAAAATTACAAGTACGAACATACATCACTGATGAATGGTGATTTTGTCTTTGCTAATACAGCGGGTGATCGGTTAACGAACAAATCGGTTAACGGTTTCCGGTTATCGGTTTCAAGAAAGATTTTTTGTGTTTGGACAACGAACAAATATTCGGAGGTGATCAGGAAGACAGCCCTTAAATTATGGATGAAATTTTGACAACTGCTAGAGATCTAGAATTGGAGGTGAATGAGGATGACATAGATGAGCTCATAATGGGACATGAAGATGAACTGACGATAGAACTCCAAGAAATTTTGAACGAAGAACACCAAGAAACACAACGAAATGTGTCTCCTTCTGAACAAGAGGAAGACGAAAGAGGACCAATGCCGACATCTGCCATTAAAGATCTTTTGAAAAAGTGGGAGACTGTCAGAGCAATGGTCTTAGAATGGCACCCAAACCAAGCTGATGTCAGTAGGATTGGGGATCTTTACAACGACAATGCTATTAATTATTTCCGGAAAATCCTGAAAAAGAGAGAAAAGCAATCGACATTGGACATGTCCTTCAACGCCCTATAAGCAAAAAATGAAAAGGACTGATTAATATGCAAGACTATATGTACGTATTATTTTTTTAAAAACTTACTAAGAAATTATACATTTTTTTTTAAATTTAATTTTTAGGATCTCCAGAACGAATTAATCGATTTCACATAGAAGTCTATGGTGAATGGATGATCGGTTAACGAACAATTCGGATAGCGAACATAGTCTTGGAACAGATTATGTTCGTTAACCGATCACCCACTGAATATTAATTTCTTCCGAAAAACTGCATTTTTTTAAATGTTCCAATGCTTAAAATATTAAGCATTCTTCACACATGCTTGACAGAAGTAAGTTCTTTAATAATTTTAATTAGCTGAAAGAGCACTTAGCACTTGCTATAAGAGCTCCTTCTTAAAGAAAAGTTTTAACACACTGTTAATAGATTTAAAAATAACTCATTATAATTATTTTTAGTATGCATTGCAATATGTCTTGTGCGTTTACATCCCTTTCAATCAAAATCAAATCCCGTATCAAACCAATTTCCTGGATTAGGTTTTCATACATCTATGTTATAAAATGTTACAAAGTTTATGGAACATTTTTCTTATTCATGTTTTGCTAAGGTTTTATATTAGTGATTAATTTGAAATCCGAAAGAATATTTGGTATAGTATTAAAGATATCTTTTATTTATATACAATAACAGAAGCAATTACAGTGTTAAAAAATATCATCTAAATTTTTCTACCGATTTTCTATAACTTACCTTTTGTTACTTCGAAATATAATTTTTTTTTATTTTTTGACTTGGTTTTTCAGCAAGATATTCTGAAATATTAGAATTATATGTTACTCATTTCGCGTGTAAGAACGTGTTGCATTTTGGATTTCAGTTTTAATTTTATTAGCTAAATTAAAAGCCAAGTCAAGAATAATTGTTTTTGCTTGAGATAGTTTAGTGGTAGTGTTAATTTTGGATAGTAGAATCATATCTGCTCAGAATCACAAGCATAGAAAAACAATATTTTAAAATTCTGGCATTTGTTACGAATTTTGCAATTACTAAAAATATTAAAACTTAAAAACGCTTACAGAAAAACATCAGGAATATATATTATTTTCATTTCTTAAAGCGGACTGTACAGTAATGAGATTTTTTCTAAAAAGTTTAATGTTTGGGAGGGGATCCTCGGAGAGTTCTCCGAATCAAGTGCAAAAACTAAGCATTCACACCATCAAGAATAAGTTTGGAGACTGTCAGATTGAAGAATTTAGAGATCTACAACACAATAGTTCACGATAAAATATATTCTTTGTCATATTGACAACGATATGAATATTATCATGTGCAAGACTACATTATTTTAATTCATGTTGGGCTCCCCAATCGTGAGGCCCTGTTGCATAGCATCCGCCGCACCCCCATATGGCCGACCCTGCCTATAAGAGAGATCTGTGTACACCACCAAGAAGGTATGAATATCTTTTAGAACTTCTGAAAAGTTTCACTTGTCGATTTAAGGATAATGAAATAGTTATTGAGGTCTTGTATTGCCAGAGAGATATTGAATGTACTAATGCACAAAATTGCACGCACTGTTTGTTTTTTAAATTTCTCTATGTGTGTACATATACATACATTGTAAAACATAGTCAACGAGCCGTCAGATGTCTTATAAAGGTATAAGTAATCAGTTAACACACACAAATCCTACCTTCGGCCATTCTGCATTATTCCGATACCGAAATACAGTACAATTTCATTACGCTATCTAGTGCATGAATACATTTTTATGCGTCTGTAGTATGAATCCCATGTCCCCCCAATTAATTTTTTCGGATTTTTTGTTTGTAGAATTATGAAAGAATTAGAAAAGTTGCATAAATTTTACATAGTATATACACTGAAGACCCAGAAAAGCTAGCACACCTGCCTAATATCATGTAGAGACCCCTCGATCCTCATGCCGAACTGCCACAACATAACGTGGCAATTCAAGCTATGTATCCTGCAGAGCAGTCTACATACCCATAGGAGTGCGAGATGAGGCGGAGTTACCTTTAAACAACACATTGTAAGGCATCCTATATGCTAAATAATCTTCGTGTCTGGGAATTTAGGTGGCCAATAGTCAAAAGAGAGTTTCTGAAACCACTTGATAGTAACTTTCAATGTGTGGATGTCATCCTGCTGTTTGATCAAACAAACAGCAGACGACATTAGCAGTGTAACGTTTGAAAGAATAACGGTAGCGTATTCTTGGTGAATTAAAATATGGAATTTATTACGTCACAACTATTGAAAATTATTTACAAAATGATACATTAAAGTTATTAAAATTAATTAGATTGTTAGAGTCCACTATTTTGTGAGAGGAGGTTTCGTTGGTTACCGCTCCCGTGCAAGTTCAAAGCATCTCTCCCTCTCTCATCTTCCGGTCGGGTCGCTAGATTCCTCGGGGTCAAACAGGGGGTTGCGCTGGATCGGAAATTGCACGTGTGGGCGTCGAATCTACAAAGAAACCGACACCAGATGTTGTTGTTGTTTTCGAAACGTGACGTTACAGCTCTCGCCCTCTCTTATGGAACTTTTCCGTTGAGAAAAGTTTAATGGGATGACGATGAGACAACTGACAGATTACCGACACATCCCTTCATCAAGCACCACTATATTTCTGAGCTGCAATTTTAATTACTAAAGAAAACGCTGAACTAAATTTGGAATTACTTATTTCTAGTGAGTGAGTGTTCTTGCTAGGAACTTACACAAATCCATATTACGAAATAGCAATGTAAGAAAACATACTATACATTAAATAAAAATACAAACACTCCTATCACAATGCCTAGTATCAATTATACTAACATGTTATATCAAATGCTAGTGTAAGACCTTGCACATAAAATATTCTTCGCCACAATACTTAAATAAAATTATACTAACGACATGTTGATATGATATGCGAAGTGTACAACCTTACACACAAAATATTTTTCACAATATGTCTCTTGCGTAACCTAAATACTCATGTATATTTTAAAACCCTGTACACAAAATTAAGCATATTAATACATTTGCTTTTCATGGCTTTATCTTTTGACACGCATCGCCATTCGATATGATATACAGTACTAGTAAATAAATAAAATTTAATACAATTATTAACCTTAACTAAAAAAACATAAGCAACAATTATTATTCATGAGCAAGAGAACATTATTAACAATCCCTAATTATCTATCACCGATCTGCTGAGACTATCTGCATTTTTGTGACTTTTACCCGACCGATGTACAATTCTAAAATTATATGGTTGCAAAGCCAAAGCCCATCGCATCAATCTAGGGTTAGAACTAACATTTCTATTCAACCACACCAACGGGTTGTGATCGGTCATAACTAAAAATGAATTTCCATCTAAGTAATAATGTAACCTTTTAATTGCGAAAACAATACTAGCACATTCCTTCTCCGTCGTACAATAACGCTTCTCTACCTCTGAAAATTTCTTACTCAGGTAAAGGATTGGATGCTCCTCACCTTGTTCAGTTAATTGGGTTAAAACTGCTCCCATACCTGCGTTCGAAGCGTCCGTTTGAACAATGAATTCTCGTTCAAAATTTGGCGCGTACAAGACGGGCTTATCAATTAGTTTCCCTTTTAGTTCTCGAAATGCGTTTTCACACTCGGTCGTCCACTTAATTTCTCCCTTCTTTGCTCTTCCCTTCAACGCATCCGTCAACGGAGCAGCAATTACCGAGAACAGATTTATATATTTTTGGTAATAACCCGCTATACCTAAGAAAGCACGTATTTGGGTTTTCGTGCGAGGGGTAGGGAACTCTAGAACAGCCTGAACTTTGATCTCGGAAGGAATGCGAAAACCCTGACCCACAATGTGACCCAAAAATTTGACATTTTGTTGCGCAAACTTACACTTTGAAGGTTTTATCGTTAACTTAGCTCTCTTTATTCTCTGCAGAACCGTTTCCATATGTTTAATATGCGACTCCCAAGTATCTGAGAAAATTGCAATATCGTCTAGATACGGGACAACGAAATCCTCTAGTCCGTTAAGTAATTCAGCCATGAGTTTACTAAAGAAATATGGAGCATTCTTTAATCCGAAACTCATCCTTAGGGGTCGGTATGTACCAAAGCTAGTACAGAAGGCTGCGTATCGCTGTGCTGTTTTACTCAAAGGTATTTGCCAATATCCTTTAGATAAGTCAAAGACGGTAATAAATTTAGCCGCCGATACTTTTTCTACGCGTTCTTCGATATTCGGAAGAGGAAAATATTCCGTTCTAATGATCCCGTTTAATTTCCTGTAATCTATACATGGACGAGGTTCTTTCCCAGCTATCTCAACTAAAATCATAGGAGACATGTAATCCGATTCTCCTACCTCAATGATCCCTAATTTTAACATTCGGTTAATTTCGTTTTTTAAGATTTCATTTTGTCGGTGCGACATTCGATAGGGCTTCGTCCTAACTGGTTGATCGCTAACTAACTGGATTTCGTGTTCAACCAGATTAGTTAAACCGGGATTGTTTGAAAAACATTTAGAGTATTTATTTAATAATTCGCGCAGTCGATCCATTTGTTTGTCGTGAAGGTGTTTGTTCAACTCGCTAGCCTGGATTACGTCCTCGAAATCATAAATGAGAGAATTGTTTTCTAAGTATGGGATTTCTAACTCCTGGTCTGCGAGAGAGTTTTTTGTTTCATCATTAATAATTACGTTAACGTGTTCTGGCCTTTTGTAATATGGTTTTAGCATATTTATATGATAGATTTGAGATGTTTCGCGTCTGCCGGGGATTTCGACTAAATAGTTCGTTTCCGAAATTTTATTTAAAATTGTCCCAGGACCTATCCACTGCACTGCTAATTTATTTGCTCTGGATGTAGCTAACACTAGGACTAAATCTCCATCCTTAAATTCACGTTTTACTGCGTTTTTGTCATACCAAGTTTTCCGCTTAACTTGCATTTCCTCCATTTTATTTATAGCTACTTCTTGACATCTTTTAATCTATTTATTAACTTAAACATATATTCAGTGACGAGATCACCCTCTTCTTCCGGTTCCATCCAATGTTCCATTACTAACGTCTCTGGGGTTCGCAAATTTTTCCCATACACCAACTCTGACGGTGTATACCCTGTACTTTCGTGCGATACAGTTCGTAACGCTAAAAGAATTGACGGAAGATGTTTGTCCCATTCGGAGCCTGCATCTAAACATAAGACTCGTAAGAGTCGTTTCAACGTTCGATGAAATCGCTCAACAGGGTTACTCTGTGGATGATACACAGAACTATGCCTGACAAGTATTCCGAACCTTTCAAAAACTCGGTAGTCAGAGCACTAGTAAAAGAAGTACCCTGGTCACATTGTATTTCACGGGAAATCCCATCCGACTAAAGATGTTTAACAGCGCATCTGTGACACTAACGGAACTAATATCAGACACCGGAATAGCTTCAGGGAATTTTGAAGACATGCAAATGGCCGTGATAAGATATCGATTCCCTTTAGATGTGATCGGGAGAGGCCCACATGCATCAATATTTAGCTTAGTAAAAACCTCCTGAATAACAGGGACCAATTTTAGTGGAGCTTTCTTTTTATCATTGGGCTTCCCAGCCCTCTGACACTGATCGCAAGTTTTTACAAACTGTTCCATATCTCTATAGCAATTCGGCCAGTAAAAATATCGGTTTAATTTGTCTTTGGATTTCGTAATTCCCAGGTGTGCAGATGTTCCTCATGACACAATGATTTAATAGGGTCGCGCAACCCTTCCGGCACTACTATTAACTTCACCACGTTACCTAACTTATCTTCACGATTTTTGACCAATAATTCCTTCTCTAGCGAATAAACCTGATTGGTAACCTGCACTTGACTGGCTGCCCTGTTCGTATAAGGGTTTAATCTCCTCGCTATTTTTTGAGCATCGATTAAATTTTCTCGCGTAACCCTTAGCAGCGCTAATTCCGGAACATATTCCTGGAGTGCAGGTATTAAAATTTCGTCCTCTGCATCCGAAGAAACAATTATAACCTCATCTTCCCCTTTTTTAGCATCACCACTATCTATTCCCCTTTCTTCTCTAGCCGCTTTGACTTGAGACCTTGTTTGGACAGCATTCAATATTTCGACTGGCAGGAAATTATAGCCTAAATTTCCTTTTATTAGCTCGGCCGTTTTATTTCCAAGCAAATATCGACCGTGTTGATTTAAGTGATTTCCACAAACCGCTGCCTTAGTCTGCACCGTTCCAAAATTTCCGGAAATTTCCACGACCGCCAAAGGTAAACAAACTAATTCTGGGCTTAACGGTTGTTTTACCCAAACATTTTCACCAGAGAAAGAAGAAGGATTTATGTATTTTGCACATACTAAATCTATTGTCGCTCCCGTATCTCTAAGAATGTCTATCTCGTGACCATTCACAGAGCCCTTTGTTGTATATGAATTAAGAAAATCCGGGTTTTCATTTCCTTCAATATTATTGAGAGTTTCCGTCGTTTTGTTTTTTATTAATTTAGGGCAACCGGCTTTTATATGTCCAGGCATATTGCAATGATAACATCTTTGTATCACGCGTTTTTCAAAAGTTCTCTCTCTAGTACTCTCCGGAACAGAAGCTCCTAATCTGGGGGAAGTTTTCCCAAATCTATTTTCTTTTTCCTTGATCCCTGAGTATGTCAAAATTTTATCATTTCTGCCCCACCTATCCATGGGTTTCGAATTTACCTTTCGGACGTCCTCATAATTATCAGATTTCTGCTATTTGAGTAGCTGATTTAAGGTTTGCCCAATTATCTAAAAAATTATCTTTCATACTAGCATTGATGCGTTTTTTTAATTGATCTACCACCATTAGATCTTTAAGATCTTGAAACGTATTTATTTCTAAGCCAATCAGCCGCTCATCTAGAGAATTCGTAATTTCAAAAGTGAAATCCTTCCAGGTGCTATGGGATTTTTTCTGTTGTTGGACAAATTGTAGCCGAAAGACCTTCGGACTTAACTTGAATCTTTTAAGTAATAATTTCTTTACATAATCGTAATTTTCGGCTTGTTCCTCCGGTTCGCGAGCAATAAATTGCACGATCTCTAGGGGTAACAAACCCAATAATTGCCCCACCCATTCTTTTTTTCTATTGACGCCCTTTTAGCCTGGCATTCGAAGATCACTAGATATAAACTAATATCTGACTGCTTAGGATCGAAATCTGGGATCAATTTTTTTAAGTTTAAATTAGAGGTTACAGAACATGTATTTATAGAATCGTTTGATTCATCGTTTTCCCTAAATCCGGATTCTATTTTAAACCTTTGTAAATCAAATTTCAGCTGTAATTCTTTCTCTTTTAATGCCTGCTCCTTTACTAACTCCTCCAATCTTATTTTTTCAGCCCTTTCTAACTCCTCCAATATAATTTTTTCAGCCCTTTCTAACTCCTCTAATCTCATTTTTTCAGCCCTTTCTAACTCCTCTAATCTCATTTTTTCAGCCCTTTCTAACTCCTCTAATCTCATTTTTTCAGCCCTTTCTAACTCTTCCAATCTTTTTCCGTTTGCAATGATAGTCTCATACAGATTTTTAACAAATTCCTCTTCATAACCTTCACTGTTAGTGATTGCAATTTTTATGCTAGGGACAGTCATATTTAAAGTGGCATTTATTCCTAATTCCTCAGCAAGTTGCAACATGTCTTGCTTTTTCCCTTTACCAAGGAAAGCCATTTTTTTTTAAACAATATCAAATAAATGTCACGCTAAATTTTGAACTATTGTTACTATTCTCTATTAATACAATAACACTGGTCCCATGCATACACAGAAATACACAAAGAAAAACTTAACACTAAAAATAATCAAAATCATTCAAGAGACTTAAAACACAATAAATCTTAAGCTAAAATTGCACACAATGCTTGAAATACAATTACAATTCTCTAGAAACAAAATAACACTGTTCCCATGCAAGAAAAAAACACTAAGTATTTCAAAATTTCTAAAGAACACTTTAACCAAAATTCCTAATACAATATGCAGTTTGCAACTCAAAAAATAAACTGTACTCACCCATTTGAAGTACTCAGCTTGCTGTCAGAAGCAAATTATGTGCACTAGTGGTACGGCTTCCGAAAATCGCTTTTCCTTCGGACGCTCTCGCCGTTAACACTGTAGATGTAGATCAGTTTGATCTTCTATGAGCAGGACGCTCCCTTTCTCCGAAGCTGAATTTACTTGCAGCACGGCTTCCGAAAATCGCTTTCCTTCGGACACTCTCGCCGTTAACACTATAGATCAGTTTGATCTTTGAGCAGGACGCTCTTTTTCTCCGAAGCTGAAGCTGAATCGCAGAACGGCTTCCGAAAATCGCTTTCCCTTCGGACACTAGCCGTTAATACTATAGATCAGTTTGATCTTTTATGAGCAGGACGCTCTCTTTCTCCGAAGCTGAATTTACTTGCAGCACGGCTTCCGAAGATCTCTTTTTCTCCCTGCGTTGCGGTCCGTCCGTAAAAATCCAAAATTTTCCTCCTCTCACGGGTCCTGAATGCTAACTTTTATCCCAAAGCGCTGCCACCAAAACTCTAAGCTGTAACGTTTGAAAGAATAACGGTAGCGTATTCTTGGTGAATTAAAATATGGAATTTATTACGTCACAACTATTGAAAATTATTTACAAAATGATACATTAAAGTTATTAAAATTAATTAGATTGTTAGAGTCCACTATTTTGTGAGAGGAGGTTTCGTTGGTTACCGCTCCCGTGCAAGTTCAAAGCATCTCTCCTCTCTCATCTTCCGGTCGGGTCGCTAGATTCCTCGGGGGTCAAACAGGGGTTGCGCTGGATCGGAAATTGCACGTGTGGGCGTCGAATCTACAAAGAAACCGACACCAGATGTTGTTGTTGTTTTCGAAACGTGACGTTACAGCAGCAAATGTGTTATCCTGTATGTGTCATTGGAATGAACAATGTACATGTTACTGTTGTCGTGTATGACAAAGTGCAGAGGTTGTAATAATAAAACATAAGGATATAGTCAGATATTGCTAAAGGCGTGAATCACTGCCGTGGCAACCTCCATGGCAGGATCCGCGAGTAAAGAATGTCCATGCTGCAGAAGGGGTAAAATTACACTTTAGGAAGGAATGTAAGTGTCACCTGTCAGAGTTGTCCATAGATGCATCAGTGATCTCATATCACCCCAATTGACCACTCGACACCATTTCAGAGGATTAAACAGTTCCCTGTTGACATGTAGGGTCCATACATGAACCATACCCATACGTATTTATCTACCAGATAGAATTGAAAACGAGACTCGTCTGACCTAGCAACATGTATCCGATCATCAATAGTCGGGTCACTCCGATGATACTCCTAAGATACTCTTCGGGCCACTTCCGATGGTTGAAATGGAAAATAAAATACGATAACGCTCTCTTATACATTTTAATCAACAAAGGATTAGATTACATAAAGAAAAATTGATATTATACCTGCCCGAGCATCAACCATAACTACATGTTTGTAAACCTGAGAAGTTATTTGTTTAGCCAAGTTTACTATGTCATTCGGCAAAAAACTACATCATTTGGTAATTGAGTTGTATATAAATGGACAATATACTGGAATCTATATCCTAATTATGTGAAGTATGATTATTCGGTACCAAATCGTGTGTTTTGAACTTGTTCTGAAAAGTATTGGAACAACATCTAATTAAATATTTGCTGATATTTTTCTTTCCCAAATTTTATCTTATAGTTTTGCAATATCTCTTTTTTGTTATTTTTTTTTTTTTTTTCTCTTTCATTCTTCAAAATGAGTTTCTCATATTGTAAGCTACTATATTTTGCTACATAAATATTTAATTAAAGCACACAAATGCATATATTTTTAGGGTTCTTTTTTTTTAAAAAAAAATAACATTATTTTCTTAGATAAATATTCACTCATTTATATAATTTTGTTCTGAGGATAGTTATTAATATATTTAATAGTGAAAGTAGAAGGGGTTTTAAGCAATTTTTTCTTTAAGAAAAGGATACTTTATTGTTTAATAAAAATAGCTTTATGTAATCAATGGATGAAAAGTTGTTGATTGTAGCTCAAAAAATTTTTTAAGATATGTAATGGACATTTTTTTAAACTACTATTAAAAACTTTTAAAAATCAACTAAATTCCGAAATTCTTTATTTAAATTCCTTACTTATACCACATACCCAGAAATACATAGGTACAAAAATATTGAACAATTAATATAATGGCAGCTCTTGGCAAATGTGATTAAAATAATTTTTATACAGATTTTCAAATGGCAATGCAAGAGTAATTCAAGACATTTTCAATACATAAGGTTTTTAAAAATTCAAATTTATTTTCTATTACATCGATCGGAATTTTATAAAATTGAAGTATTATTATAAAGGCGAATGATAAAGAAACGCGTAAGAGAGTAAGCTTTTTGTACGGAGAAGGAATGAAATATATATATCCTTGTATTCCCGATACGGTCTTTCTCCATCATAGCATTTTCACTAAGTATTACCAGATCAAATTCTTTGAACATTGATCAGACTGAGAACCTGAAAAGAATTTTCTACTTTTGCCGATTAGTATCAATTCATTTGAGCAAAGCTCCTTCTGAAAGAAGAATGATTTGTAATAGAAAAAGAAAACTAGAAAAAAATAAATACACACACACTTATTTTCCTTTTTATATCTTCAGAAAAAAAAGGAAGGGGAAAATACACCTCACACACATTTGTGATTTTGTGTTTAGCTTTTACTTCACTTTTCTAAGGGTTCTATTACACAGAATAGGATTAAAGGGAAAAGGTACTTACTTTTCTTTTCTCAACAATTACATTGGTTGCTTTTCATAAAGTACCACCGCTTAAAAATGTCAATTGTAAGTAGTCAAATTTTGCCACAGGAGAATGAAAAGTTCAAGAGGGTTTTTTATTTGATTTTTTGCTAATTTATTTCGTCTCATTTGTATTTTGTCATTTATTATACATTTTACTTTATTTTTTCCGCATTCCTCTCCCGAAGTAAATTTCTGAAAATAGATTAAGAATCTGAGCAGATCGCATCTCTCTTTTACCCTTTTGTATATAAGATTATTTAAAAGTAAACTAGTGTATAGGAGATGTGGTTCTTATTTTGTACAGTAATCAAAGCTAAAAAGAAATTGAGATGTATCGAATCTTTGGATTTGGACATTATCTGATTTAGATTTAGCTATTACTCAAATGTAAATTGCTGAATCTGCTTATAATTTTCTCCATTTATATTTGATTGCTGTCTGTCCCCCATGAAGATTTTTACTTTTGTTATTTTTGTTTATAATCCCTTGTCTAGCAATGCTGGACAATCTACTTCATCTGCTTTCCTAGCGCTACAGGCGATTACCGGCTAAGTCTCTTTTTTTAAAAAATTTAAATATCAGGTTTTTAACGTTCTTTTATTTTGAAATTTATTTGAGGTGAACTTTTTAAAAATAAAAATCTACAATATATTTGACTGTGTTACCTGTTCTTGTTTTAAAAGAAATCCTTTTTGACAATAGAAATGGCCTTTAGATTAAAAATATTTTTTTATATTTTATTAAACATTTTTATTTGATTTTACTAAAATAAATAACTTTTTATTAAATTCTAAATTGCATTATGCATATTCTTAACTATGGAATGTGCATCGATTCTTCGTGTGTGCGACGACTTTTATTTCTCTTCCTCTTTCTATTTTTGAAGTGTCTAATCAACAAGAGGCAGTCCGAGATATTTTTTAAAGTTAAAAAAATATTCAAGACGGTTGAGATAACGAGCAGTGTATAACTTAATCGCTTGCAATTAAAAGGGGATATTGATTTTTAATTATATTAAGCAAAAAAGTTATTTAATAAAAAATGTAATAAAATTGTAACAATGAGTAAAGAAAGATCAATTAAAGAGAAACGTCGTTATTTTCTAGAAAATTGGAAATGCGATATTTTCTGTGTCCAAAACAAGAATAAAATACACTTGTTATCTAAAAATTCTTTTTCAATTGCTGAGGAATATAATATTAAAAGCCATAATATATGACACAAATTATGAAGCAAACTATGACCAATACTTTGCAAAATTTCTTATAATTTCTTCAAAACATTAAATTACACTCATTAATTTGCTGCACACTATACAGATGCTGTAAAAATATATTATCACATTTAATCACGCAGGCAGGTCGAAATCATTTACTGAAGGGAGCTTTATAAGTAAATGTTTATTTAAAGTCTCGATAAATATTATGTCCAGCACAAACAAATCAAATTAAAAGTGTAAGTTTAAGTGGAAATATTGTAGCTAGCAGAATTGATGAAATAGCCGAGAATCTGAGAAATAAGCATAATTCTACAATACCAACATTTGAAGCCTACTTTACTGCGATGTTGATGAAAGTACAGATATTCGAAATTTCGCTCAACTAGTTCTTTTTATTCACGGATGCGAAGTTAATTTTAAAAAATAAGTGAAGAACTTTTGAAAACCATTTACATTCATAATACAACCATTATGACTGGTATTTTAAATGTACTCATAGATGTTTTGAAAAAGTATAAGTTAATATACCACTGGAAAAGTTGGTTGTCTTGTACGATGATGCACCTACCTTGACCAGTAATATTAAAGGAGTTTTTGCTAGATTTAAAGAAACATGCAAACAGCTTGGTAATAATAATTTTGAACAGTTTCATTGTATTATTCAGAAGCAGGTATTGTGCTCCAAAGTTTTAAATATAGGACATGCTTCAAAAATAGTCACCAAAATTGTAAATTATATTTGAGAACATAGACTTAATAATCGTCAATTTGTTTCATTTCTGGAAGATAAAGAAAGTACAATGATCCTCCATATTATATGGAAGCGCAATGGATTTCAAATCATAAAGTATTAAAACGATTCTTCAGATTTCTGGATGAAATTGCAAACTTCTGGGTAACAAAAATTATAAATGTGCTGCATTAAGAGAACAAGGTACGATTTACGCAAAAAATTTTAAATTAAGGATTTTAAAAAATTTTTTGGTTGCCTCCTATGTGTGTATAGTATGTAAAACAGATTTTGTGCTCACCATTTCATAAAAATCTAGCCATATAATTTTTTAAGGAAAAAACTTAAAATTTGTGAAGTGATTTTAAAATGCCACTCCTACAAAGATTTACGTACACGCATGGAATTTGATTTACAAGTACGTCAAACTACGAATAACAAAAGTTGGTATGGGTTTTGCGATAACATGATTGGTATTCGTACAATACCTCTTTTTATGAATGCTTATTGAAAATTCCTTTAAAAAATGTATAAATTCTGAATTCAATTATTTTTTAAAAAATAAGTATTGCTTTGATTCACAAAACTGCATACCAACTTTTGTTACATGTACTATTAACAATAGATAAAAAATTCAAAGCATTAGGCACAATAGAAAAAAAGCCTTAGCACTTTAAATGAAGACAAACTAAATATTTTATCTTTCTGAGACAAGTAATTTTAAAGTTTTGATTTGTGATAGGGATGTGAATAAAAACGAACGTAAAAGTTATCATAATTCTGTGTTTTTTAAGTTTAGAGCTTTTAAATTTTGTGAGGTTATAGAAAAGTATATAAAGAATAATTTAGGCAAAAAAAATTAGATTTGATTTTTTTTGACCGATTTTGGTCAATTGAATCGTACTGTGTCCTCTTAAAAGATGAACAATGGTTAAAGGACCTGGCTTTCTCAGTTGATATTACAAGTCATCTTATTCAACTTAATTTTAAACTTTAAGGCAAAAATCATGTTGTTACAACTCTATTTGATACTCTTAAAACTTATTATTTTGGTGAAAATAAATAGAAAAAGAAAACTTGTCTCACACTTTGAAAGCTGTCAATATCTATTAATTAAATCCCATAAACTAAAATTTACTGCGTATGCTCACTAACTTAATTTGTTACGAACTGAGTTATATAATAGATCAGAAATTTTCTGATTTTAAAAGCTGTCAGTTACAATTTTGCACTTTTACCTAACCTCTATGTATCGATAATGAAATTGTTGATGAGGTAAATTGAAATCCAATGTGATTTTTTGTTGAAGCAAAGATCTATGAAAGTTGGAATTTTAGAATTTCATGCATGTTTCTAAGATCGGTTTCCAAAAATTTATTGTTTGTTATGCGAATAATGTCTGAAAGCACTTATTTATGCGGGGAATTATTTTATTTAATGCACAATAGCTAAAATTCAGATAGGTTAAGATTAACAAATCAGCATTTATTGTCAATTTTAAAAATTGCATCAGTTCAATATTTTCAATAAAATCTTAATGACTAGCTTTGTTGAGAAAACGATGTCAAACATCTTCGAAAAATATTGTTAAATTGAATTTCTTATTATAATTTTTTTAATAAAGAATTTAAAATATTTATAGTTTAAGTTTAAAAAATAACATGAAATAGAAAACAACTGTGGATGTATAATTTACAATATATTGAGCCTAATAAATGCATAATACATTATAAAATCATATTTTATTGATTTTTTGCAGATTGAAAACATGCGGCCCCCAACTTATAATAAAATAGACCATGTGGCCCGTGATATAGGTTGAGTTTGACATGCCTGGCTTAGACCATCTTGATCTATTTTGATGCTATGTTCTTCCATCAGTTAACTCCCTAGTCCTTCAGCCACTTTTCTACTTTATCCATCCACCTTGTTCTCTGTCTTCCTCTTTCCCTCTGAAGTTTAGAAAGATTTTCTTTTCAGGATTTTCATCACTATATCGAAATACGTGTCCCAGCCACCTTATTTTGAAAGCCCTGATTACTTTGACTATGTTGGGTTCTTTGTATTTCAAGGTTGTATCGTGTTCTCCAGATTCCGTTTTCTCTACCTGCACCAAAAATATTTCGTAAGATTTTTCTCTCGAAAGTCTTATTTCTCTTCGTTTTCTTTGTTAATTGCCCCCAGCATCGGCTGCCGTATAAAACAATTGATCTTACTAGAGTCTTGTATAACTGTATTTTTGTTTTGCTTCTTATGTGTTTAGACATATCTCCATGAATCCAAAAAAATTCAAGAAATTCTGAAAACAGAAGAGAGTTGAGGAGGACCTAGTCCTTTTTAAAATCGAAATAAGTCATGATGTGGGCAGGAGAGACCAGCTCGGAAGAACACCAGATGTATTCTGGAAATATCATGTGACCCTGACGAAAAGTGAGAGCTTTTATATAGCCGCTCACAAAGAGCGCGAACTTTTGTTATTAATACCAGACTGAGAAGTTCGAAACCTAGTTTCACTGAAGACCCTCAGCGTACAAAGACTAATGCACGTTAAACCTGTCGAGGATCAAAATCCTCGGTGCGGTATGGAAGTTTAGAGAAGGGGTGCCAGCTCGAGTGTTGTCCTCATCACTTGACCGAAACTCAAAATTACGAAGTTTGTCGCCATCAGCCCTTGTGTTGCTTCGCAGTGCTATGTAAATTTAAATCAAATAAAATCCAATTAAAATCCAAACTAGAAGTTTTAAATGTAAGTTTTCTGAATTAAAAAAATTATTTATATATAGCTTTTATTGTTTGCTCAAATCTGACTTGATAACTAGACCAGGGGTGGCCAATCTAAAGGACTTTGCGGGCCATTTTGAGAAAATATTATAATCCCGAGGTCGCATATAAAAATATATATCTTTTTCTTAGGTTTGGAATCATTACAAATATTTATTAGAGTGAAAAATTAGAATTGAATAAATTATTATTATTAGTTTCATTATTTTTCATCTATGCAGTCATAGATAATATAATAATTATAATGCAGTGATCAAATTCGGCTTAATTCAAATAAATAATGAGATATTTGTTTCTCAACTCTTTCCCTTAATTTTTGTACGCTGAACTCAACGCGTGTATTTCCACATCGAAATTGAGATTACAAGTTTGAGCATGATTTAAGTTTGATAAATTTATTTTTCGAAAAGAACGATTCGCAGTTGTATACGTTGAAAAAAAGTTATAGAAATCAAGCGTGATGTTGCGGGTTATCACTGAAATACAATACTGACGAATTCTAAGTATCTATAAAAACAGATGCAACGTTATAAAATAACGTTTATTTGTTACAAAACACTACACTAAAAACAAAAATATTGCACACAACAATCATAATTTGTTAAGTTAAGAGTCTCGCGGGCTGCAAAATTGGAGGGGTTGACCACCCCTCATCTAGACACTTGATAATTGGCCAAAGATAAGTCCGGGGCTCTATATTTGATTTTATTTATTAACATTGCACTTAGATGCAACACCCCGCAGCTCCGATTGCTATTGGAGACGGACATCGTAAACTCGGCCAAGTGGTAAGGACGACATCTAAACTTGAAACGGTCTATCCATGAATCTTCAATTAATCCTCTTGGGTAAAATTATTCTTTTTAACTGTTAGTTCTGTTGAAAACCTTCATCGGTGAAGACGAGATTTAGTTAAATGAGTTCTATTTAAGCATTTTGCCATTTTTATACGTGAAGATGATCGAGGGTTGATAGTAGGCGATTAAAAGTCGATTAAATTGTGAACACAAATTACGACTGGAGGTCGCGTATAGTTGAATAAGATGTTTACAGAGAATAGAAGCGTAGGAGTCAAGAGCGCTCCAGGAGTCAGTTAAGTAAATTTTATCTATATGTTAGTGGCATTATGCGATTGCTCTTCCGGCTGTTATTGAGTGCTATTGAGTTATTTTCTATTTTAAGTTGTGCTGGTAGATTAAGTGTTGTTGTTGTTTCTAATGCCGCCTGTCTGAAGTAGTCAGATCGAGGCCCACGAAATTCATCGTGGCAAGGGGCTAGATGTACGCCTGTCGTTGACCTTGGCAACCATAAAGGTGATAGTTCAAATTAGTTCGGTGAAGTTCCCGAAGGGACGATAGATGGTGACACCGCCGATTTCCACCTCCATAATTTAGACATGGAACTGAAGGGAGGGAAAATATTCTCCAGTCCCCTGCACTCGTGATTCAGCCCACAAGACTTTCGGACCCACTGATTTAACGAGCACGTACTCCGTGTGTACTCGGAGGGTATTTGGTGGCATTGGGCATCGAACCCAGGCCTTCCGGTCTGGAGTCCGATTCTCTAACCACTAGGCTACCCACGGCCCTGATTTATTAAGTAAAAGGATTAATAAAATTGTATTAAAAGTGTTATGGCTGATCTGTGCTTGAACCCCCAAACACTAATAACCCAAGGGGGTTGTTACAAGCTGGAATTCTATTTTCCAAAATTCTACACCAAATGAGATCTAAGAGTTATTGCAGATTTAACATATGTCAGCCCCTCCACATTGCGGGTCTTTTGTAGCACTAGGACTCGAAACTACACCATGGCAATGCAGCCAGAAACTTAGTACCATGACCACTCGGTTACCATGGCCACACGGGTTACAATCATTGTTAAATGAAAAAAGAGATGGGAATGAAAATAAATTTGAATTTACAGTTGTTAGTTTTCATTCATTAAATTTACGTTTGTCATCATATTTTTCCTTACATTTAGAATTAGTTACTTAGTTTTTAAATAAATAAGTATAGCTAACAATATACACTAAAAAATACCATGGTTTGTGAGTGTGAAGATGTGTTGCATAATTATAAGAAGCATTTTCTTCGATTATTCGTATTAATCGAGAGAATATTGGCATAAAAGTAGTATAATAAAAATTATTTTTTTAAATTTTTTTCTTGTTCTCGTGTTTGGTTCTGTCAGGAAATTTTATAATTACAAATATCAACCAGAAGTTATTTATATGTACCTAGTTAACGCATCCAATTCTGTTTTTACATGATTTTTATTTAACTCAAATTACAAAAATAAAAAGTTGTTTGTTTTGTGATTAACACAATCGACCCAAACTCTTAAGAAAAAAATTTCGCTTTGTTTTATTTTTTACTGTGACATTGTAAAAGTGGAATGCAATGCGATTTCTATTTGTGAGAATTCCCAGAATTTCATAATCTCAGTACAGAATTTTCTTCGTGAATATCGAGCACACGATATCAAACGCAATGTTATTAAGGTACGAGATAAAATAAAGAAACTAAGATTGAAGCTCAACGAAGAGTTAAACTGGCGATATTAATATCCTATTACAGATAATTATATAATAGCTTAGCCAAAACGCAAAAACAACGAATAATTGCTGAATTCTTTCTTAAATCCATTGAACATCGGGCCATAGTAAGCTAGTTCTAATTTTGTTCAAGAGAATACAAAGAAAAAAAATTCCACCAATAGAGTACGAAGATGGTAACTAAGATATTTCTTGTAATAGCAGTAATATTGCATTCTTACGCTAAAGTATGCTTTTATTGTCAGAAAATGGCAACAAATAAAATTTGTTTACGTGTAACTCATTTTATTTTGCCTGATTCTTATATTCATGAATTATTGACATGTTTTTCCCCTTTTCAAATCATAATTAACTTTGTATCATACGTGTACAATCTTTATGAAATAAAATGTTGATGATCCTAACTCGAGTATTATTTTTGCAGATTTCTTAGGACTGGAACATGTCCTTTTTTCTATTGATGAACAGTTTCTAGTTGCTAGAAACTGCTAGTTGCTATGATTTTTACTTGAATTTTATTACACGCATATTCTTCAGAAACATATACATCGTGTAAAAACAGAATTAAGAATAAATTAAAATCAACAATTCACAGAAGACATTAGAATCTAACTTACAATCTTTTTTTGGCTTATTTTATTTATTTATTTATTTTTAAATATGACAGAAACCTATAATGAAAACAGAAATCTCTACTCGTATTATTAATATTTTTATTAACACAATTTACAACTTGTTTATATTTTCACAACGATTAAAAATGTACTTCAGAATTGCATAAAATTCACAACTACGAGTTATAAAACATCATTTTGTGTCCGAAACCATCTTAGAAGAGTAAATAGTTCGCGGTATTGCTAGTTTCAAAAGGATTCTTTTCTTTCTCCATGTACTACCAAAATTCAACTAGATTTCCATCTATACTACAAATCTCCAACACACTAATACAATACATATACATTTTTTATAAATATTTCGAAATTATCAATGATTTGAGCCCAAATATCTATGTATTAAATACAATAATATTTCACTATAAATCTATAAACTTATGAGGGAAAAGCTTAATTAATTTAACAGTTTGGGTAAGGCATTCTATATAAGAACCGAATGTACATTTTCTATCAATCGAATTGCAGGAATTCGTACAGGCATATCTTCCCTTGGAAATTGAAGAAAGATCTTCAATTTCACCAGTTGATGGACTTAAATTTCTTACGAATGGAAATATTATTTGAGAAGGTCTTAATAACTCTCCAGTAGATTTCCTTAATTAAGCCAATCTTGCAGTATCTTCACGACCACCAATTAATTCCTCAAATCTCGGACACGACCGTTTGATTGATTTACTGCTGTCCCTTTCAACCAATACCAAATCACCTTCAATTTCTTCAGATGAGATTATCGCAACTTGTAGCATCGGTTGTCTTAAATATTTCAGTGGAATCTTTTCTTCAAGGCATGATGCAGTTGTTTCTCTCTCTCTCTCTCTCTCTCTTGTATTTTAAATTCTTCAAGAGATCAAAAGCATTCGTATGCTCTAAATTCGGAACCCTAATCTCTGATTTTTTTTCAGTAACTTATCAAGAAGTAACCAAGTTTTGAAGAATTAACTAAAGCAAATGTTAGCGGTCGCATAAAAGCTTCACATATTGCAATCTGCCTTTCCACGAAATTCAACGATATTCTGCCAACTAATTTACATAAAGTCTATTAATAATCTAAAAAAACCCTCCCATATTTTCTCCTTTTGTCTGCAGTTGAAGGAATAAATTTCCAATGAAACTTCCTATCTGAATTGTAGTTGTCTATCATTTTTCAGTTTACTTGGACTAAGCAGCGTTCAATAACTTATGGTTCTCAAAAAAAATCTTGATGTTCAACAGATAAATTGGGACATTACGCTAAAAAAGTGTAATACTCAAAAAAAATGTTCTCTCAATAAAACCACTCTATAACTGTGAATCTTTAATGGGTGTGCATTTCACATTAATAAAATAAAAGTGTTCTGATTATTATTATATTAGCAAATTTACTTTTTTAAAAAGAATTTCTCGTTAGTGATCCGTCAAATATAAAATTATACATTTAGTAGACCATGAAATTCTAAAGGTTAGCTACCACTGATCAAATGCGTTCACACAGCACCCTGAAAAATTTTCCCTTTATCTGTAAAGATGATCTCAGGGCTTTTTCTCTTCGTCCTGAGCTAGCGCAAGGGACGGACAACCCTGTCATTCGTCCAAATACTAGGACGGTATTTCGCTGTAAGCGTGAGAAAAATATTTATATTATAAAGAGTGTTTTTTTTTCCAGGTATAGAAGTTTAAGTTGACATTACTTTCCAAGATGGCGACCGATTTAACAGCTGTCAAGTGATTTATTCTCAGTTTAGTTTGGCAATTCATCAAAACGATCATCAAGCAAGGCGTAGATTCGTCCAATGGGCCTAAAACGAGATTGCCGTTGTTCCCGATTTTCATAAGCGAATTTTGTTTAGCGATGAAGCGCACTTCTGGTTGAATGGCTACGTCAACAAACAAAACTGCCGCATTTGGAGTGAAGCTAATCCACAAGTGTATGTCGAAACACCGTTACATCCAGAAAAACTGACTGTTTGGTGCGCTTTATGGGCTGGTGGAATCCTTCTTCAAAAACGATGAAGGCCACAACGTTACAGTCAATGGTGATTGGTATAGAGCCATGATTACTAACTTTTTCATTCCTGAATTGAACAATCATGATGTCCAGAAGCTGTGGTTCCAACAAGACAGCGCAATATGTCACACAGCTCGTGCCACAATCGATTTATTGAAAGACACGTTTGGTGAACGCCTAATTTCACGTTTTGGACCTGTCAATTGGCCTCCAAGATCTTGTGATTTAACACCGCTAGACTATTTTCTGTGGGACTATGTAAAGTCATTGGTCAATGCGGATAAGCGACAAACGTTTGACCATTTGGAAGACAACATTCGCCGTGTTATTGCCGATATACGGCCACAAATGTTGGAAAAAGTCATCGAAAATTGGACGTCCAGATTGGACTACATCCGAGCCAGCCGTGGCAGTCCTATGCCAGAAATCATATTTAAAATGTAATGCCACAAGATTATCTTTCGAATAAAAAAAATTCATGTCAATCGAATAATACATCGTTGTTTTATTGCAATTTAAAGTTCTATACCTCTAAAAAAACACCCTTTACTATGTTGAATACCCCTAGTTAGTTGAAACTTGTAAATAACTTTTCTTTCGCCGGAAATTTACATTTCGTACTTAATGTTTATATGCCCAAAAGCAAAATATATTAACAATACTTAATTCTAAAGAAAGCAACCATAACAAATAAAACGATAAGTTAAACTAACCAGAAAAATATTATACCTACGTGTTAAGGTATCCAACTATGCTCGGAACCGTGATTTGCAAAAGCGCATAAATGGATAATTTTCATGATATTTAGTGTCACTTAGATTAGAATATATGCATAAAATTGTTTTAAGGACATTTTGACAAAAAAATTTATTTAAATATAATATTTTGTCAAAAAATTAGAATAATCTTTTTTCCAAATGTTCTCCTTTTGTGAAAAATGCTTCTATTATAATAATCTTTTGCCTGTATATAGCTCAGACCTCTGTACAGAGGCTCAACTAGAATTTTTGAAAACACATTATTTTCAGAGTTACCACCAATTGAAATAATTATTGGCGTTTTTTTCTTAAAATTTCTCGCCTCTGTTGTCGTAAAATATAAATAAACCCACTTCTAAGTTATATATTTCAAAAATTCTAGTTGAGCCTCTGTACAGAGGTCTGAGCTATATACATTACGATTATAACAGAACCATTTTCGACAAAAGGGGAACATTTGGAAAAAAGATTTTTCTAAGATAATTTTTTGCCAAAATATTATATTTAAATAAATTTTTTGTGTCAAAATGTCCTTAAAATAATTTTATGCATGTATTCTATTCTGAGTGACACTAAATATCATGAAAATTATCCATTTATGCGCTTTTTTAAAATCACGGTTCTGAACGTTGTCGGATACCTTAAACATATTTCACAGGAGAACGAAAAACCTCAGCATCAATTTTGGGAGATTGTGATATCACAACATTTAAAGATTCCAAGAATATTTAGCGTGATTCTTATTTAAAACATTAATTATATATCTTATACCTGCATGACGTGGCCTATGAACAAATTATTTTTACGAAAGTCGTATACGTACGGGAACCATAGAAGACAAACATGTATATTACTAGAGAGTTAAGAATTTTTAATTTTGAATTATTTTTTATTAGCAAAATAAAATAATTCCACTTTAAATATTTAAATGTAAATACATTAAACAACATAAATTTACTGTATAAACTTACATAAATATAGTACATTTCATTAATTCGAAAAAACATTGAGTAAGCAATAATTTATTTTACTAATAAATTAACGCTGAATATATGTATAGCGCGCACAGCACTAAACAGTAAAGAGAGCGCTCCTTGGACTTGGAACAGGAATAGGAATGGATATTATACATAGACTAGTTAATTACCTCTAATTATAAAAGGGCGGTTTCATCACGTAATAGCATTATTCTTGTGAGTACATTGGTGGCGATATTAATTCTAAGTCTCATATTATGTGTTATTATATTTATAGCAATTTTAGTTCAACCCATCCCAAGTTACCGCTATCAGAATTGCTCCAAACGGAATTTTTTTAGACTTATTTGAACATAAATAACACAATAAAAGTGTTTTTTTTTTTTTAAAAAAAAATCATTTTTTTTTGGAAAATAAAAACCTTTGATCTAGGGGAGAAAATCCTGATAATATTAAAAGTAAAAATAATTTGTAATCAACAATTAAAGAAAGAAAAATAAAATTAAAATTTTAGATTAATCAAATAATAACGAGAAAAAATGTTTTAAATAAATTAAGAATTTAATGTTGCGTTCTCGCAACGCAAATCCCAAAAGGATTAAGGGTTTTGTTAATTTTTAAAGGTAAGCATATACAACTGCTGTGTGGGGCAAATAAAAGAGGGCCCGGACAAGTGGATATGATTAGACGTGAATGTGACGTGCCCTTTAAGTGATTCGGAGCTTTACATTTCCGACATTTTGAATCCATTTATATCATCATCAACTGAGCAGAACTACAATTACTTCTAACAGAAAGGTGCAACTACTCATACATCCCACCGAGATATGGATCACATTTACACAATTTTCACTCCTAACAGAGTTGTTAGTAGAGGTCAGTCTGCTATCGGCCCTAGCTCGCCATTCAGAGGTCCCCTGATCCAGGGGTACCCAACCTTTTTTTTTTCTGCTGGGCTGCATACATATATCACCAATTTCACGCGGGTTGCAACATACGAGAAAAATGGTGGAGGGGGAGGGATGTTTTAAGACCAAGATAACATTGGAAATTTAAAATGTGGAAAATATTGATCAAAATATTATAATTTCTGTGTTTTGCTTTTTTTAATAATTATTTTTTATATATTTTTATTTTTGTCACTAACACTATAAATTAGAAACATTTAAGAAACACTCCTTCACAATTTCTGCATCAGTAAACGGTTTCGCATAATTACCAATAATATAACAAACTTCATAGGATGTCTTTGTTACCGCTGTGATATTACCACTGACAAAACCTTTTGTTATTGTTGCAAAGACTCTATTCAAGAATGCTTACTTATCACCTCTTGAAAGAGATTTTCGAGGAAAAGTGGTATTGAATGATTCCTGTTTATTGATATTTTTTAAATACAACACTTTCATGACAAATCAAACAATTGCTGATCCATGTTTGTTTTTCACTACAAAATAGTTTACCTCCCAATCGTCTTGAATCGATTTATTTTTTTCGAATATTTTTCGCTTGTAAGAAAAGAAAGGTAATTTAAAATTAGTTCCACCCATAAAATTGTCGCTACTCCACTGTTGTCTGTTATCACTAACCGTAACCGCTCCAAACAAAAAAGGAAATCAATTCGTACCCGTACGACACTGACAGCAAGAAGCACAAAATTGATATATTTGATTTCTTGACAAAGAATTTTCTAATAAATTTTAATACAATGTTCTTAAGTACATTTCTCAGAGCAATGGGCCATGATCGGGCCCCTTAAAAAGACTCGGTGGGCCACAGGTTGAGTATCGCTGCCCTGATCTATTAGTGCATGATTACTTTTTGTGGGGAACCCTCAAGTCTAAGGAGTATCGCAACAACCTTCATAGTCTTCAAGAGCTGCAGCTCTACATTTTTTATTAGATTCAGCAATTCCAGTAGTCCAACTTCGATCTGCCATCCGCAACTTGTTGGCCACGGACCAAAGGTGCCAAGAGATTAATAGAGGTAATTGTCAACATCTGTATAAACAGATTAGTGAGCTGTCTCCTTTACTTTGCCGTGTTTTTTAGTAACCTGGAACTCTTATTCTCCGAGCCACTTCTATTTGTCCTACCCTGTATAAATAAGCTAACGAATTTGGTAGATACTATTTTAAATCGTACAGCGATTATCGAATAAAACCTAGTGGCCGAGTGGTAGCTTATCGCGCTTCCACATCTCAGGTTCGGAGTTCTATCTTTTGGGCTGGGTAACTTATCCTTTCATCCCTTCAGTGGATCGATAAATGAGAACGAAGCTTCTGCTCATGCACATCAGCGCCCAATTGTGACGTTTACTGAGATGGGCACAGTAGGTCTTGGGCCTCATGAGCTGTGACACCACTGAGTTTAATTTAGATTATCGAATTAGTGTTTTTTAATTAAACAAATATTTTATTAATCCAAAAAGGCATTATTTACTAAATCAGTAAAATGGTGTATCAAATTTGGAAATTACAGGATTACACAATTATACAATTATTTATATTTTTGTGTTCCTTGAAAATAGTTATTTAAATCAATAATATGAATAATGGCAAGAGATATGTTCTCTTCATTTCTTGGATAAACCTATTTTATAATGTATTTGATAGTTTAGATTTAAGAAATTCTCAAAATTAAGAATAAAAAACTGTTTATAATGACTACTTATGATTTGTCCGAGTATTTGTGTGTCTATGAAATAAAGTTACCTGTATGGAATGTGGGAACTATACTAATCCTACAACTAAATGCACAGTTGACCAATCTTGACTGATTTATAGCTAATAGACTGCTGGACTAATAATTAAAGGAAGGTCATAACTCCTAATAATTAATACAATATAATTGCTACCTTGTGTTATGCTTAATAAATTTGTTGTATATTAATTAAGAGGATTTTTTCTGACTAAACACATTAGCAGCAAGAGATCCCGAAAGAAATTTTTTAGTTCTGCAAAACCCACTTACTTAAGCCATTGTACAGTGATGGGAGGCCAGAATTGTTCATGTTTTTAGAAATCGTTCCTCAGCAATTACAGATTTTTATACGAGTCTCCCTTGACCGGATGTGGTGAAATTCCTCTGGTAGGGAGTGTCAAAAAGTTTCCCACGTCACTGGAGTTCAGTGAACGCATAAATTTTGAGGTGGTGTAACACTGCGCCTGGCCCCTGACCAATCAGAGAAATTACACAGGAGGGAGCAAAGAGTTCAGCTCCAGGATTTTGGAGTGATAAGGTGCGAGATAAAAAGGGGATGCACTCGAATTTAGAGAGAGAGCCTCTCCCAGATTTGCAGAAAAGCAATAAGCATTTAAAAACCCGCCAAAACTCCAACCCGGACCGAGCAACCATCATGTCCCACTCCATCTTCACTTTCTCTCTCTCTCAAGCTAAGTTTTATTTTTATTGATCTTCTCGTTTTGTAAAACCTATAAATCCTTTTTAAGTGTGCTTTAAATAAATTTATCTTAAACGTTAAAAGTCCGTTCTATTAAATGATTGATTCTTGTTCATTTTAACTTTGGTCATAATGCAATGTGAAATTATGGAACCTGGGTTGATTTGAGAATATTAATAAGTTAAAATAGCGTCGCATCAATAGTTACAAATTGCCTTTCAGTGATAGTGGTTAACAGTTTAGCACAAACTATTATACAAGAATTTCAAGCAATGGAGAGCAACTTTTACGAGACTGACTAATGTACTCTCACAAAATTGTGTTTATTGCTTTTGGTGCAAAATTTTCTGCTATGTGGTTAGCTCTTTTTCAAGAGATAGTTTTAAAAAAGTTGGAAGCACCTAGTCAGAACGTTGAAAGACCATGAAATTTCTAAAAATCAAATTACGGCCAAAAAATTCATGACTAGAAAGGAACATAAGGTTATTTTTTTTAATTAAAAATGTGTTTTCTGAAAAAATTATTAATATTGAAACAAATCGTTGATTCGAAGGGCTTCTCAAAATCGTAGCAATCACTAAAGTGCTTGGTAAAAGCTGCTTCGCTTTGCAAAGTACAAGCGACAGGTTCTTTGTGTATTTACAACCGAAGTTACTTTGTCGCAGACAGAAGGTCACGGGTGTAAGAAGGTTCGGGGAAGAAGCAGACAGGATTTTAAAAATAGCTACTTTTATTCTAGCTTTAACACTTTTTGAAATAAACAAATTTATAGATTAACTCTGGGTGCAATCTGATATTCTAACACTTAATTCGACAAATAAAGTTATTGAAAATCGCTTAGCTTCAGTCGGAGCTCCCTGTGGGATCCTTCTCGAATCCCGATAGCCCGGCCAGCTCCAATGATAGTTACTCCCATACTCCTGGTGGATTCTACGACGAATATTAATTTCAGAAGGCGTGACCTCTTAATCGCAATTCATCTTTTCTTATTCTTGGATTCACACGATTAACGATCAACGATTATTCATTAAATTTACATACCCAACGTCAGGGTTAAAATAGTAGCTACATTTGTATAAAATCAAGTCATTTCTACGGAAAGCGGTTTTTAAACTAAAATCAAAGTTAAAGGGTATTTTCCTCAAGAGAGTTAGTAGAAGAACGCGAATAGTACCCGTACCCGTTACAACTTGAAAATTGTTGGATTGCTACTTGAATTTTATTTCATTACTGAGCAGTAAATCCGTAGTGCTTAAAAAAAGAAAAGACTACCGCTCACTCTCTCAATACAATATACAAAACACGATAATAGACCAAGATAATTTCTCCATAGTTTTAAATTGCACTCCCCTCACATTAGTATAAGGTTACTAATCTATTTCAATAAATAAATCTAATGTCACTGAGGTTGAAATAAAATTAACTAGCTGGTCTTACTACTGCACTGGTGTGAAAACAGTGTACTTTTTTAGGCAGATAGCCATGAAATTGCAGAAAAGGGGTTATTGCGATCAGTACAATGCAATTCAGTAGAAATGATCTATGCAATTCAGTAGAAAAGTGATGCGTGTCAAGAACAAAACATCTTTGGCGACTTGAATGTACGCAAAACACATGCATTTGTCACGCATAATAAACGGAAGAACGGAGGCGCAATTAAACACATTCGCTGCAAGTACAAGTAGGTTCTTTCGTGAAATATGGCTAGAAGAAATCACCTAGACGACTTCACGCGTGGAAGAATATTCGGAAAGCTGAAGGAGGGATGTAGTTTGTGACCAGAGTGTAGCTGGAGAGTTCAGAATCAACTAAAGTGTCAATTCGCGCTCTTGGAAAGCCTTCCAAACCACAGGTATAGCTGTTAGAAAGGTTAGTAGTCGCTGCCCTAGAAAAAAAACTGTAGTGGATGACCGATATCATCTTGCAGGCGAAAAGAGCCTGATACCAGTCAGTAAGTGCCATTGCTCAGCAACTATGTAGTGTAACAGGGTGACAAGTTAACTGTGCCAGACTCCTTCACAAAGGATGCCTAAAGGTAGCCCTCTATCCTGAACGCTGCATTCCTTTGAAAGTTGGTCATCGGTTGCACCGTTTAGAGAGGTGTAAGGAGCACAAAAAATGGACATCTCATCAATGGAGTCGTGTCCTCTTTACGGACGAGATTTGTTTCAGTATCACAAACGATTCCCAACGCTAGTTGATTTGGAGAGAGGTCGAGACACGTTTTCATTCCAGTAACATCACGGAAAGAGACCATTATAGTGGTCCTAGAATTGTCGTCTGGGGAAGCATCATGCTGTACGGGGGGGACTGAGCTTCACATTTTCGACAGAGGCTCACGTAATCGGATATCGCTATTGTAAGGGGGTGATCCTTCCCCATTTACGTCTGTTCTAAGGAGCTATTGGACCAGACTTCGTTTTTATGGATGACAGTGCACGGCCACACCGGACTGCTGATGTTCAGAAATTACTGGAAAGGAAAGATATCACTCGCGAATGATTGGCTAGCGTTCGCTCCTGATTTAAATCCCATAGAACATGTGCGGGTTGCTTTGGAAAGACGCCTTCGGTACGATTGCATGTTCCGGGGAACACCCAACAACTGGAAAAGATGCTGATTGAGGAATGGTCACTCTTATCTCAAGAATTGTTGGACACTTTGGTGCTGAGTATGGATAGACGGTGAGCAGCAACCAGTGCAGTAAGGGAAGGGCACATCCTATACTAAGAACATCTGTTTGTTGTTCTTCCTCTTGACAATTAATTGATGAGACGATAATGAGATCAATACTATGAGTTCAATAAAGCCTTTTTTTTGTTTGATTCCACACTAAAATCATTGTATTCCTTTTTGCTTCACTATGTTTTCGTCATCGCTTAAGTACAAAGTGCTGCCTCTCATTTTTGAATTTCATGTCTCTCAGATGATTTCTCGTGGAGTTATGGGAATAAACTCATACTGCTGAAGTTTTGCACACCAGTGCAGTTGAAAGGTTCACATAGAAGTAAATGTCTTAAATTATAAAAGGGGAACTTAATGACTCTTGGGTTGAAGGTAGAGGGTATGAGAGGGTAGGGACATGATAATAGGTCAAAAATTAAGGGCGATAAAGCAGGAGTGCAATCTAACAATTTAATTCCTGAGAATTTTATATTCCATGTAGTAGCCACTTTCTCTCTATCTACAGAAATGAAAAGTGTTGCAAAGAAACCTTGGTAGCCTCTAATTTTTCATCAACCAATACCGATATATATTATTACTAATTTGCGTGGAAGTAGAAATAGTCAATGACTCCAATTATTAAAACAATAACATATTTATTAATGGTCGAGGACGAAAGATTGACTACATAAAGACAAATAGACGTATACACGCAAAGACATATTAGAACAGATTACATACATAATAGAAAAATGCACTAGTTATAAATTAGCTTTACAGCGCACCAAAAATAGGTCTCTACTTCCGCTAATAGGAACTCAGGCAGATAAAGTCTCTCTCTAATTTCAGACAACGCACAAGCAGATTTTTAACTCGACTGAGTCCTTCGGAACTCCACCGACCTTTATGTTGCCTCACGACAATTTCCAGAAAGGCCAATTCCAAAGGTTTCTTGAAGATTCTCTGGTAATATACAATTTTTCTCCAAATATATCACCGAAGGTGATAAAGTCATCAATCTGGTATCCCTGCTCCTATTTTCTACGGTTGGTGAAATATATAACTTAGAAGTGGATAGTTGGTGAAATATATAACTTAGAAGCGGAATTCATATATATTTTACGAAAACAGAGGGAAGCAATTTTAAGAAAAAAACATCAATAATTATTTCAATTGATGGTAACTCTAAAAATAATGTGAATTTTTCAAAAATTCTAGTTGAGCTTCTGCAGAGAGGTCTGAGCTATATACAGGCAAAATATTATTATAATAGAACCCTTTTTCAAAAAAAGAGAACATTTGGAAAAAAGATTATTCTAAGTTAATTTTTTGCCAAAATATTATATTTAAATAAATTTTTTTGTCAAAATGTCCTTAAAACAATTTTATGTATGTATTCTAATCTGAGTGACACTAAATATCATGAAAGTTATCCATTTATGCGCTTTTTTAAAATCCTGGTTCCGAACGTAGTCGGATACCTTAATTCAAAATATGTTTTTTCATTTATCCAAACTTATCTCTCATTTTCAAAGAAACGCCGAGAAGCCATACTGCGAGTGATCAGCAAATGCTATCCCCTGTATTTTAAAATTACCTGTATATACAGTGGCGTAACACACGAAGAATTTTAGGGACCCCCTGCAAAGTCAGGTTTCGGGCCTTACAAAGGATTGCAAAACCATAGCATAACATACAGAGGCGGATTAAACGGGTGGCGGACCTAGCAGCCGCCAGAGGCCCCCAGTGCCAGCAGGAGCCTCAAGCTTGATGGATTCCAGTTATAAATTCAACGTACAACAAAAAGATCTAGAATCGATATTGCAATCCCGATGATATCCCCGGATTTGAGTCGTGTAGCAGCTCTAGCCATCTTTCTTCCGTACATCTGTATTGTCGCAATCTATAAAGTTTTCTCATGTGCTTTTTTTTTTTGCACAAATTTTATTTCGAACAAACGAATACGATTCAAGTCAAACAAGTTCGTTTTTAGTTCACTGCCATGTAGTAGCCCACACAGGAATTTTTCAAGGGGGAAGGGGGTCCGGGGTCGAAAGTTCACCATTCTTGTATCATGCTCCTTTTGATTTTGTCGATTTTGGGGGAAAAAATTAAAAAACTAATTATTGAATAAATAATTAGCCTTAATTAACAAAATTAATCATTATTAACAAATGCTTAATTAAATTTTACGTACTATAATACTTAGAATTATAATCAATCGGAAAAAATCAAGGGTTTTTGGGGGTCTGGACCCCTAGGACCCTCCCCTTGTGTGCGCCACTGCAGCCATGCTTAGTTACTCTCGGATACATTTTACATTGATGGAAAAAAACATCCCAACACCAAAAAAAAATTACTGTCGACTAATGAAACTTTGGCAATGCATTTGTATAGATATCTTTTTAATGGATTAAAGTTTCAAGATTTTAGGTTAATTAATGCAAGCACGAGAAAAGCTATTTCAAATGTCAAATGACGGTACGTTAAAAACTGGTGTAACCACCAGAATTTTAAATGCAAGTATGCAAACGTGCATACAATGTGTCATACAAGTACCGGATGCGTGTGGGATGCAATTGCATGCCTGTTACTCTTGGTTTCTCAATATAAGACTTTTAATTCTGGTTGTGGTTGCAGTTGTCGTTACTATCCAATGATTTACCATTCGTGCTCGATTAGAGGAAGACCCAGTGATCTAGAAGGCCAACATAACACGTTGGCACCTTATAGAGCATGTTGGGTTACAACAGGGTATGAGGGAGCACATTATCCTATTGGAAAAAACTCATTGAATGATGTTTATAAATGGCAGTGTAACAGTTTTAATCGTCAGGCTGTTGCAATCAGTTTGTGAATTAACCTTGAGAGGGCTCCTACAATAAAAAGAAATGCCCGCTCCCCACCAAAACTCTAAGTGCATGCCCAGTGTATCTAGGCCATAGAAAGATTGTTTGCATGCCCCAACCTGGACCGTTTAATCAATATACAGCCATCACTGCAGTGGCGTAAAGTAAGACCCTCAACCCCCCACACACATCGTGGCAGAGGGGTATAATTCTAGAGAGCTCATAGCATTACTGACTCCAAGTACGGTTTGGGACCAAAAATATGACTTTTTTTTCAGAAGACCCCTAATATTCTCCGTTCCGCCACTGTATCACTCGCACCAAGACAGAAACAGCTTTGATAACAGAGCACAACACATCGTCACTCCCCTCTTCAATGATCTCTAGCGTGACATCACTGAAGTCATAGATGTCAGTAGTTTTGAGCTAATGGTATGAATGCTACAGTTATTTCTCTTACGATTTATTCGTTGCAGTTCATTGTGTCACACTGGTGCCGAAAAAAACTGTGATTTCTGCTGTAGATGCAATATGTTGTTCCCCAGCCATGTGGTAAATACGGCGGTCTTCTCCGTCAGTGTGACCCATGCGTGGTTTGATCATAGGTTTCTTGAGGTAGTGCCTTCCTAAGACCACTGCTGCCAAAAATCATGCACAGTGAATATATTTTGGCAATATCATGGAAAGAAAATCCATTTTTTTAGCTCTTTTACACTTACTTCTTCATTCAAGCTTAGCGAGCTGTTGATGTTGGCTTCGTCTTCTTAAAGTCATTCTGAACTAACATCAACACACTACGTCAAATCTCGATGATAAATAACTCTCACTGACTTTATAGTGCGTGTTTAAAGTACACTTAATTCAAAGTGGAGCAATTCGCTTTCACTTATGCGCTTAACGCAAAATTTGAATCAAAGTCTTCTTTCAGATGTACAGCCTCTGACAATAATGTTCAGTGAATAGTCATGTAACATTAACGTAGATGAAATACTAACGAAAGTTACCTCTTGTCCTGCGAAATAGTCATCTCCCATAACTATGAAACACTGAGATCTGCTAAACGTGTTCTGGAAACTTTGCAAGAAATCTTCTTTTGGGATGGAACTCAAAAGCCTCGTCACGTTTTATTGGAGGCTATGGACATCGTCAATAATGATATCGCTGTTATCGATAATGTGTTAAATTCTGGGTAACGATTTGTCACACGGATTCATGGTTAATCTGCAGCTCATCAGCTATCATGCGCACAATTAATTGATGATCTTTAGTGATTAATTTCTTCATTTTGCTACGAGGGTTTTCAGAAACACTTTCCCTGCTTTTCGAAAACGGGTGAACTACTCGTTCACACACTTCAAGTACTCGATCTACATAAACACGTACCAGCATCGTATAAGTCTCTTTTGGTGTCCTGCCAAGCTTAAAACAAAACTTTAAATTCATCTTTTGTTCGTTCATTTTCCTGTTCTCAATTAAGAACCTACGTACTAAACAAGCACTTAGTAAAACAAGTCTTTCACAGAACACAAATGAGTCTCAAATGAACAACGGTGGGGGCACATGATCAACACCTGCCGTTACGCGTGTGCAGCGTTTTGTTTCGACAGTGTTGGCAGATCAGCCGTTCTGACTTCATTCACCGAACTGTATTGTCAGAAGTTGTATAAACACGCCTACAAAATTTCGTTTACCTAGCACACCTTCTTGGGGCTGGAAGTTTTATTTCCATCAGCGCATTTTACTGTGGAAGATAAATGAAACAAAAGGGTTATTTGATAAAAGATATGTCTAGTTCAAAGCAAACTTTTCAGGCTAGTTGAATTTAGTCCTTAAGGTATCCGATTATGTTGGGAACCGTGATTTTGCAAAAGCGTGAAAATGGATTATATTTATGATATTTAGTGTCACTTAGATTAGAAAATGTATATAAAATTGTTTTAAGAATGGTATTACAATAAAAAATTATTTAAGTACAATATTTTGACAAAAAATGAACATAGAATGATCCATTTTCAAAATGTTCTCCTTTTGTGAAAAATTCTTTTATAATAATAATATTTTGCCTGTATATAACTCAGACCTCTCTATAGAAGCTCAACTAGAATTTTTGAAGTATATGACTTAGAAATGGGTTTATCCATGGTTTTACGACAACAGAAGGGAGAAATTTTAAGAAAAAAAAACCCCGATCATTATTTTAATTGGTTGTAACTATGAAAATAAAGTGAATTTTTCGAAAATCGTAGTTGAGCCTCTGTACAGAGGTGTGAGCTATATACAGGCAAAATATTATTATAATAAAAGCATTTTTCACAAAAAGAACATAAAAGGTTATTCTAAGTTAATTTTTTGTCAAAATATATATATATTACATTTAAATAAATTTTTTTGTCAAAATGTCCTTAAAACAATTTTATACATGTATTTTTTAATCTAAGTGGCACTAAATATCATGAAAATTACCCATCTATGCGCTTTTTTAAAAT
This sequence comes from Trichonephila clavipes, assembly GCA_019973935.1. Classification (NCBI taxonomy): domain Eukaryota; kingdom Metazoa; phylum Arthropoda; class Arachnida; order Araneae; family Nephilidae; genus Trichonephila; species Trichonephila clavipes. The sequence continues at coordinate 766,739 of BMAU01006061.1, read as the reverse complement.
CATGGTTCCGAACGTAGTCGGATACCTTAATAGCAAGGTAAAAGACCTGGCTGAAATCAATGAAATGAATGCAGAAGAAAAAGACCACAAAGCTGGAGGAAACTGCTCTATTGAAACAAATGTATAATATGAAACTTCCCTAATGACTGTGATTTAGAATACCATACTCCAAAAAATAAATGCTACTAGGAAATCATTGCAATTAGTTGAATATGAATTATTAAAAAGGATATAGTCTACTAAAATCTGTAGAAAATTATATCCAGAACTTCAGAAATGGATTCGCAAAAGTGGAACAAGAAGCAACTGATTTATCAGGGCACTCGTTTGAAGTGGAAGCTGGACAAGCTCACAGGCAGCAAAAGAGAAAAATTATTTTCGGTGAAAGTAAAAAAGACGGCCGGGAATTTTTGAATGAATGGAAAATTTCATCATGAATTCATCATACGTCATATGCAATAAGTCAAGAGAAGAACTATCCCTAAGAGTTGAGATATATGAAACTGTTATAGAACACTATATCTTTTAACGAGATATAGATTATTACCTGAAATTAAGAAGAAAGCTACATAAAAACTAAAGGACATTTACAAAAACGATACTAAATCTTTTAATTTTGACGATGAATTGGATAAGTTTTTACTATTCTTAAAAGAAAACAATTATACAATGAAATCCTACTAGAAATTTATCGAGTTGCAAGAGAAATGGCCTCGACTTTCTCTAATGAAGAGATATTTCTGAAAATAGTTTTAACAATTCTGATATCAAATGTATCAGGTGAGAGATCTTTTTCAGTTTTAAATAGTGTTAAAACTTATGTAAGAAGTACTGTGGGAGAAGACAAATTGAACATAGCCATATTATACATATACAGAACAAGATATTTTGGACTAAGTAGGAACGGCAAAAATGATTGATGAATTTGCCAAAAAAAAAAACATATTGCAAAATTGTAAGCTCTTTTGTAAGGTTTTTATTTTTTTTTAAATAAAGTTTAAGTTTTTCTTGAGCTGTTGAGTTTTATTATTATTTATACATTTTATTTTGATAATTTAAAGTCAGCGAATTTTTTCACTATTTTAGTTTTCCGGCTCGTGAGGCCATGAGCCTCAAACTTTTTACCGCCAGGGGCCTCCAACTAGCTTAATCCGCCTCTGATAACATAGACTTTTGGCCCCACACATTGCGGTTTGTACGTTACGGAAAAATAAACAAATTTCTCTACCTACAGATTTTCAAAAAAAAAAGAAAAGAAAAGAAAAAGGGTGCAGAAAGTAAGATTAGCACACTAGTGCCTTAGATCAGTGATCCGCCCCCCGGTTCGTGGATCAAATGGTGCCGGGCCGCTTAAAAAACATTAAACTATTACCATTTTATTTAAAGTGGTGCATTTCTTTCGGATTTGCACAACTTTCCACGTTAAATCACTTTTATTCATTTTTGGAGTAACTATATTTTATTCTGAAGGCATATTTAAATGTAACTAAATTAAAATTGTTAAATCAAAACAATCTAAAATATAAACAATCAACGTGTCCCACCCTCAGCGGGCCGCGGTAAAATTATCAAACGTTGACCGGTTCGCAGCGATAAAAAGGTTGCGGAGCCCCTGTATTAACCAAATGAATGACTAATATGTGTTGGCTTCAGAAAGGGTTGCCATTTCACCCATTAGCCCACATCATAGCGCGTTTGGAAATTGCAGGAACTTTTATATTTATTTATTCAGTTGGTTATTTTTTCAATTTCAAATTCTGGGCTAATTCTTGAAGAAAAAACGCACTCTTGGCTTCTACATGAATCGGATAATGTTCTGAAATATGCAGTATTTCTATTTTCATAGCAATTAAAATTCTACTTAGCTTCCAAGTTGTATAATATTTGGTGTCGGAACTTCCAAAAAAGTGCTGTTAGCGGTAAATTAAAGTTATAAAATAAAAGCACCATTTAAATATATATATATTTAATATATATATAAATTTATATATATAATTTATATATATATATATATATATATATATATATATATATATATATATATATATGTGGGAGACAACAAGGGGTCCAAGATGTTGGTCTTTCTTCTGGTTTATTTAAACATTAAACAAAAATTAATTAAAAAGGTAGATATTACAGATAAGTTTGACGATCATATTCAGAAGGTAACGCCTGCTCGCGCACCTCTCGCGTTCTCCTTTCTCTCTGCTCTAATGTTTTAAAAGTTTTTGTTTCACTTTCACTAATTCACAAGTTTCAGTTCTGCTTTTACTTTGATGCGCCTGCGCGCGAGACTGGGCCTGCATGCCACAACGGCCAGCCTGACCGTACGCTGTCCGCAGCGGTATTTCCATGGAGACCAGAGGAGAATCTGAAACATACAAAAAAAAAAAACGGAACAGACAAGGACTATACGACAATTATATAGAGATTAAACATATCAAAATTTTTCTGAACTAGACAGTTTCTCCATCATGTGAAGACACCTCTTCGACATCCGGAAGGTTCCACAGGAAAACATTGTGTTTCACAGGCATCAAAACGTCTTTTTTAACAAGTTGATCTTTGGTTGAACGCATCGATATTTTCCTCTGTAGAGTTCTGGACGTCTGTTCAAAACGATTTCTCTTTTTCCTTCGTTTCTACTGCCAAGGCTGAAAGATTTTCCGGAGCAACACAAACCGATGATGTTTACTCTTCATAGGTAAAGGGTTAGGTGAGCGGGAGATAAATTCCACGGAACTCGTTTTCATGGCACCATTGGCTTTCTTACACAATACTATATCAGAACATTTTCTCTTACAATACTCAATTTTAACTTAGTAATCTTAATTTTATTACATTTATAATCCTTAACTAGAGAACTCGAATCCTTCCTAGTATTAAAGTTCTTAACATATGGCAAATCATAACTAGAGTTTTCTATCACATTTGAAACAGAAACATTTGGAAAAGAAATAGCACAATCTACACTCAAAGAGGATCCACTTTCACTCAATAAAACATCGCTCTTTGCGTGGCCTAGTTTCTCTATTTCAGAATATACACTGGGATGTATAATAAATTCTTCGGTCAAGGTCGGTGATATCGCCGTTCGCACACTAGGCTAGGAGACTGTTGATTAAGAGAAATATTTATGGGTTTAACTTCTACCATACGCTGTTCGCCAAAACATGAACTTAATGTTATGATTTCTTCGGAAGGTGTTTGCACTCTAATTAGTGAGGAATTTAAAAACTGGGATCTGGCAACCTGAATCAATCAATGCTGTTACGGGCTGATTTTCCACAAAAATGTTTACGTATTGAAGATTTGTGCATTCATCGCTATTTTGTTTTTCGCTCTCGATTTTCAAAGTATTCACGTTTATTTTATTATGGATGTGATCATTAGATTCTTTAGGTTTAAAACGCTTCTCACAGTCTTTGCGCAATGAGATGAATTACCGCATATAAAGCAATTTTTATTTCCTCTTTCAAGATATTGGGGATAAGATATCTTTAATCTTTGTTTTAAAATTTTGTGATCTATTTTTAAAGGGGTCTTGGGTATATCCATAAGTAATAGGAGTTTCTTTTTATGTGATCCGTTTTTAGATGAAATATAAATATCACACTCTTTTAGCTAAATCAATAGGCCTAAACCAATCTTCTGCTTCTCGAATGCCAATATGAGTTGCGGTTTTCCTTATTTAAAGTTTTGAACTGTTTCTCTTCGAATTTAGCTGCAGGATTTAAACTTAATGCTTTATTTTTAACCCTTTGAAGTTCGACTTCTTTTTCTAACTGTGCTAACTCTAGTTTCGCGAGCTCAATTTTCTGTTTTCCTGAAGTTACTTCTCTTTTTGTTTCGCGATACCCTCTCATCTATACAGTTTTGAATTAAAGTTTTAACGAAATCTGGATCACTTTCAAATGTACTACTGTTCTCAATTTTAGTCTTTAGTTTAACTATAGTGTCAGTACTTTCGACAGTACCGTCTAGCTTCTCAACAACTCTTATGAAATCCTCTTTAAGAGCGTTTTTATACATTTTATAAAAATTTGGAAAGGTCCTACCTTTTTTTTCTCTGGCTCCCTTGTTGCTCGCACGTACGATGTATCCAATGAAGAAAAAATTTCGATTCCACTGATTTCACCTCTTCGCAGGTAATATAGTTGAAATTGTAGTTCCGGCCTCTACACAGGCGGATTATTCACACTGAATTAGTTCCAACCTCTACACAGGCGGGATTTTCGTCGATGGGTTTTCCAACCTCTACACAGGCGGAATATTTGTCGATGGTTCGTTGAAAATAAACCTCTACACAGGTTATTTTGTTATTTGTTCCGACCTCTACACAGGCGGAATGAAGTTGAAAAATTTAACCTCTACACAGGTTGAACGAAGTTTCCGAAAAATGGCGGAGCGTCTCCTTCATGGACGCTGTTGTTCATTGTCCAGACTTTGGTTCAAAATCGAAAGTTTATCGATCGCGGCCGAGCCCCCATAATTTGTGGGAGACAACAAGGGGTCCAAGATGTTGGTCTTTCTTCTGGTTTATTTAAACATTAAACAAAAATTAATTAAAAAGGTAGATATTACAGATAAGTTTGACGATCATATTCAGAAGGTAACGCCTGCTCGCGCACCTCTCGCGTTCTCCTTTCTCTCTGCTCTAATGTTTTAAAAGTTTTTGTTTCACTTTCACTAATTCACAAGTTTCAGTTCTGCTTTTACTTTGATGCGCCTGCGCGCGAAGACTGATTGGCTTTGGCTGCATGCCACATATATATATATATATATTTATATATATAGTAAAAAAGAACTGCTGTGTGTGGTCAGAATGACTTCAAATTTGAACTGAATTTACTTGAAAAGAAGGAGAGGTTTGTCATACGAAAAAAGTTCCCAAGTGTATCAATAGGTATCCATGTGCATACGCTGTACGCGGCATAACGAAAGCGGGTTCGGCAGCAAGCGGCATTTTGAACGGAATTAGACGGCTTAGGAATGAGTTGCACTTTGAACCAACTTGAGTATGATTGTTTGGGTTTTTTGACGGGAAAAAGAACTTCCAAGTCATTCAACAGTTTTTGCATTGTTAGTGAACAGCTCATCCAGCGCAAGGTCGCATCACATTGGATGGGTAAAATCGGTCTTTTAATTCCTTTGGGGCCAAAACCGCTTAACAAGCAACTACGGAAACGCCGATGATATTTTTTTTTTCTTATGACAAATCGTTTCTTCCTTCTTCAAGTATATTCAGTACAAATTTAAAGTCATTCTGACCGATGATTTTTTTTACAGCATCTCAAAAATATAATTTTAATTATAATTTCCCTTTATATGCACACTCAGAGAATAAGAGAGAGTGGGCCCATAAATATTAATGATCCTAAATTAAATTGCTAATTCTAAATGAATCAAATGTTAAACGACAATTTCAGGACCAATTAACATTTGCTTATGAGTTATTCGAAAACAAAGAATATTCAAAAAATATTAAAAGCTTGGTAAAGAAGGATAGTTCCAATTTTCAGTAAAACTATATTTTTTTCCAATAATTTAGCAACTTCAAGCTAAAATGAAAGAAAAAATTCTCATTAACTCCTTAGAAACGATTTAAAATCTACTTGAGCTTTATTTAGAACTCTAAATTATTTTCCGTTTTATTTATCTATTCAGCTTCTCTCATAATAACCACATACATCACATTCGTTTGACGAAATAACCTGTCGTCATGGTTACCATCTCAGATTTCTGTTATTTTTAACGTTCGATTGATCTTCTACGAGATGCTGCATGTTATGTTGGAATTGTTAAGGTAAGCGAATTTGTCTTATCTAATAGACAAACCCAAATGGTAAATTATTACTGTGTTATTATATCAATAATTTTATTGAACGAATAAAAGATGAATTCTTACTTTGGCTTTACGAATTAGTTACTCTAGATTTGTAAAATAAATATTTTCAAATGAAAAAAAAAGCATTATTTATATTTGAAATTTTTTAAAATTTTATTTATTCAGAAAAGTTCAAGTACATTATATAACAAGTTCAATTAAATGGCATTGCTTCTCTATTAGTTTCGAAAAATAACAGAGAATATATTTAACAGTTTATTATTTTTTTTACTTGATCTTGATACAAAATAAATTCTTAAATATAGTACCAAAACATTTTCCAAATAAAAAAACATAACCGTATCAGTTTTAAAACATAAATTTAATATTTTGGAATAACAGATGATTAAAAGGGTAAAAGTGTTGATAAAAATAAATTGGTTATCACTAATTCAAAATTTCATTTAGAAAAAGCAGTCGTTTTTTTTTAATTCCATTCTTTTATTTGGGGGGGGTGATAGAGAGGAGGATGTTCTAAGCCTTCCATATTTATGTTTCTCTCTTTCAAATCAAAAGTGGGGAAGATTTTTTTTGTTGTTACTAATTTCTTCATAACTTAAATAATTCCGATAAAAGTTTCGTAAAGCTTTTTTATGAAATAAAGTTAATTCTTTTTTAAAAACTTAATGAAGAATATTTAAATTTAGAGCTTACGAAACGTACTTTATGCGCGATATAATATGCGCGAAATATTTCTCAATATTTCCTTCATGAAGAATTTGTTTATTGTGTTATATTTTTATTTTGTTTTGATGATATATACAACGGCTCTCCAAAGGGATCGGACATTTTCAAATTTCAATGAAATAGTGTTCTATCTACAATAAAAGTTGATATTTGCAAACAGGATTTTTTAAAATAATATCTCATTAAATTTAAAACAAAACTGAAGAACTAATTGTATTTTAAGCAAAGCAGCAAAAATGTCTACAATGATATTTCATACATCACACAACAGGGTTTTTTTAAATAATTATTCATTATATTTTAAGCAGAACTGTAAAACGAATCTTAAATAGAAAGTAAGACATATTTTTAAAAAAAATCGAAATTAACGAAGAAAATGTCTCACAACAGCAATTTCCCTCAGATATTTTAAAAAATCCATTATAAAACAGGATAAAGCTGTAACACTTCTACAATTTAGCATTCAACCAAAAATCTGTGAACATACACAATAGTTTTTAAACATCTTGGCATAAAATTAATTATTTTTTCGTAATTTTTGAATCGATGTTCTCCCATTCTATATATATATATATATATATATATATATATATATATATATATATATATATATATATAAAGGAGAAAAGCGACTCACATACTCATCACGATATCCTCGGAACTACTTGATATGCATGATATGCGTGTTCCTCTAAAGGCGTAGAGATCCGCAAAGAAAGGGTTGTACGAAAAGCGAACCCTAAGGGGGTTGAGATAGGTTAAAGAGGCGTTATGGATAAACATTCCCCTTTTTGAACTATTAGACCTACAGGTTTGAAATTTGGTAAGCATGTTCTTTTCATGGAGTCTACAAAAGCCGTTTTGCAAACATAGATCCCTCCCAAGGGGATTGCGAGGGGTTAAAGGAGTGTTATACATAGAAGGTAATTCCATTTTCGAGCTATTAGACCCACAGACTCGAAATTTGGCGGGTATGTTCCTTTCAATGAATAGAGATCCGCTACAAAAAGGGTTTCGCAAAAATCGAAATCCAAGGGGCGTTGCGAGAATTTATGGGGCGTTATAGCAAAAAATACGATATAGCTTGTTAATGACCTGTCGATCCAAAGTTTCTTGCAATTCACGATGGATATAGCGCAGTTCAGAAGCTTTCAAATCCAGGAAATAGACAAGGGATCATTATTTTAATTACGAGAAAGTTGCTTCTGATTTTGTGCTGATATTTGTTAGTCTTTCTTTAAAACAATCAAATAAACATAATTATACATAATCCTTTCAAAGACAAACTGGCCAAGGTAGCCAAGTAGTAATGATCACGAGCTCATGGCCTTCGAATCGTGAATTCGATTTCTGGTGCCACTGAAGTCGTGCTGGGTAAAGGGGCTGGTAAATCTGTCGTGCATCCAAGTCTTTTTGTATGTGTTATTACGTTAGAATCAACAACATTAACCCTTTAACGAGCACACAGCTAAAATACAATTTTCTGGGATAAAGTACTTGATAAATGTAATGTTCTCATCCTCAATGAACGTTATTTAGTCACAAAAATATCTGATCGGGTTTTTTTTCCCCCTGGCTAGACGTTCTAGCCACTGCGCACTTAAGACATTTGAAAAGTGAACATTTCTAGGTTATTTTTCTGTTCTATATGGGCAGTGGATAGACATATATCCACATATAAAAGCTTTCCAAAAACCTAAATAAAACCTTTTTTAATTGCAAATTTGCTTAATTCATTCAGATGAGAGAAAAGTATACTTAAGACATGTCGAAATTTTTTTCAAAGATCATAAATTTTATTTATAGTATTCAAAACACAACTTGTAAATTTACACCGAGAAAAACTGTTTTTAACTATCCATTAGAGGACATGAAATGCAAAAAAGGTATTGTACTGCCATCCGTATTAATCTTTATGCGTTTAGCTTCAATTAACGCTTATGGATAGACTAAATGTCCAACACTCGCTTGGAGAAAAAAATTTTAATATGTGGCTAGACCTATTAGCCACTGCCCGCTAAAGGGTTAGTTGATGCACACACACATGTTACCCTCATATTTTAAATAAAAAAAGATAGTTTATTAATATAAATTCAGTAAGTTTAAATATGTGGACAAATACATTTTTAAAATTTTGTAACTTTAATTGTATTACTAATTTAAATCTCAAATTTCAGAGAAAAATGTAAACGAAATTTCTTTTTGCATTATTCAGATAATTCATATTTCCAAAAGAATTTTTTATAAAACAATAATAAATTTGGTGCGTGTGTGTTTTAAAATTTTAGTTAGATAAAAACTAGCTCCAATATTCCTCTACACATTTAGAATGAAAACAGTATATTTTTTTAGAAGTATCCCATATTATATATATATTTCTAGAGACTACATCCATGGCGTAACCTAAACATTTCTCTGAGTAACCCACTTTAGAGACACTGGACTAGACTTTAGGTGAGATTAATTTTAAAAAACGTGGTGGATATTCCATCTTTATTCACAACGAACGTTAGATTTGTACGTAAGTCTGATATTTGTTAAAAAATATCATTGACAGTAAAAGTACTCCAAGTTGATTATACATTTTTGTGAAGTTTTTTAAAATAATAAGTAGTGAAATAAGATACAAGAAACTATATGATGATATGTACACTGGTATCCTAAGTTAAGGTTACAAACACGAAAAATGCGATATCTCAAAAAAAAATTCGGTTTTCTCGAAAAAATTTCTTTCGTCGAGAGACTGACTTGTCACCAATGGCGTAACATACACCTCCGCACTGCGGGGAGCCCAAAGCCTGATTGACGCCATTAACGTCGATTTTCTCAAAATTCGTTTTACATGTTTTTAAAATACAATTTTTAAGCGATTTTCCAATTGGCGATCTAACGTCATTCAAAAAATCAAAACTCTAATAAGCTTATTAGATATCTCTGATCCAGCAAATAAAAAACCATTTTGTTTGATTTTCTGTAATCCCCGCAATGAGAGAGAGAGAGAGAGATAAAAAAATTTCTTTCTTTTTTTAAAAAAACCTAAATTACTAACAAATAAAACAAAAGTCAGACGGAGAATCGAATAAAATGTTAGGAAGATAAAGAATTCATCTTTGTTATTATTATAGTACACTTACAATAGCTGTAGGGAGAAAATAAATACATGATTTACTTTTAACCGAAGCAGCAGAGTAACTTATTGGTGTCTTTAGTCTCCCCCCCCACATGTATTTCGGCGCAGTTTAGCCAAAATTGGCTCTTGCGCCAATAACCCCAAAACTCACTCACTCACCCACATGTATTTCATTTTCATTTAGCGAAGTCGTAAGTAACGCACATCTGTTAAGCTTTTTACATGTAAAATACACTCATGTCCATAAATTAAGGATAATGAAGTCCAGGCAAAGAAAGAGACAGAAGCAAAACAAATTTGACTTATTTGTAAAGTCTATTTATATTAAACAAAAGGTAAAGAGCAAAAAAGATTCTATATGTTTGACATAATTAATAAAAATTGCGATTTTTACTCCCTGGAGCAAATTTCAAAAAAGAACCTATTTACAAAAACAGTATAACATGGTTAGTATGATGGTTAATACGGAGTATGTCTCCCGGACGATGCAATACAGGCCTTACAACGCTTAGACATGCTGAGTATCAAATTATCAATCTGATCTTGGGGAATATTACACCACTCATCAAGCAATGCCCTCCGAAGTTCCGGTAGACAGGTGGGAGGTGGTTGACGGGCTGCAATTCGTCGGCCAAGCATATCCCACACATGCTCTATTCGATTCAAGTCCGGTGAGTATGCTGGCCAATCCGTACGGGTGATATCCTCCGATTGAAGGCATTTGTCTGCAATGTTTGCACGGAGAGGACGGGCGTTGTCATCCATAAACAGAAATTCAGCACCCATGGCGCCCCGAAACAAATGTACATGTTGTTCCAAAATGACATCCCGATAGATGTGGCCTTACACTCTGAACATGCAGGTCAGTTATGGAACCAAGAATAATTTCTCCCCAAACGAGCCATCCTGTACCACCGTAACGGTGTCCTTCAATTGTGTTCTCTTGGTGGTAACGGGTACCTGGCGCTTTCCATATTTAAGTCCGGCGAGAATCAGACTGCAAACTAAACCTGGACTCGTCGGAAAGCATCACACAAGACCACTGTTGTGGTGTCCGCAATGCATGCTCTCTACTCCAGGTTAATCGCAGGCGACAGTGAGTTGCGGTAAGTGTAACACATCAGACAGGCCTACGAGCATATAGACCAATGTGCCCCTAGTGTCTGTACACGGTCTGCCTAGAAACTGTCGTACCGGTAGCTGAAGAGAGCTGACGGGACAGGTCTGATGCTGTGCTCCGTCTGCTTCTTTTGGCAGTAACTGTCAAATACCGGTCCTCATTCGGCGTTGTAACTTGGAGGCGACCTGTGCTGTAACATCTACTCACATTACCATCATCTTGGAATCGTTGCCAAAGCCTGGAGATGCCACTCTGGGCGATTCCAAGTTCCTCGGATACTTCCAGCTGGGTACGTCCACATTCCAGTTATTCAATAATTCTACCACGTAAAAAATCATCCAAATGCTTCCTTTGTGCCATAACTATGCGGTTATGGCACTGAAAGGCTTTTAAAGCGCTTGTGAACAATTTTACTTCTTTGTCACCATTCCTTATATACCCCTCTCTTACACTCTCGTCATTGTGACGTACAATCCGCGCCATCTGGTGGTATCCTGTAATTTGCATATTCTTCTTCAAGATGTGTGTGATAATTCTACAGGTGAAATTTTTATTTTAGAGTTCAATTTCTGTGTGATTCTGAATTATCCTTAATTTATGGACATGAGTGTAGTATTACTATACTTGGGAAAACATAGAGAGAATTTTGCATGCTTATTTGGTCTAGATTTATAAGTATTCTATCATATAAAGCCGGGGTGGGCATTAAGTCAATCGCGAACGACCGGTGGACCGCCAAGACATTTTGAGGTGACCGCCTTCACTAAGACCTAATAATCAATCCATCATACGAAGGTCTAGAAATACCGTTTTTATTCAAATCTAAGCCGTGTTCCAAATTCTCAACAAGATTTTATGAAAATTGAAAAATAGTCTAAAACAGTTTATCGATATCCAATTTTATGAAATTAAAATACATTTAAAAGGAAAACTAATAAGAAGTGAATAATCAGTCATTTTATCAGTATTATAAACTTTTAAGCACATGCATGAAACTGTAATTGCTATAAATACCCCATCCAACAAATTTTTTCCCTTCGATTCTAAGCCGTGCCCAATTTTCAGTAGCATTAACATTGGGGGAAAAGTGTGGCTTAGATTCGAGTAAATACGGTATTTTTAAAAATACGGAAAAAACCGAATCATAAGAAGAAATTCCGTTGAATAGAAAATGCACTTCGCTAATTGGATGTTATTTTACGAAGAAATTCGTAACATGTTATTGGTTCCAGAAAAATGTTCGCTAAATAGAGAATTTCGTAAAATGGAGGTCCGACTGTATTGTATACTTTCTTTGAGTTCACTACATCTACGCCACTGGGTGGACTGCAACACCTTGAAAAAATTAAAAGTAGCCCGTGCCCTCGAAAAGTCTGACCACCCCAGATATAAAGCATAATGCAGGGATGTCAAACACGCGGCCTGCCCGCCAGTACGAAATTTGCGGCCCGCCGACTCCTTTTAAAAATTTTTAAATATCAGGTTTTCAAAGTTTTTTCATTTTGAAATTTATTTGAGAGGGACCTTATTACATATAAATCAACGATATATTTGCCTGTTACCTGTCCTTGTTTTACAAGAAATTATTTTGATAATAGAAAGAGCCTTTAGATTAAAAATATTTTTTTATATTTTATTAAACGTTTTAATTTGATTTTATTATAATAAATTACTCTTTTATTAAACACTGAAATGCATTATGCATATTCTTTACTATGGATGGTTCTCGATTCTTAATGTGTACTACTTTTATTTCTTTTCCTCCTTTTCTGTTTGAAGTGTCCAATCAGCAAGATACAATCAGAGATGTTTTTTAAAGTCTAAAAAAATATTCTGGACAGTTAAGATAAAGGGCAGCGTATACTCAATCGTTTTCAAATGAAAGCACAATCAAATTTCAACAATGAGTAAATAAAGATCAATTCAAAAGGAGTGCAGTAATTTTCAAGAAAATGGCAACTGTAATATTTTTTTGTGTTCAAAATAAGATTCAACCATGCCAGATATCTAAAAACTATTTCAGTTGCTAAGGAATATATTCTTAAAAGGCACTATGATACAATCCATGAAGCTAACTTTAATCACTACTTAGCAAAACTTTGTGAAGACCAATTGTCCGAATTGTGTGTGAGAGAGAGAGAGAGAGATCAATTTTTCAAAAACAATAAAGTTTACTCTTTAAATTTGTTGAAGAAAATACAGCTGCTGTAAAATTTATATATTATTACATTTCATCTCGCAAGCAGATCGAAATTAATTATTGAAAAGGAATTTATTAGTTAATGTTTATTTAAAACAGCGGAAGTATTATGTCCAGCACAAACAAAGCAAATTAAAAATGTAAGTTTAAGTCGAAATATTGTTTGTACTAGAGTTGATGAAACAGCCGAGAATTTGAGAAATCAGCATACAATTAAATAATATCAGCATTTCAAGTCTATTTTATTGCAACATTGATGAAAGTACAGATATTTGAAATTTCGCTGTACAAGTCGCTTTTTTTCACGGATGTAATGTTGGTTTAAAAATAAGTGAAGAATTTTTGGTAATCATTCATTTTCAAAATACAACATTTGGAGCTGATATTTTGAATGTACTTATAGATGTTTTGAAGAAATATAAGTTATATACCATTGGAAAAATTGGTTTGCCTGGCATAATGGAGCGCCTACAATGATCGATATTACTAAAGCAGTTGTTGCAAGATTAAAAGAAACATGCAAACGGCATGACGTTGTATGTTACATGAGCAGGTACTTCGCTCCAAGTTTTAAACATATGACATTTTTTAAAAATAGTCACCAAAATTGTAAATTATGTTCGAGAACATAGACTTAATCATCATAAATTCGCTTCACTTCTTGAAGATATAGAGAATGATTTCAACGATCTACCATATTATATGGAAATTCAATGGCTTTCAAATCATAAAGTATAAAAAGGGTTCTTTAAATTGCTGGATGAAATTCCAATTTTCTTGGAAATAAAAATATTATGAATGTGCTAAATTAAAAGATGGACTTTGGATAAAGGACCTGGATTTCTCAGTTGGTATTACAAACTATCTTAACTTAATTTTAAGCTTTAAGGCAAAAAACATGTTACAAATATATTTTATAATATTAAATATTATTACTTTGGTGAAAATAAATAGAAAAAGCAAACTTGTCTCACTTTGAAAGCTGTTAATATCTGTTGATTAAATCCCATAAATTAAAATTTACTGAATACGCTCACAAAATTAAATTGTTTGAAACGGAATTATATTAATTCTAATTTTAAAAACCGTGAGTTATAATATTTCACACTTACACTTTATATCTATCTATCTATCAATACTGAAATTGTTGATGAAAGCTTATATACAAATAAATTAATTGAAATCCAATGTGATTCTTTGTTGAAACAAAAATCTATGGAAGTTGGAATTCTAAATTTTTATACGTACTCATATTTATCAATAGATCTTTTTCCTAAAATTTATCGTTTGTTATGCGAATAATGGCTAAGTCCGGAAGCACTTATTTACGCGGGCAATTATTTTCTTTAATGAAAAATAGCGAGAATTCAGAAAAATAAGATTAACCCAATCAACATTTATCGTCAATTTTAAAAATTACAACAGCTCAGTATTTTTAATCAAATCTTGATGACTTGCTTTGTGAAAAAATTGATGTCAAATATCTTCTAAAAAGTAGTGTCAAATTGAAATTCTTAAAAAATGTTTTTTTTTTTATATAATTATAAAAAATAAAATAAGTGTAGATTAAGTTTAAAAAATAACATGAAATTAAAATGACCCCTTGTGTATAATATACACATTGAGCTTTACATTAATAAATGTATAATACATTATAAAGCGTATTTTATTGATTTTTTTTAAGATCGCAAACATGCGGCCCGCAACTTATAATAGAATAGACGATGTGGCCCGTAATATCATACGAGTATGACACCTCTGCATAATGAGAAACGTTTCGTAAAATTGTTTTTATAACTGACATATATTTTTATATTCAATGCTCTTAAATATAGGGCGTGCTCCTTTACTATTAAAACATTTTGATCTCCCTTCTCCTCTCTTGCAATGTTTGAACTGGTTTTTTAAACGGAATTTAATATTCTGGTTCTTACACTGGTATTTTGTTAATAAGACAAGAAGAAACGCGGCCCTAAAATGAGTAGAGATAAAAAAAACTTTGTGTAGTTCTCAAAAACGAAAAATTCGAAAGGAAAGGAGTATAATATTAATAGCAAATATACAAAATTTGATAACTTTTTAATATCTGCTAGTACACACACACACACACACACATCATCTTGTGCAAGTACTAGTAATAGTAATGCCGGTTACTTGATGAACAAATTCCTGGTAGTGATTAGTAATAGTAGTTGTGTCTTTGTCTTAAACCGCGCAGTGTATCAGTTTTTTATTTCTTTTTTCATTAAATCATTTTTGCACCATACTAAGAACTCACCTTATTAAGAGTTGCAGTATTCACACACACACATGCTAGAATATAATCGAACTTTAGGTCAAGCTCATCCTGGGATTCAGAAACGAAGAATAAGGTAAGTGATGCTTTTCTTTTTCTTTCGTAAGAATTTGAAATCAAAAATTATTTTTTAGTTTTCGTGTGTCTTTCTTAGTGGATCGTTTTTATGGAAGTTACCAGGTTATCTGTCGACTGTGTAGTTAGATTTTTCATTTTAATAAATATTGTAAATGCTCTCTAATGTTATGCGTTATTTACTTGGTGAAATTGTCGAATCGGCCACTTCGCCAAATTTTGAAAAATCGCCAATTTGGCGTGTTTTTGCGTGTAGTGTTTAGAAGTAGCAACCCTACCACAGTACGCAACGCCGGAGCGCAAAATTCAGGATAGCGGAAGGGAAATCATTAAAAAATAGCATTTTAAAGCTTTTGAAACTGAAAATCGCTGCAAAAATTATGCATTTGAAGACATAAATAATTTCACTTACCTTTAAAAAATGAAGTATCTATCTCATCATCTATTACCTCTACTCTTTTTTTCCCGACATTTATATGCGAATGCATATTTCTGCGGGCACCTTAGTAGTAATAGCAGGTCCCGGGGGAGAACAATAGAAGGGGGAATGTCACCTGTCAATCAAACTCCCCCTCCCTCCAATGAAGCTATTGTCCAATAGGAGGGTTTCGTTCCCCCCTCCCCTCTGAACCTGTTAGATAAGGAGGGAGGGCCAATCCTCCTCCCCCTTCCCTCCCCCAACGCACCACGTGCAACTAGAGGGTTCCTTCCCCCTGGAGGAGTTGAGGGATATACAGATTCTTCATTGATTAGATAGGATGTAGAGTTGAGGGTTATACAGCTTCTTGCAGTTCTCTGATTGGATGTCGATATGACGTAGATGATCCCTCCCCCTTCTCATCGTATAAGATGCACATGGAAGCTTTTATCCATGTCCAATCTTGTCATACAAAAGTTCAACTGTATTTTTCTTTGTAGCGTCCTTCCGACTACTATATTTTTCCTATTACATTGTATTTCTCGAAAATTATTGCCGTAATGTACAACTTCTGTAAAAGGAGAAGAAATCTGTTAAAAGAGAATGATCCAAGTTCAATCAATGCTTCATTGTCAATTCCTTACATAAAAAGTATTTTTTTCTCAAAAATTTAATAAATGTTTAGCAAATAATTTTTTGGTCTAATAAAAATCATTGTAAGGAATTTAGTCCTCAATTTTAGAATAAATACCATAAATTTGAAATCAATATAATTTTTCGACCGTACAACCTCTTTCATCAAAAATAATCTAATGCGAAACGTTGATTTTTTTGGGTATATCTAGCAATAAATAATCTAATCTATACACTGTCACAAATTATAATAAAGTTCTTACTTTTTTTATATTGATGAAAATGTCCTGCATCGACCAGCTTTACTTTAAAGAGTTTTTACATTTATTTTGTAACTTAAAAGTACTTTGAAAACTGTAGAAAGAGTATTCTTCAACTTAGACAGTCCTAAAGAATATAATGTAAATAATATATTATAACAATAAACACAAAGAATATACTGTAAATTACTTTTTTTTGTACGTGAGGGAAAAATAGGAACTAAAAGAATGTATAAGAAATGTTAACATTTAATTATGCTTCTTAAAAAGTATGCATTAAGAATTATGTAAGGTTTTTTTAATTACAAATTTAGTATACAGAATTATAAATTTGGCTAAAATAAATATATTATTCATTATATACTTACGCCTCAGAAATTTCAATTTCTAATCATATAGATTCGTTTATTCATGAATTTAATTTTAAAACAACAGATATAACTGTTGCAATCAAAAATCTCAACAAACTGCAAAGACATTTCTTACATTCAAAATCGTTAAACTATCAACTGTACATTAATAAAGATAAAGAAGAAATGAATGCATGTAATACATGAATAAGTACATTTAATTATATTTAATCCTTATTCTTTTGAAATTCATAACGTACTTTGTGTATAATTGAGTCATAAAAAGACTCTTTTCAATTACGTCACCGAACAATAGGTATGTTATAGAAAATAATGAAATGTGTTTCAATACACGCCATTCAAAAACTATAAGAAAAATTGTTGTGGGAAAATTAAAGTATATTAAGTAGTTTAAAGAAAGTATATATGTAGCACAACACTTAAATTAATTTTAGAAATAAACACTATCAGAAATTTAAATATTTTTTTAATTTATTAAATTCTTTAAAAAGGTGTAGTAAATATCTTCTTTATCACAAATTAATTTTGCGTGTATAATTTGTTTATAATCCTCACTCAGTACTTTAATTTACAATCTCAAAATAAAAAAAAAGTTTTGAAACTACTTTTCTTTTGACATTGTTTTCTGACACCGAAATAGAGAGTATTTTTTTAACTCTTATTATATGAGTCGAGGGACGAATAAGATTTTATCAAATATTCATTATGTGAAATTCTATAACTATTAACTATTACATGTAACCATGTCTTAGGTGGTATTGCGTACAGGTTAGAAGACTATCTGCTAGCGCATCAGTTGTGATATAACTTAATCTGACCCTACATAAATTATAACTGTAAAATATGTTAACACAGTGATTCTCAAAATGTGAGGCGTGACCCCGTACAGGGGTGTAATAACCCTTCGTGGGATAAGCGTATTGAATTTTTAACTATTAAGTGTAAGAAATGTTTTTCATGATGAATGGAGAAAACAGGATAATATTCAATGATTATAATTAATTCTATTTTATTCGAACAAATTATAACTTATTTAATAATTTTCAGCATCAGAGCAAAATATTAAATTAAAATAAACATAAAAATATTGTAAACATTTAATACTCCAAGTTTTTTTAACATTTTGAATTTGAATTTTTAAAAAATATAGATTCCTTAGAGAATATTAAGTGATCTGATAAATAGTTTTAATGTGCATAAAAACGAGCTAATTTTTTCAAAATAAAATGGATATGCTGTGCTTTTCATTACTCGAATCTTATTTTAGATTAACGTTTGCAAGATTTGACTTTCCTCAAATCATAAAAATAATTTTATTTTCTTACTTATTAAAAATTTAATCAGGTGCATCTTAATTTTTTTTTCTTGTTAAAGAGAGAAACTTAAACAAAATGTAGAAGCTTTTTCTGACTAAATAACAATTATTAAACAGAAAAGGAATTCGTAAACTTTTTTGATTGTCACAAAAACTATCATATTTCGTTTTAATTGTATTAGTATTGAGATACGTACAGAATTTTTACACAACAAATAAAAATATAAATTTTTTTAATTTTTACTCTTTACAAATTTAGAGATTTATAGAATTGTTTCAGATTTATGTATACTAACTTATGTAAAGTTCTCTCATTTTTGCACTCTATTTTCAAAATTAAATTCAATGATATATCAATTCCTTGATATTACATACGACAGAATTAAAATGTGGTATGCTATTTGATATTATATTCATTTGTGTACGATGTTCAACAATTAAAACAATTTCTTAATAATATAAGGATTTTTTTTTGAAAAAAAAATTTTTTTTTCTCACTGCCTTTCTTGTTTTACGTTCTGGAATGATCCAAATGCAGTTAACCATGTTTTTTATTCGTTATGCTCTGCAAACAAATAGAAATCTAATGCTACTATTTTTTATAAAAAAGGCTTATGATTTTTGTATAAATCTTATTCCGGTGTTGATTGAAACGTTAATTTGTTTTATAAGAGGAATAGAAATTTATTAAACATTCCTTTCTCAGCATTTTCACATTGTAAAATTTCATTGTTGATGGGATATTCAACTTTTTATAGTAATAAAATATTTTTTTAAATATATTCTGTGTTTTGGATATTTATACATTTTTTTAAAAAAATGCTTGTTAACCTTTTAAGAAAAGTATGGTTAAAAGAGAACTCATAAATCTTAACTGCTGTTCATTGAGTGTATGCGAATCCTATTTGAACTTTTTTACATCGATATTCAAAATATGTAAACTATAATCCCAGCTATAATTATAGTTGAAGTTCGTTTAATTTTTTTTAAAACATAAACCGTACAAAATGGAAGTCACTCAGTTTCTTCATTGAAAATTTTTTTTCTATCTTATAGCTAATTTAGAAAAACTAAAATAAAATAAATACGTAATTATTTTACACAAATATAAAATAGGAAATAAAAGTGCTATTCTAAAAGAAAACAAGTGTTTTAATAAATATTTTCTTAAGTTTATTTAATAAAAAAAAACCATGAAGAATTTTTTTAAAAATTGAAGAAATTTCAACAAAGCATTAGCATGTTGGAAGTATATATAAGTAAATGTCTAGTTTTTTTCTAGACTTTCTTTTTTTTAAAAAAAATGTGTTATTTTATTTTAACAAACGCTAAATTTTTGACAATGAGATAAATTTGTTTATATCTCTAATGACCTTTTGATTGATCAATTCTCTATTTAGTCAAGTGGTTTGCTTAACAAATCAATTCACAGTCAACTCTTTCCAGTTTCCTATCTTCTGGGAGTCGTGATGTTTCCCTGTTTTGGTTGTAAAGAATTCTGCATTCGTTATAAGTGGTTAATCCCGATTTTTTTCAACACGTTTACTTGACGGAGCAGAATGAATTTGCTTATACAATTCACTAACTCGCGCCTATAAGCATAATTTTTTTTTAAATCGCTTAAAATTTTTTTTTAAAAAAACCAACTAACAACTATAATAAGAGAAAATTAATGGAAAGTGGGAAGTGTGAGAAATGATCTCTTTTTATAGTAATTAAAAATAGGAAATAATCTGTGTTTTATACTAAACAAGCTGTAAATAAATATATTTTGGAACAAAAATTCAGTAAAGTCTTTGATTGTTTCGAAATATGAGTCGTGATTTTTTTCTTTAGAAATTAAGATAATATATAAAAGAGATAAAAAAATTAATAGATTTAGAATAATATGAGATTTTAAATTTTTAGAGAAAATTCTATACCTTGTGCATCGATTATAAATAACATGTGAACTTTCTCATAATTATAAATATTTGTTTTCTCTAGAATTGTTGAAAAAGTAAATTATTCATAATTTGATATTTACTTCTGGTATTTGTAAAAATATATAATTCACTTTCGTATTTAAAAGGCTATAATTCATTTCTTTGGATAAAAAATAACTGTAACTTAATTAAGTTGACTTAAGCAAAGCTCTTTTTTATTTAATTTTAAAATAATAACTATTTAAAAGGTGAGCGGGAAATCGTTGAAAATTATTGACTAAGCTACATCGATAATATTTCTAAAAAAACGTAGACCTCCCACTGAAAATATTTTACGAAACGAGGGCTGATATCTCAAATGTAACTCCGTACTGACTCTGTAACTCAAGTCAGACCCTGTTCTGACAAGTTTGGACATGGATAAAGACTTCCACGTGCATCTTACGCAATGAGAAGGGGGAGGGTCATCTACGTCATATCGACATCCAATCAGAGAAGTTCAAGAAGCTGTATACCCCTCAACTCCTCCAGGGGGAGGAAATCCTTCTGTTGCACGTGGTGCGTTGGAAGGGGGTGATCGGCCCTCCCTCCTTATCTAACAGGTTGAGAGGGGAGGGGAGGCAAGGCGGAGGAAACCCTCCTGTTGGCCGATGGTACCGTTGGTTTGATTGACAAGTGACACGCCCCCTTCAATTGTTCTCCCCCAGGATCTGCTATTATTACTGATGACATTTCAAGACTTTGCAAGTGCATATTTAAAAACTGCGAAAGCAATTCGAAAACACGTTGCGAAAAAGAATTAATTATACATCAATAATTTCCTTATTTGTAACAAGTTTAGCTGAATTAAGTTTGTTGCTTCTATCAACTTAGAGCTAAAAAATTTATAACTCATAAAATTTCATTGGGGACAGTTTCACAGGTAAATCCCAATCCGCACGATCGTGTGCATACCGTCTACGTTCCGAAAGGGGGAAGGGGGGCTGCGAAATTTTTATTATTTTTTTCCAGTGTCCTTGGGGTCAATATAGTGTTAATAACCATAAGAATTTAACATCGAAAGATAAAAATATTTTGGGCCTTAAAGTGTTATACTGTTCTAGAGTCATTTGTACCAGCACAGAAAATAACGAAATTGTGTATAGGCATCCAACATTATCTCTTCCTGTACAAGGATGTCACTGTCAGCAAAGTGATCGACTTCTCTATCATTTGCAGGATGATAGAGTTTCCCAGGTTTTCTCCATATAAAAACTAGTTGAGTATCGCTTTGTGTTCCGAATCGCGATTTGTCGCTCAAGAGGACACGCTGCCAGTCTTGCTCTATCCAAGAATGGTGTTCACAGTTCCAAGATAGACGAGCTCTCTGAAACACACACCTTTGGTTTCCGGGTGTAAAGGTCCCTCTCAGCTAGTCGTCTATGCTAATTTTGTCGCGATGACATAGTCCCAGACGCAACAGCAGGATTTTGAGACAGTTGCCAAGCAGTCATATCTCTTATAACGCCGTGCATTTAAAGCCACATAGAGATCCCCACAGATATATATATATATATTGTGGCCCTAGGGTGACCTTGTCCAGTTCTACTAGTAATCGTACTCGATGACTGAAACTGATATCATAATCTGAAGACCGCCATACGGGACATTTACAGCTGATAAAAAAAAAAGAACCTTCTGTCTATGACTGCTCAGTTTCTAGCCTAGCAAAGGCTATCTATTGCAATTCCTCATTTAAACCATTCCGTGTAGTCATTTTAATTTCAATCTCTGCGGCTGGGCATGTTTTCTTTAAAAAAAGGATTCCCTGACGCAAATTTGGTGGTTTCAGAAAACTACTTTTCAATTTCAAATTCCACTTCCGTATTTTTTTTTAAAAATCAAGGAACTAAATCATTTATTATTAAATAGATACCAATCGCATTAATCGAAATTGTTTCCTAAATTACACTAAAAACTAACTTTTTAAAATTATATAGTGGCAGATGTTTCTATTAATTGCAACAAATGTGTTTGTAACCTTATTTTTAAACACCAGTGAACATAAAATTATTTTGCGTATTTTATACATACAGAACATACTTTAATTACGTTTGTATTTGACAAATTAAGCTAATACATAAACAAGTATTATAAAAAAAAAATTAAGTCAAATCCTACTTAAGTCAACAAAGAAAATTTTTTATTTCAGTTGCTTTTTATTAAATAATTACAACTAATATAAATATGTATATACATATGACGGAATCACAATACTGTGGCAAAATATAAAAGGATTTTCCTTGCAATTTTCTATTTTCCTTTCTATAAATGGTGTTGGACTACTATTTTTGTTTTTGTTACTATTTATTCATTAATTAAATTTAATTATTCCTATAAAATAGTATAGTAAAAGGAAATCTCATTCTCAGAAATTAGGGGGTCCCAGATGGGAATCGAACGCACGACCTTTAGATTAGAAGTCCAACACGCTGTCAATTGCGCTACAGGGACACAACAAGCGATTTTCTTTCTATATATGGTATTGGACTATTATTTTTGTTTGTTTCGTTTTATTTATTAATTATATTTAATTAATTTATCAATATTTGAAAAAACTGTATTGATATCAAGTGTCATCCACTACAAGTTTTAAAAAAATATTTGAACTTGAGTGGATGAATAAAAAGTATTTTATAAACGATCGATAATTTGAACAATATATATATATATATATATATATATATATAATTAAATTAGAATTAAAATTAAATTCCACATATAAAACTTAACTTTTATTTTCCATTACATCTTCAAGTAGTAAATTAAACACCCAATTATTTCTCCGACACAGATGGCCCAACCACAAAATACTTCTAATCCTATAAATCATTACTTTTTATAGTCTATATGTCAGCATTAACTTTCAAGTATAACCCATAACTAAGAAGGTACTTCACGTCTGGGCATAAGTGGTAAAGCAGTTAGATTTCAATTGGCGTCGTTTTCTCTCAGCGACAGAACACGTAGATGGCTCGCTGAATAAAAACCATTTTTAAAAATAAGCTTTGTTTTGACTTGAAACATGGCATATATATATATATATATATATATATATATATATATATATATATATATATATATATATTACTTTTAAAGATATAAAACAGAAAATTTATGAATTACAAAAGAATTTTATCATAGTTTACATTGATAAAGTACCTGGTAACTATGCTGTGATTTGTAAGTATTTTTATTATAATATGCTTAATGAACACTTTCTGAATAATGGATCTTTTAAAAAATTAGATTTATCACATAATGAAATTAGTAACCGTATTACTGCTATTTATAAAAAATTAGGTTTTTGTATTCCTAAAATTAAGTATCCATATATATTTTTAACTCCAAAATTCCATAAAAGTCCTGTTAAATTTAGAACTGTGACAAATGGTTTTAAAACATATATTACTATTGAAGGCAAATTACTTCATAATATTATACAAAACTTTATTAATCAGCAAAGTAATAAAGCTATAATTAAAAATAGTAAAAAGAGATTATAGATTTTTTTAATAATAAAAATATCTATTCTGTTCATAGTTATGACTTTGAAGATCTTTTCAATTCCATTGATATATATGATATTATTAAAGTAATTTTAGTAAACCACACAGTATGTATAATCTTAATATTAATATTTACAAATTTAAAACTCTCATAGATTTTATCTTAAGAGAAAATTACATTAATTTTAATGGTTCTTTATATAAACAAAAGAAAGGAATCCCTCAAGAGGCCTACCAAGCAATAGTTTGGCTAATCTTTATTTACACTTTTATGAATATAATTATATTATTAATAATGACTACTATATTTTTAGATATATTGATGATTTAATTTCTAAATAATTCTACAATTATTAAATAGATGGCGCCACATGCTTATTAAATTTTTAATAATATTTATATATTTTTGCCTATCATTTATATTTTACACTAATATTTATATGAATATATTTTTATGATTTTTTAAAAGTATATACATATATATTTATATAAACTTCTTAATATCCTATCGTAATTAATTTTATGCGGATCTGTTTTCATTCCTTTGTATTTGGCGGGAAACACATAACTAGTTGTTGCACTCCCGACCTACGTATAGTTATTATCTATTTTAGCGTTGTATCAAATCTACACTGCGAATAATAGTAGGTTATATTTTTTGTTCATATTTTATTAGTTTAATGATTTTTTTTTAATATTTTAATTCCTCATATGTAATTCTTTCCTTTCGTCTTGGTACGTAGTATGACAGACTACAGGTGAAGGTTGACTAGCCCCAAAACATGTTTAAACCTGCAATCCCGGTTCTTAAGGCCAGGAGTTTGTCATTGTACTACTGTGCCTTTTCTTCCTATTTATAGTTATCTTAGGTTTATAACTATCTGTATATTTTTATATTTTCGTTTATATATGTGTATATATATATATAGGGAGAGTGTGAACTAATAGTAGGAATTGAAAATCGAGACAAAAGATCCATTCATTAGTTTTAACTTTCTTCACTAAATCATATTACTACCACTTGTAAAATACATCATATGTGTCAAAATCGATATTAAGATAGATATTATCGACAGTTTATATATTTTACAGTAATTATTTTTGTTTATAGTTCAATAGCTTTGGAGATGTCTCATTAGCCGAGTCATCTCTGAAGTCGAAGCTGAGTAGATATAATCACAAGCTTGTGGCTGGGAACGTTTCCGTTGTGCTGCATGTTCGAGTCCCGATAACATTAAAGAATCGTTGTGTGGAAGGATGATGCATGTAAAATCCATCGGCGATCAAGGTCCTCACGTTGACACGATGTGAAAATCCGTAAAATGGGAATTCTAGCTCGAGTGTCGTCATCGACACATTTTCATTATTGCAAATTTATGTGGGCCCGACGATACCAATTAATTGAATAACAACAAATTTATTAATGTACAAGTATGAACAATTAATTGACTACACGCAGATAAATAGACTTAGGTACACAAAGAACTATTAAAAGAGATTGTGATAATACCCCCTAGGGTAGTTATCTCTTTGAGTATCAGCGTGAGCTATAGAGGCGTAGGATTAACGAAAGATCTAGAAGGAAACATTATCTTAATATGACTTTATTAAAATATTCAACTTAAACCTTTAACAAAATAGATTATAATAATTTATGTGAGAGAATCTACGATGGTAAAACACACCACACACAATATATTTATAATAACGACTTAACCTAACTCGGACCACTATCAATAACTGAATCGCTTACACTCAATTCTAATACAATCACTGATCCTAATATTAAATAATCAATCCTACCTTGTTGTAGTATCAGTAAACGATCACACTAGTTTTAGATGAGGTCTTGCGATAACTCATGTGTAATGGTATGCACCTTGATTAAAGGGTCTCTATCTCGTATAATTACTATTCTTCGCCACGTAACGTTATCTAAAACTTCTTCAATCTAGAACCACGTACTGTTTACATTCCTCTAATTGCCATCACTTGCCACAAATTGCCATCGCGCTTACTCTCACTTCTGATATTTAAAAGGTTCTTAATTTGCATCTTTTTTTCACACTTCATTTCTTGGATTTGGTTGGAAAAGAGTTGCCATTAATTCTGGCCTCAAAGAACCCAAAGAACATGCTAAAAAAAGACGGGTGTGCCCGTCACAAGATTATTTACAGAGATGGAAAAACACTCATTATAAACAAGCTTTACAGCGCTTTAGAAATGGCTTTCTTTAACAGTTCCATGAGCAGGAATTCAGGCAGATGTTTTCTGTCTCATCGCAGACAACGCACGAGTAGATTCTGAACTCGACCGTTGTCTCAAAGGTCTCTTATTTAGCCTCATGACAATTTCCAGAAGGGTCAATTCCACACACTATTCGAAAGTTCACTGGTGAGATAATTTTTCACCAAAGCTGTCACCAACTGTGATAAAATCGCCAGTCTGCTAACACTGCTCACATCTCCTAGGGTTGTCATAATTTTATTCATGTTGATAAGCGAACTTTCCTGTATAACTCATTATGGTTCGAAATTACGAGATTCATCATGAACAGTCATTGTATTGCTTAATAAACAATCAATCAATCAACCAAAATATCACAAAAAATTCTAAGTATTGATTGGCTTATACATCACGTTGATGCAACTATGCATTATATTGATGCATTTCATAGGACAATCGCAATAACTCAAGATATTTCCCAGAAGATAAATAATAGAATATATTTGTGTGTGTGTGATGTGTTTTAAGAACTAATTAATATAATCCTGCAGAATAAAGATAATTATTAAAATACCTCTTCATATAATAAGTTCTATAAAGAACCACGTTAATTTGTATACACTCAGGAACATTGAAAATAGCGACCCAATTAGAAAGCATCGGATTGAAATGAAATTTAATACACATAATGACACACATGAGAGATTCACTTGATCTAAAAAACAAGACAATTAAACGAATACAGGGTGTGCAACGACACAAATACTGGGCAACTTCAATAGCACGTTGGACCACCTCCATCTTTAATACATGCCGCCACACGGTCCGGCATTGAGTTGATTAGACACCTTATGTTGTCCTGAAACAGATGGGCCCACAAATCTTGAACAGCCAACTCTAAATCATGTACAGAGTGACGCGATGACATCTGCCGTTTTAGCTGATCCCACACGTGCTCTACAGGGGACAAATCGGGGGAGCGGTCCGGCCATGGAAGAGTCTGAAAATGTCGTAGGAAGTCTTGAGCAACTCTTGCTGTATGCGGACGAGCATTATCTTGCATGAAAATTGCCCCTGGGAGACCATTTAGGAAAGGTCCTACATGGGGTCGAAGAATATCATCAACGTAACGTTGGCCTGTTAAGGTTCCACGGATCACAATTAAAGTGGACTGGCTATCATAGGCTATGGACCCCCAGACCATTACATCAGCTGTGCGGGCAGTGTGACGTAGAACAGTGTGGGGGGATTGTACCGCTCACCACGGCGCCTCCACACCCGTACACGGTTACCATCTGTCCCCAAAACAAACCGGGATTCATCACTAAACACAACCTTTTGCCAATCTGTGACATTTCACATTGATCTGGCTTGCCACCACTGTAGACGCAGTTGTCGATGTTCCGGTGTTAAGGGGAACGGAAAGGGCGCTTGGATTTAAGATTTGCTTCTGCAAGGTGTCTGGAAATTGTTTGTGGAACAATTGCTACGTCTACCTCTGCTCGTATCGTTGAATGAGTCACTGTGGGGACCACAAGTGCTTGCCGCATGATCCTTCGATACTCTCTCCTCGTGGTCTTCCTGGTCGCTCCAGACCCGGTTTTTCGCGCGTGGGTACCTTCTCGTGTCCACTGCTCCCAACAATTTCTAACGGCACACTCCGAACGATCCACCTGGCCAGCAACACGGCGCGTCAACCAGTTTGCAGTTTTCATCCCGATGATCAGGCCTCTCTCAAACTCGTTTAACTGTGAGAAATGTCTTCTAGCACGTTTACCTGGCATGTTTGGCTTACCAAAGTCTTCCTACAATCAGCGGGTAATCGTCACGTTTATGAATCTTCGAATTTGCGCTGGCTTATATAGCACTCTCTTCCTGATTGTAGCGCCTCCTCGGCGTGTATGAGCATGCGTATTGGCACAAAACTTGGATCATTTGCATATCACATTACGCTGTACTTATTTGCAAAGTTTCACGATTGTACTTAGCTTCCTTCTTGGGTCGCTATTTTCAATGTTCCTGAGTGTATATAGCAATACCTCGACCTACGCTACCCCTATTTACGTGAACCCGGAGCAACACGTTTTTCAAATCTCGTCGATTCGTCTTTTGTTTGAACGCTACACTACTCGATGTGTAGAACTGTGTCCTGCTTTTTCGCCCGTCACTGCGGTGGAATCAGTGTCAGAACTTGATGAAATTGGCAATGTGATAGAAGAAGTTGTCGATCTTGCCAGCAAATAACTTAAGAAGTGGATATGGATGACGTTCAAGAACTGATAGATTTCCACAATCAAGAACTGTCAATTTATGAGCTCAATAGAAATGCAAGAGCCTGAGAAAAATATTGAAGAACTTGAGTCTTTATACCCATTTCAATTAGAAGATCGAATGAAGGCTGGGAATTTGATAGAAGGCCTCAGTTTAATTAAAAAAAGGTTAAAAGTTTTAGAAAATATAGACTTCAACGGAAAGTGTATTTTTTCAACAAAATTTGGAATGAAAAAATTATTAGCATGCTTCGAGGAAATTTTGCGTGAAAAAAAGTAATCTTGAGCTAACAGCCAACGGTTTCTTTCACACCAAACGAATCCCAGTCAGTCGTAATCAACCCAAATCGCAACGAATATGAACGATCAAGATTCACCTCGTAATTCCTGGCACAAATAAGCCTTTACACCAGCCAAAACCGGTTCAGCTCGTCATTATTTTAGTTTCTGCTTGATTCAGGAGATCAAATTTTCTTCAATTATGCTTTTAACAGTCGCACGCGATGGATGTAGCAATTTTTTAAAGATACAATGAATTTATACAAATAGTGCTGATTTTTATTTTTTTTTATAAGTGATTATGTCACATAAAGTTTATATTCAAGAAACTGATTTCAGATGAAGTTTATATGCATTATTTTATTCAATTTTAGAAATTTGAAAACTTTATTCTTAATTTAATAACATTTTAATGCAAAATGTGTGTGAGGGGGAGGGCTTACAATATTCTGATGAATGAAGAATGATCGATTTTATAAGAATTTATCTAATTTTGGGTGGTAAAAAAATTAAATATTTATAAGAACTAAAGTACAATAAAGCACCAATACGGTCGATAAGTTCATTTTTTAAAAGAATCCATTTTATTACTACAAAGATCCCAAATTTTATTACATGCTAGATGAAAGAAAAACAAAAAAAGTAATTGGCAAATATGTGAGGATTGTTGTTGTTTTTGCTAATGCCACCTGCCTGAAGGAGTCAAATCGAGGACCACAAAATGCATCGCGGTAAAGGGCCAGAAGTACGCCTGGCGTTATCCGTAGCTTTGATCATCTACAGGTGACAGTACGATTTGGTTCGGTTCCCCTCCAATTTTGAAGGAGAGCACCCTGTAGGTGGTAAGAGCCCCCCACCTCTGTTCCCCTTCCACCTACCTCACGAGAGGATTTGTGGCTAGACGGCTATTATACATTCACAAACACCCATGCTTTCTCCAGGATTCAAACCCAGCCCTACGCCCCAGCAGCCAGCGTTGCTAGTCACTATACCGAAAGGGCAACATAGTGGTTAGATGAACAATAAAGTGGTTAATCAAATTTTTAATTGATTAATGTATTCAAAAACCGAGTCAAATCATTTTGAAGTTTATAATTAAAAAAAAATATATTTGTTATATGCTACTTTTCATTTGAAATGCCTTTTTAAAACATTATATATGTTATTTGTAAAAGTAATACATTTTCATATAATTACAATACATATTTATAACTTGTTACTTCTGTTCAAACTATAAATTACACTTGATACTAATAAAGAAGATATAAAAAATAAAACAATTCATATATTTTTTTGTTTCACATATTTCATTTTGAAAATAAATGAATAGGAATTCGGTAGTGAAATTAATAGTTTAACATTTTAATCATCTTAAACATCGAAATCGACAGCAACCGATGGAAGAAAGGTTGATTTATATTGACTTGCTTGGCGGTGTGAAGGCGAATCTTGGTCAGTTAGATTCGCTGTGATTTGCATTGATTTCAACTGACTGGGATTCGTGTGGTGTGAAAGGAATCTATTTTTTTCGATTTTATGAAACGTTCTGAATCAAAATAACTTCGGTTTACGATTTTGTATATTTGTGTGTTATCTAATATTTTTTTTAAGATTTTTTATCTAAATTGTTATTTTTTTCATCTCCGTCCCCAATTAAAAATAATTTATATGCATTTATATGCGAAATTATACCCCGACTTACGCAGTTATTACTCAGTCCCAACTATCGCGTAAGTTCGGGGGGTTTCTGTATTGTGTTTAATCAAACTAGTCAAAAATGGGTGATGGAATATGCGTGAAAATTCCTCAAAGGCAGTTACTCTGTGAAGGATCTATACGCGTTTTTCCATCTAATCCTCTTGGGAAATCTTTGGGCTATCAATTCACGTTACTCACAACCAACCCTTCGGAAGAAAAGAATTGTGATATGTAAATTAACTTACGATAAAAAAAGGGGAGGTTTTCTAGCTTGAAAGAGAGAAGATGTACTCGAGCCAGTTGCGATTGCTACTGAAGGTATAATATTAGAATTATAGTGATTTGATTCTTATTAGAAGAAAACTTTAAAGTGACGATTGTTTACTAAGATTGAATTAAGTATCTGAACACGTTCAGAGTACTTTTTAACACAAAATAGCATATTTAAACATTATAAAGGTTTTCTAAGGACTCAATACCAATAAATACTAATATTTAATTAACAATATTTAAAATAAATTACTTAAATTTTAGAAAAATCACAATTATAAGTGAAATTTTAGCAATATTTTTGAAAAACTTCAAAGCAATTAGAGAAAAAAGTAATAAAAATATATTAGTAAAAGTATTACTAAAACAAAAATTAGATGCATTTATCTAGAAAATGTACTAAAATTTTAATGTTTTATTAAAATTTGAAAATTTTACAGCTGATTGAAATAAGCATAATAAGAAACGTGACATTCTTTATGAGACCATTATTTAAATAACAAGCCATAACTGAAAAAGTATTCATACAATAAGAAATGTTTTAGTACATTCTCTAGAAAATAACATAAATATCAGGTTCAAAAAGTTTTATAGAAATAAATCTGTAACATTTTGAGTTATCAGACTCGCCATGGTAAATTTTGAGCAAATTAAATGTCCACTTTTGGTAGATCAAAGACCCACTTCCGGTTTTTCTAACTTTATAAAATTGATTGTAACGTGGCCTCTAGGCAGCGTAGAAACAAAATAAAGTATGTTTTGTTAAGTCAAAAGATAGCTCTACTCAATAAAATAGAAAACAAAAATATATGTCTTGACCGAATTTGGTCATTTTCAACGTGTTCGGATACCTTAAGATTAGATTAAATCGGATAATAGGTTAGATCCTTAATTAAGATAAGGATCAAGTTTGTTAGTCCCCTAATCGCTCACGTTTTACTGTCGTTGTTCCACTTTCACGGTTATCAATGAGACATTCTCTTTCTATTATTAGTTAAAATTGTGTCAGTTCTTAGTGTGGAAATAAATAGATTAGTTGAATCATGTTGAGTGTTCCCCCCCCCTCATCTAGGAGCTCTCGAGAGAGGCGCGAGCCTCTTACAACTCTATTTGTATTTTGGTGGGGTGGGGGCACTTAGTTATTTCAAACCTTCATCTCCTTTCATGACAGTTTAGATAACATTAAAACGCTTTCAAGTTGCCCTTTAAAATAAATGTATTTAAAATATAACTATCGTAAATTAATAATAAAAAAGAATGAGATTTTGATACGAATAAAAATACAACCATAAATGAAAATTAAAAATTGACTGAAAAGTCATGACTTGGACAATTTTCCATGATGGGAATGGGTGGGGCGATGCCTAGCCAATCCGGTTGCAACAAAGGAGTCCGAGTTAGAGAGAGAAAATTTGTAGATGCGTAAAAAGTTAGAATGAGTTGGTATAGAGTTGAGCTTCTGTGATTGGCTGACCAGAGAGGTACGCTATTTTCGCATTTAAGTTTAAGTGAGAAGTTTGGTCAATCAGTAAAAATGGAGAGACTTTAAGGTTAAATGTAATAAATAAATAATTAAATAAAAGAGAAAATAATATTAGAAATTAAAGAAAAGAGCAGGATCAATTAGAATTGATCTGGATCTGTGGAAATTAAGATTAGAAGTGTATTTTCCGATGCTAGTGATCGATTTATTATCAGAGTTGTCAAATTTATTACAAAAATTGGTTGCATTTCTCCCTTGATCGCTTGTCTAATAGTGAGTATTTTACTCGTGGCTCTGAGGCCTACATTCCTCATGAAACAACGAGCATTAAGAATTTGCCTGACAATTAAATTTTGAGCACCAGTATTTGGCAGTTACTGCTAAAAGAAACAGACAGTGTTACGTCAAGATTAAATGTAAATAAACCATTATCGTTTGGCGAAGTAGTAAATGAACTATTCAACAAGAATAAATGAAAATCATGTTTTTAATAAATGATTTTATTGGAATAAATGACGGCTTAGTTTGTTTCTTGGTGCCGTAAAATTGATTTAAAATGTAACTTAAATTCGTAAAATAGTTGGCGTGCGCACATTTTGAATCGTAATAAAAAGCGAAAAGGCTAAAACAGCAGCATTGCGGAAGTCGTTTACAATTTGCACTAATAATATTGAAAAAACAATCGGAGATGCGAAATCATCAACCGATGATTCTATTGCACTGCAAGAATGGCTTCAGGATACATTTAGAAGATTGGCAGAAAGTCAAGAAATTGTTTCGGCGGCTATTCTAAGCAAAGAAGATTTCGCTTCGACGTTTGAAAAGGATTTCGAAGAAGCAGAAACCTACAGAGATAGGTACTGTACATATACGACTATTTTAGAAAAAGTAATACAAGCGTCGGCGTCGCCATCTTAGCTGAGCAAGCCATCGGTGTCCATTGCAAAAGAATCTTATAGTCAAAAATTAACGCAGTTGTTAAAATTTCTCAGATTAGAAGTGGAAGGCGAACAAAGAGTTTTGTTGGTAAAATCTGGTTTTAAATCAGATGATATTTCCAAAAATAAAAACGGAACAACGTCACCGAAATGAGGATATAAATACTTCACCTACAAATGCAGCTTTAGTGAGTACAGGTAAGGAAGAGGGACCAATTAAAAAATGTATATATTATAGTAAATTTAATCATAAGAGCTCTGAATGTTACATTGCTCAAAAAATGTCTTTAGTGGATAGACAGAGTGTTATAATTAAATCTAATGTGTGTTTCAAGTGTTTACAAGAGAAACATTCAGCTTGTTTTTGTCGAAACAAAAATTTAAGTTGTGGCTTCTGTAATGATAAATCGCATCACATTTTGTAATGCCCTAAAAAAGAATTAAATAAAGTAAGCATTGAAAATGCTGTGAGTAACACTCTTTGTAACTGAACTCAAGAAAATTCATATATGTGTACTTGCAAACAATTCCGCTAAAGGTCAGTGGTGGCAACAGAGAGCTGGTCATGCGATGTTTATCGGATAGTGGGTCAGAAAATTCATACATAACTCAAAGGGCCATTTCTCAATCAAGCTTGAGGCGCATTGGAAAACAAACCTTGGTTCACGTTTGTTTGGAGAGGGAATCAAGCCCCAAACAACATTCGAAGTATAATATAAAAATAAAAAGCCTAAAAGGCAACTTTTCCTGTCGGCTTGAGGTATTATCGAAGGAAAAGATTTGCGGCATTTTGCCAAAAATTACTGATAAATGTTTAAATTCTGAACTAGAGAAGAATGTTATGTTCCAGATGTATGTAGGTTCTCGCTTATTAGATATTGATCTCTTATTGAAAGCAGACGCACTAGGATTAATTTATAAAGGGAAGCTCATTAAATTAGAATGTGGTTTAACGGCTGTAGAGACACATTTAGGTTTTGCATTAATGGGTTAGGACACTA
The DNA here is from genome assembly GCA_019973935.1 of Trichonephila clavipes. Classification (NCBI taxonomy): domain Eukaryota; kingdom Metazoa; phylum Arthropoda; class Arachnida; order Araneae; family Nephilidae; genus Trichonephila; species Trichonephila clavipes. The sequence goes on along the minus strand of BMAU01006061.1, from coordinate 732,709 downwards.
AAATTATGCAAGCAATGTCCTTATGTACTGTAAATGAGCAACATAAGCCTAGGTCTGCCATAAACATGTTGTCCAATCAAATATTGCCCTTATATGTTAAGGAATTGTGGAGTTTGGAAACCATTCGTTTAAGAGATCCGGTAGAGAATTTAAAGGAAAGGGAACTTAATTCCGAATTCATAAAATGGTTTGAAAGTTCCACCTGGCTAAGGAAAGAGTCAGGGGATTGGCCAATGGCAAAAATAGATTGTGAGGTTACAGAGGTAAGTGCTGAAAGGAAAAGGTTACATTGTGTTATGTTAATGTAAAAGAAAACTTTCCTTGTTACACACAGAAATTTTCAACTTATCACTGAGGTTAGTAGTGTGGATAAAATGATTCATCGTTAACTGTCGTAAGAGGCCCCGAGGATAGAAATGGGGGAGAAAACTCCAATTCAGAATTTGAGAATGCAGAAGATACTTTTAAGGACTGTTTCCCTTAGCCAAGGGATGCACCTATAATCAATGTAGTTAAAGGTAATGAGGGATTATTGCGTGTTAAGTCTAAAATTACCGAACGTAAGGATGATCCTTGTTTTTTAACACCCATCCTCCCTCCAGCAAATTGTGTGTTAACTACACGACTAGTTGAGTACTTGCACAAATCCAATTGTCATGCGGGTACTCAAATACTGCTTTCAATAATAAGGGAAAGATATTGGATTTTAAAATCAAAGAGAGCTGTCAGACAGATTATTAGAAGATGTGCCGTGTGCTGACAATACAGCGCAGAACCAGCTGCCAGTGCTCCTGTTGCCTTGATTTAAGACCGAATTGGGATGTAAAGGTATTTGAGGTAACAGGTGTTGATCTAGCTGGCCCCCTCTTCCTCCTAAATGGTGATAAAGTGAGGGCGTAAGATTAAACCGCCTCAAAAACTGGACTTATTGAACTTCACGGTTTTTTTTAGTCATAATTGACTCAAAGGGGAAGTGTGTTACGTCAAGATTAAATGTAAATAAACCATTATCGTTCGGCACACACACACAAAGTAGTATATGAACTACTCAACAAGAATAAATGAAAATGTTTTTAAAGTTGCTATTCTACAAATAAATGAGGGTTTAGTTTGTTTCTTGGTGCCGTAAAATTAATTTAAAACGTAACTTAAATACATAAAAGACGGAGCACAACATCAGACCTGTCTCGTCAGCTCTCTTCTGCCACTGGTACGACAGTTCCGAGGCAGACCGCGTACAGACGCTTAGGGCAGATTGGTCTATATGCTCGTAGACCTGTCAGATGTGTTCCACTAACTCACTGTCACCTACGGTTAGCCTGGAGTAGAGAGCATGCATTGTGGACACCGCAACAGTGGACTTGTGTGATGTTTTTAAACGAGTTTAGGTTTAGTTTGCAGTCTGATTCTCGCCGAACATTCATATGGAGAGAGTCAGGTACCCGTTAGCACAACAAGAGAACATCATTGAACGACACCGTTTTGTGGTGGCGCAGGATTTCTCGTTTGGGGGATTATTCTGGGTTCCAGAACTGACCCGAAAGTCCAAATTGGAATTCATTGCCAACAAGAGAACATCATTGAACGACACCGTTTTGTTGGCGCAGGATTTCTCGTTTTTTTTTGGGGGGATTATTCTGGGTTCCAGAACTGACCCGAAAGTCCAAATTGGAATTATGATAGGCCAAATCTGTCGGGATGTCGTTATGGAACAACATGTACGTTTGTTTCGGGGCGCCATGCGCACAGAATTTGTGTTTATGGATGACAACACCCGTCCTCATCGTGCAAACTTCGTAAGTGAATGCCTTCAATCGGAGCGTATCACCCGTATGGGCTGGCCAGCATTCTCACCGGACTTGAATCCAGTAGAGCATGTGTGGGACATGCTTGGGCGATGAGTTGCATCCCTTCAACCACCTCCTACATCTCTACCGGAACTTCGGAGAGCATTACTTGATGAGTGGTGTAATATTACCGAAAATCAGATCGATAATTTGATACGCAGCATTCCAAGGCGTTGAACGAACCGTATTGTATCGTCTGGGAAACATACTATGCATTAACAATCATACCAAGCACGTAATATTGTTTTTTGTAAAAGGAAGCAAAAACCGCAATTTTTCTTAATGATATCAAACATATATCATCTTTTTTGTTCTTTACCTTTTGTTTAATAAAAAGGCTTTACAAATAAGTCACATTTGTTTTGCTTCTGACTCTTTCTTTGCCTGAACTTGCATTATTCTTAATTTATGCACATGAGTACATTTTTAAATAAAAATTTGAATTCTATTTTAAAATATTGCGCACTTGCATTCAACAACATAAGTTGGTGTCTTAAATACAAATTTGAATGCTTGTTTTTGTCTGTACCTTATACGAATCTATACCACTTATGGTATCGCTCCAAAAATTTTTAGGAGACTTCACTGATGTTCTGAAGCAGACATAAGCATATACTGCTGCCAGAAAAAAAATCAGACTTAATCTTGATGATTTTTTTTCAAACCCTCCTTTTTTCATCATTGCTGCTGCCATCTGTTGATAGCCTCCCAGTGTATCACTTTCAAACAGAAAATTTAACTCACCATAAATTTTGAAATAATGGATTTTAACACAATGTTAATGTGTTCCCAAGATCTGTAAAAGGAAGACTGCTGGAAATATGATAACAAAGCTCGCCTAAAACCTCTACTGACCAATTTTCAACGCAAGAGAAGGTTGACATGTGCAAGAAATCATTCATTAGGGATTAATAAAGACTAGTAAAAGGTAATATTTAGTAAAGAAAATCAATTTTGTATTTCTGGTAACCAAAGTAGTGTTATGCAAAGATGATGTACTCATGAAGAATGCAGTCCTCAGTGTCTGAAGACCACAGCAAAGCATCCGACAAAAGTGATATGGGGCTGCCTGTCGGTTCGTGGTGTTGGAACGCTATACATCATGTGAAGAAGAATAAAAGCCAGGGACTACACTAAAATGCTACAAAACAAATTGCTACCAACAGGGCAACAAACAAATTACTATTTTGGGGCATCAGTCATGGATCTTCAAGTTGAAAATGCTCCAAGTCTCCAAGCAGAGGTAGTGCAGAAATGGTTTGAAGACAGTACCATATAGAATGAACTGGACAGAGCAGTCTATGGATCTTAATCCATTAGAGAACTTATGGCATAAAATTGGTTCTGATATTTCAAAGAAAACATTTCAAATGAGAACTAATTGAAGTTATAATTTTTTTTTCTTCAACTATGTCACAAAAGAATTTCTTGTGAAATTGGTGCATTCTATGCTAAAAAAATGTAAAGCGATAATTAAAACAAATGTGGCCCATAAAATAATGATGTTCAAATATGCAATTTTCAAAATCCCTATTAAATGTACCATATTTCTAAGATGTGTTATTCTACTACATATTGTTAAGAATGATGTGTAATTAATGCTTAAGATAGTGTAAAAAATTTATATCTGGATTTCCAATACATTAATATTATTTTCTGTTGTATTTATTTTGATAAAAATTTGTAATATTAGCAAGCAATGCTGCTGCTTACATTATAATGGCATTTCAATCGAAACTTGGCCAAATATTGGCGATACAGCCAAGTTGGCATCATTCTTGGCTACCAAATTTGGCAAGTTGGCTATCATATGTATGCTTCTGGAAATTATTGGTGAAATTAATTAACATCGCAATCTATGACGCAGATTTTTTGAGAAAGAGCCAGAAGGCAGCCATGCAGACCAGTCGCTTGCTGAAACTGAATTAGTATTACTTTGATTGTTGAAGAGTCTGCTAGCGATTAGTTGCTTTAACATAAACTTAAAGTACTTGCACTTTTAGACACTGATAGTTGTGTCTGGATGCTGTAGGTGTGAAAACCTGAGATCCATAAGAGGAATTTCAGTGCTGTACCCCGTATATTTTAAGGATTATTTTTCAACAATAATTTTTCATCACCCCTGAGAAACTGTTTTGCTCTTTGAGACTGATAGCATGAAATCTTTGAGCCCAGTCTGCAAAACAATATGTTATGTTTTTCTATATTGTGTTACTTTTTACATGTACATTCTTGTATTCAGGTAGCTGTACTACAAAAAATATTTGCAGTATTAAAAAAATCAGTAACAGATTTGAAATCAGCATGAAACATTTTTTCAAATCAATAGCAATAGTTAAGATGGTACAATAGTTTCATATTGGAAAATTAAGCTAAAAAAGGTTCAGGGCTTTTTGCCATCGCTGTATATAGTGACTAGATTTCGGTAAATGAAGTAAAATATTCTTCACGTTTCAAACTTATTAAATATCCTTAAGGAGAATTATGCTTATTTTTTAATTTTCTGTACTAATTAAACTATAAAATACTGAAAATTTTATTTATTGTAGTGAATTCTAGCTTTAAAAATTTTAGAGAATAAATTTTATTTCATATTCAACTTCTGTAAGGGAAAAAAGTCCTCAGATCCAATTAATGGAAATTTATATCTCAGCACAGAATAATAAATTATCAATTATAATCATGGTTTGTTCAATATAAAAAAATACAATTCTATAGTATTTTTAGTTCTAATTCAATGAAAAAAATATGGCTAATCCACATAAGTACACACACACACAGTCATAATGACTGCTATTAAAATTCAAATGAAAATCAATATAATATAGTCTAAAGAACAGATTATCAACTATAAAAATAAACTAAGCGCAGTCTTATTATGATTAAATAACTAACATATTCCTATTTTTCAATACACAAGCACAGCCTTATTCCCAAAGTTATTTCAGATATATATTATCAACATCTAAGCCATCAATAAGATTTAAATAAATGGTGTATATGTACACACAAATATATATATTGTACCTAGCACACACATTTTCATAATTTAAATATACTGAGATGTATACAATACTAAAGAAAAACAGCAATAATGCTTACAACATGAATCTTTTTTTATTATTTATCAAACAATATAATTCTATAAAATATTTAACAAAAAGTTGAAAATTCAGAATATAAATTCATATAATACAGAAAAAAATTAAAAAATATATATTGTGCCAATTTGTTCATATCTTCACATTTCATTGTAATATACTAAGGTATAACAAAGAATTTAAAAAAAATATTATTCTGCCACAGCAGAAATAATGTAATCTTACAGAAGATAATGTCATCCAACACAGTAAATTTGGCAAGAGAGAAATACATATTTTGTATATATGCATTTTTTTAAACAGTTTTAGAATAAATCACTTGTGCTACTTGCTCATTTTAAATTCTACAATCAAATAAATGAAATAACCATTGAAACTTCAGCAGAAGAATATCATCACATAAAACACTTTTCTACAAATGATGCTACTTTAGCTACTTAGAAGTTTAAGAAATGCTTCAAAATCAGAGGTCCCTAAACTAAAAAATGTTATATCAATATCCTAATTTTTTCACATAAAATCTTAATTTCCTTTTTTCTATTTTTCAACAATCAGCAAATTTAATTAAGATGTTTTACTTCATAATACAAAATAATATGTTTGAATATCAACATAGTAATTATTACAGAAAACAATCAAAAATTTTATACACACAAGGTTAATTTTTACTATTACATAAAAAAATAAAATAAAAACGATCACAGCTGTAATTGTTTATTTTTAAGAAAGACATACCAGAAATATAGAAAAAAAATATTCTATTTCTTTTTACATTATTTAAATCATGAAAATATAGCTAGCTGATTGATTCATAAGATGAAAACATAAATAAATAGTTCTGACATTTGCTAAAGAACAGGAATATCAATGAACAGGATCTTAAAAGTGTAGATTTCTTCAAAAAACACAAATCCACATCCATTTCAGTTATAATAAATAAAATGCAATAATGCCTCAAATATAGTACACATTCTTGAATACTATTGTTCCAATTATGTTTTACTGTTGCTTGTTTTTACAGATATTACATCAAAGTAAACATAAAAATGTAATGTAAAATTTGAAGAATGAATGAATTAGTCAAGAAAAACTTATTAAATCCTGTTCAGCACTCGCTTTCAAGGCAGCTCTCTTTGCCTTTTGCTCCTTAAAAATTGGGCGAAAGATTTGGCCATAATACTCATGCAATTCAAGAAAAAGGTACCTCTGTCGAGATCCCTTGATTCTATTTCCTGCACTGTGATGCAAAAGATCATCTTCTGAGGATGCAGTAGCAATAGTAGCCCCTCCTGGGTTAGCTCCACCTTCTGTGCTACCATCATTTTTCCACTTGTCAAATGGGTTGAATCTAGGAGCACGTCCACCTGTTGCAGCGTGCCCAAAGAGACAACCATCTGAGCGATTAGAAGGGATTTTGCTACCTTTAAGACGATTTGGCACAGAAGAAACAGCTTGCTTTTCCATTTCAGTAACTTCATCTAGCTGTCGTTGTAGCTCCCCCACCATCAGCTTAACATAATCATAACTAGCAGATGCAAGAGCTTTCATCCATTGTTCCATATTTTCTTGGCTTTTTGCACATAATATATAAGTTCTATTCCCTGCTCCATGGAATACAAGCTTGAACGCATAAATTTCTTCATTTTCTGCTAATTCAACAGTACAACCTTCAAGGATAATCAAGCCTACAGGTTCTTTATCATCTCTTTTTTCAAAATAAAAAAGAAGGTTACCTTTTAAAACAAACCATCTTTTCTGGAAGCTTTTATTGACTTCTCCTCTTTTACCTAGCCAACCTTCTCGATCAATGTAGGATTTTGAACAGGCAAAATTAATCAAATTTTTTTCATTTATCTTCATTTTTTATCATTGAAAAATCTGTAAAAAATAAAGAAATGAAATGAAATCATTTTTCTGAGGAAGCGTTTATCAAATATTTTTTTCATTACTGTACAAATAATAAAATGATACTTAACTCATCAAACAAATGAAAATGGAACTGAAAATATTCTCTATAGACTTTATAAGCTTATAATACATATTTTTAGATATTTTTTCAGTATTTCAAAACAAAACATTATCTATGTTTTATTTTTTTAAATGAACAAAATGGAATTTTCATGTCTATCCTTTTACCACAGCGAAGCTTACATCAAATATGTAGATCATCTACTCCTTTCTGATGATAATTTCTGTTTAAATATTTAAAAAAGAACAAAGCATTTTATGCAAAATATGTAGATTTTTTTTTTTTTACAAAAGTTCCCATTTAATGTAAAAAAGAACAAAATGGACTAGACACTGTTATCTCGAGCATTAAAAAACTTGAATTTTATGCTGTTATATAACAATATGCTTACCAAAAATTATGGTAGCCATTTTGGTGAACTTATTGTTACTTTCACAAAGTAGGATCCAATCTTACACCCAACAGCTTGCTCTTTATTGATAAAGCACATTTTTTCAGTATTAGTTTGGTCTGACATTTTTCCTGGGAGCATCAATTGACAATTTTTTAAAAAAATGACACAAATTCATTGATTAAAAGGAAAAAAAAAAAAACTTTTACCATGTCCTTTTCTAAAAAGGATATTTGAAGGATTGTGATACTAAATTAGAGAATGTTTTCTAAATGTTCTGTATTGTTCCACACAACTTTAACGGTAATAATAGAAAAGAATCTCATAGATGAAATTTTACATTTTCAGAACTTGATCAGTGGATAAAAACTTTTTAGTTTGCAAGTTGCAGAATATGAACATTTGATAGTAAATTATGGAAACAATTTTGGGTATGAATGGACTAAATTCATGATGGTCACATGATAACGGCAATCACGTGTTTCCCATTGATTAAAAATTGACATACTAGTTGTTCAACTAGTAAAGTTTAGATAACATTTAAAATTTCATGACTGAGAAAAGAGTTCATGTGTTAAAATTCTTCTATCAGTTTTCAAAATTATACAAATGTTTTTAAATTAAGTGCATTTTGTTTAACTATGTGCATTATTATATCGTTGACAAATATGTACTTTCTAAAAGAAACTTTTTGCAAAAAGCAAAAGTTGGCAACAGTGAAGCATGTGAACTAATTGGCTGCAACCGCGTGATTATATTTATGATATAATTAAAACTGTCGCATTAATTTATGAACTGATTGGCCGAAAACACGTGGCTCAGTTATCATGTGAATATGACGTCACATGAATTTATACCATTCACTGAATGTCATATCTCTGTATTCAGCACTTGCATGGTAGTGTAAAATGATGCAATAAATGACAAACACATAATCTGTTAAAAGCCTATTGAGAATAATAGCCTTTGTTTTTCTCATTACCTTATATAACCTAATCTATTTTATTATTTTACTGCATTAACAAAGCAAACACATGTATACCAAAAGGGAAATATTTTAAGCTTAGTTAAATGTCATTTCTAATTTCCTGACTAATTTATAGTCTTGCTTAATTCTTTTTAGAGCAATGGTTTTTAGTTACTGTATTTCTTTGATTTTGTATACTTTAATTTATTATTTAGGATACATTAAAACTAAATTTTTTTTAATACTTGTTTTAATTGGTACTTATATATTATCGCAACTGTATTGGCAACATTCTATGAAATGAAGCACATGGTTGCTAATTTAGTGCGCACAACACATGCAAAATCGGGGTTGCCAACTTGGCAAGTTATCTTGAACATTGGCATTGTTGTAATACTACATAAGTATTTTTTTAATTAATATATCATTTTAAAAGGGTTTTTAGGTACAATAGAAATAGCTTGTTCTTACAAATGTGGTAGTAAAGACAGATGGGGAAAAAAACACTTGTAAATAGAAGGATTTTTTTTTGTTACTTGCGTATTATCGGAACCTATTGGCGACATTATATGCAATGAAGTACATGGTTGCCAATTCAGTGCGTATGACACACGCAAAATTGGGGTTGCCAACTTGTGAGTTATCTTGAACAATTGCATGGTTGCGATAATACTTAAGTACCTAACTATGTTATAGCCCATTATTATTAAAAACTAATTTAGTTTAAAAATCCTTCAATAAAATATAAAATATACAATTCATTTTACTTAATAACTTAAATTGTTCATTTCTACTAAAATTTCAATTTTAGTAGTCTAAGAAATAAATCTAGATATACACATTTTTACAATACACAAAATATTAACATGACCCCTTTTGATGGCCTACATACAGATTTCAGAGATAACACTTCCATCAATCAAAATACTTACAACTGGTTTTCTAAATATCAAAGTGGTAACTGAAATTGAGAACACATTTTTAAAAAGAAAAATATTTTAATATTAAGTACATTTAGTTATAAAACTTGTACTTATTTAGTTATATTTTTTATTTAAAACCTATTTACAGTTGAAAACTAAATAGTGTTTATCTATAAAGTGAAACACTTGAAATTGATTTAACATAATATAAAAACTCAAAATGTAGAACATATTTTATTACTTATGTATTAGCATCAACACAGCAAAATTTGTGCCATGTTAATCATGTCACATTAAAATAACAAAAAGATTCTTTCATGTTTTATTTGAAGAAAGAAAAAATTATCAGTCAAATTTTGGTAGGAAATGGCACAATTCATGTTGTGCAAATTTGGCTGTGGCGACCTTAATACGTAAATACCCATATTTCCTATGAAAAGAATGATTCAGTACTTACAGATTATTGCAATAGTCACCAATTCAATTAATAACTTGTCAGGTTGGCAACCTGATTTCTTATGTATTGTATGCGCTGAATTGGCAACCAGGTGCTTTGTTTTATATAAAACAGCCAATAGGTTGGGATAATATGTATGTACCAAAGATTCTAACAGAAATAAGTGGTACAATAGATTTTAAAATTCTCTGTTAACTAACTACAATAAAATAAGGTATTAAAGTCAGGATGTTATCCCATTTGAAAAAGTATTTTGAGTATGGATCCTATTCTGTAACATAGACTTAAAAACTTTCTAAATTTTCATAATTTTGATGGTAATGATTGAAAAATAGGGTTAGGTCCTATTTAGCTTTGAGCAAATTATTTCATTAACACTGGTTTTAAAAATCTGTTCTATCGATTACGTTAAACATACATTAATTAAACGAACAAACGCACGAGATACAACAAATGATCTGTTTAAGGTCGGGCATATACGATATCTACGCGTAAATGACAATAAGTGTGGTCATAATGAAGTTTTTTTAAAATAGCATTTAATTTTAATGACTAAAAATGTATATTACAATTCAGTATTAAATAGCTTAATTTAATAAATAGAAAAATGCTTTTTTTATTGAATAGCTTCCTTTATAAATTAAGTAACATAACTAAACCACTTATAAAACTTTTTAGGCATCATAAATATACTTTTTAAAGATGCACAAAAATTACGAATTAAAATTTACACATAATCAATGAGGAAAAACATATGATTGAAATCAGCTTCTTACCAATAAGATAGATCAATGATTTATAGAGTCGAAGACAGAAGAATTCTCAGTAGAAACTTATGTTCCATAGAAAAATTTTACAAAAAATTAATATAATTTTAGAGAACTAAAAATATTTTGAATACATTGGTTCAGTTCAGTTCAGTTCAGTGCAAGCACTGAAAAAGTGGAGACCTGGCTAACGCCTTATGCTCCGATAAAATTTTGATCAGTTTCTAATCCAAGATATAACACACAGTTCGTGATTGCAGTCTATCTGTAATTTGAATTATCGAGTTGTGCTTCAACTGAGATTGAAGAAAGTAGAGTATAGAGTAACTGGAATTTTAGAATCTATTGGAAGATGTCAGAAATTTTTCAACTTTTTGAACATGCTCTATTGATTTACACTTCGCTATTGAGGAATAAGACCATTCGCCGTGGTTGGAGATAAAATTTTTCAAAATTTCACGCTGTGATTTGTATTTGGTACAGTTTAATATAAAATGTTCACTAGTTTCGGGTACTTTACAATCTGCACACAAAGGAGAATCTGTTAGTTTAAAAAGGAAATATATATCATTTAACGGTAACTTTTTAACTCGCAACTTATTGATTAAAACTTCTGTATTTCTATTTTTTGCTGCCTGTCTGTTCCATTTTTTTTCAAGATGAGAAATATAAAAAAATTTGTATGTCTCTTGCTCTTTTTCCATATTTCTTCACTTTTGATTTTGTGTTGTTTTTTTAAAATAGGTATGTAGATCTTCATAAGTTATCCAAGAAATAATATTCCACGGCTCTGGAGAGGCTTTAGCTAATTTGTCAACTTCTTCATTAATCTCTATTCCCTTGTGAGCTGGTACCCAAATGAATGTAATTGATTGAGCTATTTGGAGGCACTGATGTAAAGTTGAACTTAAATTTAATATTATCGTATTGGATTTTCTATTAATATTTTGGATGCTTTTTAAGACTGATAAGCTGTCCATCAAGATGATATAGTTTTCTGTTTCAGAAACCCAATTTTTAATGCAGTCCATATGGCTATAGCTTCAGCTGTGAATATTGAAATCATGTCTTTCAGTATGAAATTTTGTCGAATTTTTTCTTAGGGATTAAAATTCCTATTGATGTTTGATTAGTATTTTTGGAACCATCGGTTGCTATTATGATATTGTTATTAAATTTTGGCTGAATGTAATCATTAAACATATTTTGTACTATATCATCTGGAAGATCTTTGTTTTGAAATGGTAGTTCATGAGTATATATATTTATTTTGCGATTATCGTAGATTGGGGGAGGAGGGATCCATTGAAGAATATCTACTTTAGAGATGCATAATTCTTGGAGAAGGTTGATCGTCTTTTGAAAAATACTGATCTCTTTTTCTCTATATTTATAAAAATTACTATCTATATTCCAAAATAACCTAGCGTTCGGTGACCAGTCTTTTAATGCTATTTGCTTGATTATAAATTTTTGGCAAAGAAAATTATGGCGAGAATTAATATTTCCATTCATAGACTCTGCTCTTAATAAATCCAACGGGGTATTTCTTGGGAGACCTAGGGCTAACCGTAAGGCAGCATTATAAATCGGTTCTAGTTTTTGTCTGTTGCTATTGCTAGAAAAGGAAAATAGTTGACTTCCATAGTCAAAGATAGAACGGATTGTGGCATTAATAATATTTAAAAGATGATCAGATCTTGTTCCTATTTTCGGAGAAGATAAGGCTTTAATTGCATTTAAATATTTGAATCCTTTTTGACGTAGGTAATTAATATGATTTTTCCAGGTGGTATTGGGGTCGAAGATGATACCCAGGATTTTCAGACTCTTCACTTCGGGAATAGGTTTGTCGCATATTTTAAGTAATGGAGGTATTGTGCTTCTTTTCTGGAAAAGTTGAGTAGACTGCTTTTTTCTGGAGAGGTGGATAATTTCCATTTTTTACACCAGACTGAAATTTTATTTAAAGATTCTTGCATTTCGCCTATTGTTTTATTCCAATTCGCGTACCACTATTATATAAAAATATGTCATCAGCATAAACCAGAAGATGGCTGTCGTGTTGAATTTCAAAAATATCTGACATATAAATCATAAAAAGGAGAAAGGACTTAAGATAGACCCTTGGGGTACACCATAATTGTTTGTAACGATTTTTCAAAAATGTTTCTCCATTTGATTTGAATTGTTCTTTGATGTAAGAAGTTTTGAATCCATCGTAGTAATCTACCAGAGTATCCAACTTTGTTTAGTTTAGAAATAAGGCCATTTGGCCACACTGAGTCATATGCTGCTTTAATATCCAACGCTACCAAAATAAAATATTCTTTGCGTTCTCTAGCCAGTATGATGTCATGTTGTAATTGAAGTAATGTATTAATGCTGCTTCTGTGAGGGTAAAAACCATGATGATTAACATGAAAAATTTTGTTTTGAAAACTGAAATCCAACATTCTATGTAGAATCATTCTTTCTAATAATTTGGCAATTACTGAGGTAAGAGAAATAGGACGGTATGACGAAACTTCCTTGGGATTTTTGTGAGGTTTTATGAAAGGTAGGATAAGTGCGTGAGTCCAGTCTTTAGGAATTTGACTTGAAAACCAACTGTCATTAAATGATTTTAGAAGGAGATATATTGCTTTGATGGGGAGATGGTTTATTGATTGGAGAGAAATCTTATCATGCCCTGGACTACTGTTCTTTTGATGAGATATTGCTATTTCTAATTCTTTTTTAAAGAAAAAGGTTTATTAATATCCTGGCTATTGTCCGGAATAGAAATATTTGGAATACTATCGTTGTTTCGTTTTGCGTAATATTGTAAAAAACAGTTTGCTTGGGATTGTTCGTTTGTTAATATGGTTCCGTTATTTTCAATAATATTAAAGGATGAATAGTTAGAATTTGTTCTATTTTTAATTATTCGGATGATTTTAAAAAGAACTTTAGGAGAAGATATTTTTTCGCAGGTCTTGTGCCAAAAAATTTTCTTTACAGGCTTTGATTGTTCGCTTAAGTTTTGCGCTTACTGCTTTATATTTTATCCAGTCTTCTTCTTTAAAGTTTTTCCTTGCTTTATTAAGGAGTTTTCTCTTTTTGGCTCTTAAATGCCCGCATGCTGCTGTCCACCATTGAGCTCTGGAACTGATCAGGTTTTTTCGGTTCCTTGAGATAAGATTTGAGCTTTTAATTTCTTTTTATAATATCTATATTTATGTTTTCATTTAAATTTATATTTTGTTGAATAATATTGATAAATTTGTTCCAATTTGTGTTTTGTTTACAATTAGTAGTTACTGACCTGTTTGCTCTTTTGTAATTAATTATTATAGGGAAGTGGTCACTTCCAAAATTATCAGTATTCGTGGACCAGGATAAATCATAATTTAAATCTATAGATGCTAAAGAAAGATCTATAGATGTAAAAATTCCCGATGAATGGAGATAAGTTGGACTTTTATCGTTTAATAATATTAAGTCATTTTCAATGATCCAGTCAAAAATCTTTTTTCCAGAAGCACTAGAGTTTTTTGATCCCCATATCTCATGAGACGCGTTGAAATCTCCCAATATCAAATTGTGATTATCAATATATGATGCTATTTTAGATAAATTGCTGTCTTGAAAGTTACCCGGTGGGATGTATATATTAAAAATTGTGATAGGATTTAAATCTATTTGAACTCTGACTATTAAAATTTCTAAGTCTTCACTAATTTCTGAGAATATTTTTATTGCGCTAATATCTTTATTTAAAACTATCATTAATCCTCCTCCTCTTTTGATTTCTCTATCAATTCTGAATATATTCTTATTGGGAATTGTGAAAATATCATTTGGATGTAACCAGGTTTCTTGAATTATTAAAATACTTGCTTTTGAAAGATTGGAGCGAAAAGAATATCAGGCCTCTTGTTTTTAATTCCACGTGCATTCCATTGGATTATGTTCATGATTTAAAACGGAAAAAAAAAGGTTCGATACTACGAATTAGTTGAAAAATTCGAAAAAAAAAAAAAAAAGATTAATAGTGAGTTTTTAGCGAGAAAATATAATTATTTATTTAAGTTCCTTTATTTTTTTCTACTACACGATCTAATGAGTTTCCTCTCTGTTCTGATATTTTCTTGAATCTTTTTGCCTTTTCATTCTGTTTTCTACTTATGATACAATCATCATCTTTTGAATTGTTATATTGGATGCAACTTTTTTAGGGTGGATTCCATGGTATTCATTAGGGAAGAAAATCGTAAATTTATTTGTGCGACCACGGTATTCAGTTCTGACGTGAAGAGTTGTACTATTTGTTCTAATTTCTTTTCGAATATGTTATTGGTTTCTTCAAATTTCATTTCTAGTTTCGCTAACTTTTTTCAAGATTTTCTATCTTCTCTGTTTGATCATTATATGTTTTGGCCGAGTATGATGTTTTTTTTCCCTTTGGAATTTTTCAACTGCTTCGTTTCTCGAGATTTGTTGTTGTACTTTAATTTTTAATATTTCAATTTCTTCTTTATATCTTTTGCAATCTGTATCATTAGCTTCATGTCCCTCTCCACAAGAGCTGCATTTTTTATTTGTATTTCTTTGCATTCGTTTACAGAATGGTTCAGTGAACAAATTCGGCATTTTATTGCGCTTCTACAAAATTTTTGAAGGTGTCCAAATTTCCAGCAGTTTGTGCATTGCCTAGGTTTTTCATAGTAAAGAGTAGTTTTAATCATTTCAAATCCAATAGGAACTCTTTCGGGAATACTGCATCCAATTTGGGTAACTTTAACTGTTTTGATCGGTTTAAATCCAGACTCCGTTTTTTTGGTAAAGCGTTGGATATCAAAAATTGCGTAATTGTAATTTTCTAATTCCGATTTAATGTCGTCTATTGTATATTCTGTGTCTATTCCGTGCAATATATAACTAGTGGTTAGGCCAGTAAAGGATAATCTTGTACTTATTTTTACTCTATTAATTTCTTTAATTTTTAAAGCTTCTTTGGCGGTCTCGCAATTATTGGTTTTAATTATGATCTCACTGTTTCTCTTGTTTTGCTTATACTTAGAAATTTTTTTTTAATTGTGAACTCTTTCATTATATTTTCTTTTAGTTTAAGAGGATTACCATTCTGAAAGCCATTTTCCGATTTTAAGAAAATTGTAATATTTGGCAACGTGCTTAAGTTTTGTCTTTCCGCAAACTTGGTCAATAATTCTATATCTGTGAGATTACACCTATATTTATTGAATGAAAAGTTGAATTTTCGTGTTCCACTTCCATATTATTATTTGGGTGAGGGTAGTCACCCATTTTGTCTTCTCTATTCCAATACTCAAAATTGTATAAATACACTATCTTGTGTAAATAATTAAATTAAAAGCTCTCTTATCCGAAAATAGAAGAAAAATTATATGAACTAAATTTCAATACAAAATAAAAATTCAAAACGATCTCACCCGCTCGAATCCGCTTGAAAAGTCAAAAGTATTTAATATTATTAGCACACTTTCATTCAATCCAAACACACTTCCATAAAGCTGTTTTCGAAGAACCAACACCAACTCTAATGTTTTCTTTAGTTTTTCCGAAAACAGAAAGAAAATCTGAATACATTGAAAATGAAAACACCTGTGTGAGATATGCGGTTACGAGTGAAAGATAGAAGTATAGCAGTTTTTATTATATTCATTTTGAAGAAGTGGTTAACTTGTTACTTGAAGATAGTGATCTATAATATTTTTAAATATTTTATAAGCACCCTAGTTTTTCATAATATAAAAAAGAAGAAGAAGAAGTCTATAGGGTTTTAATAATAAGTCCCCAAGCAAGCAATCAAATCCATATTTATCTTATCGCTTATTCACTTATCACATGTCCATCTAAGTTTCGTTCTTATAGAAAGTTTAACAGTGATAGTTATACATTATTGACTTCGTTAATATTAAAACATTTCATGGGTAAGTATTTCATGTAATTTTATTTTAATTATTTGTAATGGAAGAGGAAACTATTAGTCTATGCATAAAATCATTATCCTAGTTATTACTTCTTGATTCATTATGGCCATAATCTCTTATAAATTCAAATAAATTTAGTAGGTGTTCACTATAGAAATATTTGATGTTTAAATAATAATTTTTAAACCAGGATTTTTCGTTTGATACATTTTGCAGTTACCGATTTTGCTATGAGAAAAAGAATGTATGATTTTGTTCGTATTTTTTTTTTAATGTGTAATATATAAAAGACATTTTAGTTGTATGATAATTATTCAGATAAAGAATTATTTTTGCTGATTAAAAGCATAGGTTCTGTGTAAGAATGTGTGATTCAACTGTAGATGCAATGGTTTGAAAATGTTCTCACAGTAAATTTCAACAGGAAAAAAAAATTTCAAGAAATGTGATCATTATTAGCACATAAAATGTTGGGAGGAAAAACAGCCTATAGTAAGTACTACGTGAAAATCTAGGCTTGTGAAGCTTAAATCTTTTAGAACTCAAATTCTTCATGTCAGTATGCTGTGGTGATTTTGACAATGAATGGTAACTGAGCTCTTAACCTTGTCACTTGATATTGGGTCAAAATAATGCATATCAATAGCCCCTATGCTGCTTCTAAGTGTGACCTTATAAACAATCAAATTTGCAATAATGAATATTTTTTAATGTTATTTTCATTCAGTCAGAATTTGGATTTGTTATCTTTTAAAAACAGTCTTATGAAAGGATTAGATATTTAGAAATTTTTTTTTTTTTTTTTTTTTTTGATAAATCTTTGATCACAACAACAACTGATTAGAAATGAACTTTCATCACTTGCATAACATTTTTAATATCTTTCAAAATGTATGTTGAATCAGCAGAATAAATTTTATTTTAAACTTTGATTCAATACATTATAATTTTATTTTAAATTATAAAGTATTTTATTTTTCGTTTTTATTTCTGATAATTTATTTACTGAAAAACAAATGTATTAAATAATTTCCTACTTATAACATTTCATAACTTTCTACATAATTATGTTTGTTTAATAATTTCCTCCTTTATGTTATAACATTTCAAGTAATTTGCTCACACTTTAGTGGGATTTATCATTGAACACTATGCAATGCCAGCCGGCAACCTTAATCAGCCTCTAACGCCACTTAAGATGATTCTGCCAATATTATGGGATTAAAGGCTGTGCAGCGGAAGCTGAACTCTGTAAGATGGTTAAAAATACCTTGAGTGATATGAAAGAGGTTGTAATACATTATATAATAGACAATAATACCGTTGGGGCAGTTTGAGCTTGTTGCTAACTCATCTGATCATTCCTTGCATTCATACATCTTGACCTTTCGGAGCTTTCATTCTGCTAATGAGTTCTTGCAGCTACAAGCACCTTTGCTCAATTAGGTTCTTACTGTACAGGACTATAGTTTTTGGCATTATGCATCTGCCTAAATGCTGACTTAGGGACCATATTCAAAATCATCCAGATGGCTAATAAGAATCTAACAGCAGTAAATATTTTTCTCCTGGAAACTGCATCAGTAGCGCACACAGGAATTTTCAAGGGGGGGTCCGGGGTTGAAAATTCTCCATTCTTGTATCATGCTCCTTTTGATTTTGTGGATTTTTGGGAACAAAACACAGTAAAAAACTAATTTTTGAATAAATAATTAGCATCAATTAATAAAATTAATCATTAATAATAAGTAATTAATTAATTTGTATGTACTATATACTTAGAATTCAGGACCCCCCCTTGTGTGTGCCACTGAACTGCATCAATGATGATAAGAAAAGACAAACTCGCTAATTATGTCTTTCATGTCATGTTAGCTATGCTGTAGAAATATGTATTGTGGTTAAAATTAACTTTCATTGACTTTGAAAATTTATTCATATTCTTACTAATAGGAAGTTTGTTAAAAATGTGGGGTGATCTGCTCTTTTGTTGATTGGGACTATTTATAACAGAAGTAAAAGGGCTTAGTTATTAGCCTGATCTGGAATTCTTTAGTTGGCCTAGTTTGATATGCAGTAAGGTATTTATGGATTGGGCAGATTAGTAGTTCAAATCACTTGACCATGAAGAGATAGATCAATGGCTTATTCCTTATTAGTGACTCAGAAAATAAAGATAAGTTTACAACACATTTAAACAAAATTATTTTTTTTTCATGAATCACAAATTCTATTTTTTGCGTCTTTGTTATTTTTAGTTCATACATTTTTAAAAATCTATCTTTGAATACATGACTTGGAACAAATATAATTCATGTTATGTTAAGCATATGTCACATATCTTGTTCATATTAATGCATAAAGTTTTTAAATTCTTTACTTCATCAACCTTATCAAGACTTTGTTTTGGAATAGCTATAAAATCTCTTTATACAAAAGGTAAAGATTTATAAACAGAAAACTTTCTATCTTTCAGCATTGGTTTTGCAATAAATTTGATCACAACTATTGTAATTCAATGTATTTTCATAAACTTACCAAAAAACAATTGAAACTGAAATATTTTTAGGTTTTAAAAAATTTGGCTCAATATTTCTAAGATTTAATGATTTTGATTAACAGAATATATTTAATCCTACCTTATGACTCTATTTTTGTGCATTTCACAAATAACACTACATAAGTTGAGTGGTGAATGCATAGATTTATTAAACATACATTGTCTTCAATATTTTTTAACTCTTTTATCACATAACTGACTTTTTAAAAATATTTTAATTGCTGTTTTTCGAAAAATATTTTCACAGTTATAATTATATCACATATTAACTGCATCTAAAAATTGTTTTAGATCTTGGAGTTTCATATTTTTTAGAAACAAATTTATTTCTCATTAGTAATACTTTTAAAATTCTGATTACTTTTCAAGACAATACTATGAATTCAAGTACAGAATTTTGATTTTTGAAGTGTGAAAATTATTTTTAACTTCAATGTTGTATATATACAATATTTTGTATTGAAAATTGATAATTGAAACTGAAATGTTAACTAAAAAGCAAATTTTCTTGGTATATAATTCAATTATATTTTAAAATGTAAATTTCATCATATACGTTCTTCATATGTATATATATTCATTATTTCAGACTTGAAGATGCCAACATTCTGGATTTTACTTTGTGCTTTTGTCTCTACTACTTTATGCAGCAAAATCAGAAATGCTTCTGTAACTTATGACCAGAAATCTCAAAAATTTACTATTCATGATTTCATTGCTGATAATTCTGTTGCTTACGGAAATTTTAATGATGAAATTTTTCAGACAGGGTAATTTTCAAATTTAGCTTCATAAAAAAAAATATTATATAATTAATCCATAACTTTTTATTTAATTTTATAGTAATAGATATTATTTTAAATAGGAAAATATTTTTATTTATATGATGTTTTTATTAAATAAGTAATTCTAAATTGTTTAAAATTGATTTTTATAGTGATGTGAGAAAATGGATAGATAAATAGTAAGTTTAAAGGTACAATTATTTTTAAATTAATGTATAAGTTATTACACTTAATGTTTCTATTTTTAGCTTCTAAATAAGCAAAATTAGCCAACTAAATTTTCTTTTAGATGGTCTTATTTAGAAGTAAAGAGTAATGAATTATTTCCTGACCCAGTTCAAGCTTATGCAGCAGGTCTTGTAGAAGGATTTTTAACTGCAGATTTATTAAAGAAACATTGGTCCAATACTGTAGCTGATTACTGTAAAGGGGAAGAACCATACTGCCAACGTTTGCAAGATTTTCTAGAACAAAATTTGGATTTTATAAACAAAAATGTAGAATTTAAAAGAAAGTATGATGTATATTGGCACCATGTAAGTTTCAATAGTTATAATTTTTTCATAATAATCCATTTAAAGGTTATGTATAATGTATAAGTTACCTGTGCTTTTATTTATAAAATCGTTTTTTGATTTCTTTGATTCATTAAAATAAAATATCCAACAGCTTAATACAATAAGTAAATATTTTTGCAGGTAGCTCTTATCCTTGAGCAATTACAGGGATTAGATGATGGTTTTAGAAATATAACAAGTGGTCCATCAACTAAAGTCAATGTTATGGGTTTAATGTAAGTTAACTATTATTTAATTGTTACTATGATTTTTTTATGAATATTGTGTGAATACTTTTTTTCCCTTTACTTTAAAAATTCTTTAGTTCATTTTATTAAAGTGATATAGTTAATATTTTTATGATCTATGTTACTGTGCAGATACATATTTTTCTATATGGTATTTTTGTAATGTACTGTTAAGTGTGTGTGTGAACTTAATAGAATAACACTGTACTTAATAGAATGAGAAAATGGGAGGATTTTTACAGTTCAACCTTAAAGATTTTTACATCATTTTCTATTTTATAATTTTAGAATACAAAAAACCCTAAAAGTTTTGTAAGTACACTTTGCATGCAATGAAGCATTTTCATTTATCTTTCAAAAAACAGATTGAAATTTTTAATATTCCCACTTTTTAAAACGGAAGAGAAAGTGTATGAGAGAGAGGAGAGGGGGAGGGAGAGGAGAGAGAGTAGAAAATGACTTCCCACGTTCTAAATCTAATGTACTACTTACTCACCTTATGAATCTATATTAGTCTTGTATGTATGGTTAATATTGTATTTAATATGGTCATTTCCATCAATTATAGATATAAAAAATGTAAATATGAATAAATTGATGTTTTTTACTTTTGTTTTTAGGTTGTTAAATATTATGGGAGATATGGAAGATCTGGAAGTGGTATTAAATAAACAAGTTCAAAAGGCATTTGGTAGTGGTTCATGCTCTGCTTTAGTAAAAGTTCTCCCAGATAACAAAGATATCTATTTTTCTCAGGATACTTGGTCATCTTATAATACTATGTTAAGGATTTTAAAGAAATACAGCCTTAAGTTCCATACTTCATTAAATGAAGGTAAACATTTTTCATGTTTCAAAAAATTGATTCATAATAATTAAAAGTCAGATTTTAATCTTAATTCTGACAAAAACATTATGCAATAATTGCGTTTTTTCTATTTTGTATTTTGTTTGAAAATTTTTACTAATATGAAGTTTTGCTCTTCATTTTTCCAGTTCGTTCTTTGTTGATCATTTTCATGCTTCTATACATTCTTTAATTTTTTGTAAATTGAGTTACAATCTGATTTTTATAAAAGAAATGCAAATTTATTATCAAATGTATTATGAATGGATAAGCATTTGTCATGAAAATGGAATGAAGTAGTTTCTAATTTACAATCTTTTCTGAAAGGTTCTCCTATAATTCCTGGTCATACATATACTTTTTCTTCACAACCTGGTCTGCTTTCTTCACAAGATGATTTTTATCTTATCTCTTCTGGTCTTGTAAGTTACATAATTAACTTTGATGCATTGTAATAAATTATGAATCATTTTTATTTTTATGATAATTTTTTATTATAAAATTGTTTTTAGATGTAATAAAATCAAAGAAATTACATTTCAGATATTAAAAGTTATTTTATTCTTGTGAATAACTTCTCTGTATCTAGAGATGCAGATGATCAATATTAATTAAATGTACCAATACTTTTTTAAACAATTGTATTACTTGGGAAACTTTTTTTTTTTTTGTGAAGTAATTCATAAATAAATCTTTCTGAGTTCGTATTCCACCAGAAACCTATTTTTAGTTGTTCCCTTCACTATCTAGAACAGAAGCCTTGGTAAATTGATTTTTCTTCAACTATGTAGAGTATTCAAATATTTTCATATTTGATTACTCTATAGTTCTATAGTGTTAAACTCTTTTGAATATTTTGAGGTTTTGTTTGAGGAATTTAAAGAACATTTGAGTTAAGGAACTAGTTTAAAAATAGTTCTTTAAAAAGGAATTGGAACAGGTGAGAATAGTTTAACTAAAAAAAAAATTTACATCCCTTCTTGCATGGTATGTTCTTCATTTTTATCTTCACAAATATGGCAGCATTCTATCAATCATTCTATCCTCATCACTGCTTAAATCACTTAGGCACATTCAAGGAATTTGGGTGCTTACATATCAGCATTACTGCTGGAAAATTTGTGCCATCCAAATCATGCCATGATATCAAAACAGCAAAAAGACATGTGTTTTATTTGAAAGAAAACCAATCAGTGTTCAAATTGTGGTCGAAAATGGCATGATTTGCTTGGCACAAATTTGGCTGCTGTGGATGTTATTATATAAGTATTGAAATTTATTATTTCATTATTCTGTATTATATTGTATATCCACTTATTATATTATACTTTTATGAAACTATTATCTATACAACTCATGTTACAAGATTATTTTTTAACAAATAATAAAGCATTTAAAATTTAAAACCACATAAATTTACAACGAATTTCTAACCTTCAATCTACCTCTCGGACATTACATACCCCGAAATGTAATGTTGATTGTACTAGGGAATAAACATTGAGGCACTGTTAAAGTTGTATTAACATCTTAAAAAAACTTATATTTTGGGGTGTACTTTAAATAAAAATACTCTCTTGCTCATACTATTTTAATCTTAAAGTTGTAATCTTTTATA
The DNA here is from genome assembly GCA_019973935.1 of Trichonephila clavipes. Lineage (NCBI taxonomy): Eukaryota > Metazoa > Arthropoda > Arachnida > Araneae > Nephilidae > Trichonephila > Trichonephila clavipes. Next base: position 709,715 of record BMAU01006061.1, on the reverse strand, counting down.
TTTGTCTTATATATAAGTTGTACTCAAATGTGCCAAAAATTTATTTTAATGTTTTGCTTCTGTTTTGTATTAATCAATTTGTGAATTGGAAGTGAAAATTATCAGAGAAAATATTTTGAGTCAAATTCATTTACACATATTATACATGTCTTTAATGTAGTTTGACCATGATTTATTAGCAATGGAATTAATATTGTAGTTTAATTGTTTACTTTCTGGGATAATTCAAGTATTACTCCATAATAATTATGTTGAGAACAATGTCAAGTTTATTCTGCTGCAAACATTCCAAGGATTCAGTGATCAGTTTAATATAAATCAATATTTTGCTATCTTATACAATTTTCTTGTGGTTCATTATTTAATTTTGATGCAAAACTGAGGGAAAAAAATTCAGCATTTTGTTAATTCAGTAATTTTTTTAGTTAAATATTGTTTCAAAGATCTTTTATCTTTTAAAAACTATTGATCATAAAGTTACTGTAAAATCAATTAAATAATTGATCTTTTTAATTCTTTTAAGTTCTTAAATTAATATATCTTTATAATAAATCAACTAAAATCAGTTCCATTAAAAAATAGTCATAATTTGGTATTCACACATTATTTGCTGGTATACATACTTACAAATTTCATAGAGAATTTATATACTTATTTTATATAATTTAAACAGTTGAATTATTGTTATGATGGAATAGTGGTATTTTTCTATCTCAGTATCTTTATACATCTTTTCTATCTTGTGTATAAATGAATTTCTCATAGGCTGCAATGGAAACTACCATTGGGAATGGTAACGCAAGTTTATGGCAATATGTAACACCTGAAGGGACCATTTTGGAGTGGCAACGTAATATCATTGCTAATAGATTGGCAAAGAACGGAAAACAGTGGGTGACATTGTTCAGTATCATGAATAGTGGAACGTTAGTACTTCATTTGGAATATATAGAAAAATCAGTACTTGTGTATTATAGCCAATTTGTTGGTAAAATTTCGAAACTATTTTTACAAAATATTAACATAATACAAAGTAAAAAGTTAGTTATTAAATGAGTGCATGTTTCTACAGACGTTATTTAAGTTTACTGTTAAGACTGATGGAAAATTAATCCGTTTTCTGTATTTTTCCTTCAGGGGAAAATTTTATAGTAATTGATATAAAAGATTCGAAGCAGTTGTTTCCTTTAATATCTTGATTTTAGTGTCATATAAATATAATTTTAAAATGATATTGCAGTTTCCTTGTCATTTTTATAGCTCTGTTTTGCTGAATCCTTCACTCTTTCAATAAGTGCCAGTCACTGGGTTCATGAAGTTTTGTGTGGGACAAATAATTCAGTGTTAAAAGACAGCCTTTTCAGTTTCTTTCTTTTTATCATCATTTCTTTTCTTTTCTTTTTTTTTTTTTTTTGAGTTTGTTCCAAATTCTCATTTTAGGAAATCCAAATTTTGCTAAGAAGTAGAAATAAAACAAAGAAATATGTATTAAAAATAGGAAATGAAATGCTGCCTAAGTTAGATTGATTTTGAAACATGCATATTTTCCTTGAAGAAATTATACGTAGGGTTTCTGTGAAGCATTGATTTTGGGTTATCAAAGTTTGATGCAATTTGTAACTTTGGCAACATCCAACATGTTTGTGATAATACACAAATACTGAAAAATCTTCTTCAGCTGTATTAAAATTATTTTCTAATGAATAGATATTTTGTGACTTATTCATATTTGTACATTTTAGCTATAATAATCAATGGATGATACTGGATTACACCAAATTTCAACCTGGCAAACCTCTAGAAGATGGATTATTTTGGGTACTTGAACAGTTACCGTAAGTGAATTATGATTTTTAGAATTGGCTTTTTTCCTCCCCTCTTCGGATTTGAATAGTTCACTGTAAAAGTGATTTTTATGGCAGAAAAAGTTATTCCAAATATTTCAGTATAATTCTTTTTTTAAAAAAACTAAAAGCAAAGCATCCCTTTTTAAAAGAAATTTATAATTTCTAGTAAAATATTATGAAGACTAAATTTATTCAGAAATAATTATCGTATACTGGTTTCCAGTGTGAAGAATGTTATAGAAGGTTCAGAGTTTATTTTCAAAATACAATATTTAAAATATCTTGCTTCTTACTCATTAATTTCTTTGAAGATTGGCACTATTTTTTAGTTCATAAATTTATTTATTATTTTATGTTATTTTAAGAGTAAAATTACTGAATACTATATTTAAAGTTCCAGATTTGCTTTTTACAATTTGCTTTTTAGTGTAGCATTGTAAAAGTACATTTTCTTTTCAGTGGATATCTGCATAGTGAAGATGTAACAGATGTTTTAAGGAAGCAAAATTATTGGCCATCATATAATGTTGCGTAAGTGTTTTAAAATTTTAACATGAATTACTTTATAATTTCTAAAAATTATTTGTATAAATCATCTTATGGATTCATTACAAAAAAATTTTGGGTTTATCATGTAGTAGATAATTTTATGCACAGTGAAATATGTTTAACGCAAAAACACTGAAAAATGAAATATTGGTTAACACTAAATAATGCAACGGTCCCTACATATGTATTTTCATACTTTGAACTTTTTTTTTTCTCTTAACACAAAAAGATTTCCCTTCTGGGAATAAAGAAAATATGGAAAACACTAGCCAGACAAGCTGGATTTAAGGGTGTGAAATGAAAGAGATATTTTCCCATGTTTCGTAGAAAGGCCAGTTTGGCTTTGAAATACCCTCGGAATAGCCTGTGACATGAATAAATTTTATTTATCTAAGCTACTTTCATTCTCCATCCCACAAACGCCACACAAAAACGTCTCATCAGTTTGCTTTGAAATTCATTAACAAGGGCATCAACAATGTGAGTAAAAATCAGTGAATTTGGATTGCATTATTTTTTTCCATTTTAGAAGAATCTTTTTGTGAGCATAATGGCAAAGAGCTTGGGAGGGGAGGGGTAGCAAACAGTTACTTTACTTAAAATGAAGACGGTGCTTCCTAAGGCTGTTGATCAAAAACAGAAGATAAAAATGGAAATCTAAAGATTTTGGTATTGCTAACTCTACTTTATCAACAATTATTTAAAAAAAGAGAGAAAATTATGCAAATGTTTTAACTTATTTTATTAAATACATGCATATATTTTTATCTATGTAAATAAAATGTACTCTAAAACTTAATTTTGTTGAATATGTTTTTTTTTTTGCAATATTTTTTATATGAAAAAATACTTCAGTCCCCTCAGTTTCATGTTAAACAATTGTCACTGTATATTTATGGATTATATTAGCATCCTCCTCCTACATTTTTTAATTTTCTATTTTTACTAAATAATTTCATTTAAGTGTAGTTACTTTTTTTACAACCATTGTGTTAATTGTAAAATTAAATTATCAAGTATATATATTTATAATCAGTCATATTAATTTTTACAACTATTGTCATGCAATCATAATAATGCTCTTGTATTATTTTCGTTGATAGTGAATGAAAATGTATTGATTTAAGTTAAGATAATTTACTATTAAGATTAAAACACAGGTAAACTTTGTATGTATTGCATTATTCATATTAAACAGCAACATGAATAAATTTATATGGCATAATATATTGTCATGTATGCCAGGTAGACCAAGAGACGATACGATTAGTTTTACATACACGCAAAGAACATTTATTAGCATTAAGATACACAGGCACTAACGAGCAGAACCACAATTACACCGAACATGTACAATACGAAAACTACGGAACACAAAAAAGTAAACAAAGCACGCGCACGTCACACAGCTTGGAAGGTTCTCTGATCTGGCTGTTGCCAGATACATAACAGTTCCTCCCCGACAAAATATAGAGTCGCAGGTCGAGTCTCTTTGGAGGTCTCCTGATTCGGTTTGAGCGTCGGAGTGGCACATCAGTTTTCGGCTTTCCGGAAGCGTCTGGTACAGGCTTAGGTGGTATATCCTCACTTGGAGTGGCAGGTACAGGTACATCTTTAGGTTTAGGGGCAACTTCAGGTACAGGTGCAGACGGTTCCGATTCAGCAACATCATCGGATACTGGCTCATCTGGAAAATTCAATTATTTATCGTAAATTGGAATTTCAGTAGCAGCTTGGGATAATTCAATCGACTTCCCACATTTCTTTATTTGATCTACGTGTCTCTTCCAAATTTCATTTCCAATTTGTATGCTATAACTCAAAGTCCCATCTCGGTTTATAATTGTTCCAATTTTCCATTTGTTAGGTCCAGAATAATTTCTTACGGCTACTTTCTCCCCTTCCTGAAACTCACGCAAGATAGATTCTGTGTCAAGTCTCGAACTCTGTTTCTGAACAACTTTGTCTCTCAAATTTGGTTTAAAAAGATCAAGCCTAGTGCGAATACATCTCTTCAAAAACAAGGCACTCAGAGTTTCTCCCGTGAGAGAATGTGGAGTTATTCTATACTGTAATAAAAATCTTTGTAATTTCTCATTTAGATCTCCAGAATCACCTCTACTCGATTTCAATGAAGCTTTGAATAACTGCACTATTCTTTCTGCCTGTCCGTTGGTAGCAGCATGGTACGGTGCTGAAGTTATATGTTTAATATTATTCAGTTTCAAAAAATGTCGAAATTCGTAACTAGTAAAACTTGCACCGTTATCACTAACCAAAGTTAAGGGAATTCCATAATGAGCAAAAAGAATACGAAGATGATGAATTGTAAAACTAGCTGTAATATTTTTCATTGGAATGACTTCTATCCACTTCGAATATGCATCGGAGACTACAAAAAACATTTTCCCCATAAAAGGACCAGCATAGTCAACGTGTATCCTTTGCCAAGGTCCATTTGGCCATTCCCACGGATGTCAATTTATCCTTGCTGGTTCGTTCCTCGTTGCGATACAAGCTGAACAGTTCTGAACAAAATTGGCTATACTGGCATCAATACCTTGCCAATAGCAGTAGCTTCTAGCTATGGCCTTCATTTTGACAATTCCAGGATGTCCAACATGAAGTTCTTCCAAAACATGATTCTGGTACTTTTGAGGAATGCATACTCTATGACCATACATTATGCAACCATTTTGCAATGAAAATTCAGATTCTCTACCTTTCCAAGGCACAGGTAATTCAGTTCCAGATTTTAAACTTTCATACAGTTCGAACAATTTCCTATCAGTTTTAGTAACTCTAGCTATGTCAGTTGCTGTAACAGGCATTAATTCAACTTGTGAAATATTTGTCACATCTGCTTCAGTCAAGTACTCACAGTCCTTGTCAACTGCTAGTGGTAACCATGAAAGTGCATCGGCATTGCCATGATTCTTAGTGTTTCGATACTTGATTGTATAACTGAATACTTGGAGAAAAAGTGCATAATGAACCATTCATGTTGCTGATAGACATGGTAAACTACGATTAGGTGCGAAAATTGATACTAGGGGTTTATGAAAATCGAAATCGAGATCAAAATGTCGACCAAATAAATATTGATAAAATCTCTGTACTCCCCATACGATACTCAATGCTTCCTTGTCTATCTGCGAATAATTACGTTCCGTTTTAGTCAATGACCTTGATGCAAACATTGCTGGTTTTTCTGAACCATCTGGCATAATGTGACTTAAAACTGCTACTATTCCAACTGGTGATGCATCAGTTTGTAATACAAGAGGTAACTTAGGATCATAATGGCATAAAATTTGGTGTGAAGCAATTTCTTGTTTCAATGCCTTGAAAGCTTTTTCACATTCTGCAGTCCACAAAAACTTTAGTACCTTTCTGCAGTAAATTATTGAAAAGAGCGACACGAGGGGATAAGTTGGGAATAAATTTTCCGTAGTAATTGACTAAACCCAAAAAACTCTTCAAATCAGATACAGTTTTTGGAACTGGTACCTTCATAATTGCATCGATTTTTTCTTGTGTTTTGTGGAGGCCGAATTTATCAATTGTATGACCACAATAATTCACATATTTCTTAAAAAATTCACTTTTCCGCTTGTTTACTTTGAAACCATATTCTTCTAGTCTCTGTAGTACTAATTCTAACCTTTCAAAATGCTCTTGATCATTTCTCCCCGTTACAGTAATATCGTCTAAAAATACGTGTAACCCCGCGATGCCTGATAAAACTTGTTCAATGGCTCTCTGCCACACTGCCGGAGCTAAGGCTATACCATAATTCATTCTCTTGTAACGGAACAAACCCTTGTGAGTATTGATCGTCAATAGATGTCGGTCCTGCTCATCAACTAACATTTGAAGGTATGCCTCAGATAAGTCGATTTTAGTAAAGAACTCCCCTCCTGACAGTTCAGCAAAAATGTCCTCGATACGGGGTAAAAGATACTGCTCAATTTTTAGTCCCGAGTTGATAGTCACCTTATAATCACCACAGATTCGTAGGTTCCCATTCTGTTTGATAACAGGAACAATTGGTGTAGCCCAATCACTATGTCACCGGCTCAATGATGTCTTCTGCAACTAACCTATTAAGTTCAGTTTCTATTCTTTCTTTTAAAGCAAATGGTACTGGTCGAGGTTTAAAAAATACCGGTTTGTAATTAGGTTTCATTTGAAGGCGGCAACAAAACTTTTCCAGTTTCCTGATACCCAGAGAAAAAATTCTCATACTTTTGAAGCAAGATATTTAATTTATTGGTTCGAGAATTACAATTTTCAACCCGAACTGCTTTAATTGAGCTCCAGTCTAATTGGAAATTTCTCAACCATTCACGACCAAAAACTGCGTTTACTTTTGCATGTACCAAATAAATCATTTCTGTATTAATTTGATCTTTGTATTGAATTTGCGCCACTGCTTGGCCAGCTGATGTTATCATAGAATTATCGAAATTCTTAAGCAATAATTTGGTAGGCTTAATGGCTACATCCGGACAAAGTTTCTTAAATTCATTCACATTCATACAACTAATAGCAGCTCCAGTATTTAATTCAAATAAACATTTATTCCCTTCAACAAAAATTTCTAATAAAATCTTATCCCTTGCATATCGTGGTGATTTAACGCTATTAACTGGTACAGTTTCAGAACAAGATTCTATTTGTTTAACTGTTTCGTTACGTTTTGAGCGGCAGACTTTTGCCAAATTCCCGTTCTTTAAGCAATTCCTACACTGAGTGTTCTTGTGCTTACATTCGTGAGCTAAATGTTGAGTACTATCACATCTGTAACATTTCCAAGATTTATCAAACTTCTTTGTAGGTTCAGATTTCTTAAATTTAGAAAAATCTTTTTTGATAGTTTTATCTTGCGAACTATGTAATTTTTTCTCGATACCATTTGATTCTGAATTTCACACACATCTCTCTGAGCAGATTCCATTGCGAATGCAATGTTCTTAGCTTTTTCGTATGTTAACTTATCCTCTGCTAACAGCTTTTTCTGTATATTTTCGTTTTTGAGACCCATCACCAATTTATCACGAAGCACCGTACTTAAATTGTTCCCAAAGTTACAGTGTATCGACAGTTTTTGTAATTCGGCACAATAATTTGCAATGGACTCACCTTCAAATTGCTTCCTCTCATAGAAACAAAACCGTTCTGTCATCTCTTGTGGTTTAGGATTCAAATGTTCCGAAAGTAATTTTACGATATCTTGATAAGTCAATTCAGAAGGAATGTTCGGAGTGGCCAGATTCTTTAACAATTTATACGTTGTTGCTCCCATAAGGCTTAAAATAGCAGGGACTTTCATTTTATCTTCGATCCCATTAACAACGAAGTAAGATTCTAAACGTTCCACATAACTGGACCAGTCTTCCACAGACGCATCATAAGATTCAAACCTAATGTTCGAAGATCCCATCCTCGTCACCAACTCTTTTGTCATGTATGCCAGGTAGACCGAGAGACGATACAATTCATTTTACATACACACAAAGAACATTTATTAGCATTAAGATACACAGGCACTAACGAGCAGAACCACAATTACACCGAACATGTACAATACGAAAACTACGGAACACAAAAAAAGTAAACAAAGCACACGCCCGTCACACAGCTTGGAAGGTTCTCTGATCTGGCTGTTGACAGATACATAACATATATTGTGAACAGTAACATAGTAATCATTCATAAATTTTGAAATGTATCACTATAATCACTTTTTACTTGTTTAATCGGTAATTAAAATATTTACATAACTTTGGGTAAATTATTTGCAAATGATAGCATCTCTGAAAAAGAGCATTGCATTATTAAGAATGCAGGAAATAGTTGTGCTTATAAACTGTCCATGTATTGCAGTTGCTGATAACATTCTCTATTCATCAATAAAGGGAAAGTCGTTTTTAAGGGTCTGACTTAGCAATATGGTGCTTAGTCTTCCTGTCTTGATGACCCTCTGCTACATCTAAATATTCCAGAATTTTAAAAATTAACAATTGAATAAAATATTTTTTTTATTAATTATAAAACCCTGATGAATAATTACTAATAAAGGCTAGAAATTCATAAAATTAGAGATTTTAACAACGTAATTTTACTTGAAATTAAGTCTTTTATTGCATTATATATTACTATGCACTTGAAATGACTTTTTAAATGAATTTTATTGTGTCTTCAATAGCTTTGATATTTATGAGATTTCAATTTAATTAAACTTAGAGTATATTTTCAAAAGGTTCTAACTCAAATATTTAGTTTTGAGAAAACAGCTTTTAAAGTAAAATAAAATTTATTTTTGTTATATGAATTCTCTTTTGATTTTTAATTAAAAGTATTCCAAAGTGCTTAGTAATTTCATATTTCTTTAAAATTAGGATATTGTAATTTTTAGATATTTCAAAGATATTTTCAATATGAGTGGTGGACAAATTAATGCTGAAAAATATGGTGATTGGTTTACTTATGAAAGAAATCCCAGAGCTTTAATTTTTAGACGAGATCAAGGAAAAGTTCAAGATATTCCAACTATGACTAAACTTATGAGGTATGTTTAATTTTTTTTAATTAAATACTTTGTAATACATATGTTTTAAATGTTGCAACAGTTCTTGCCGATGTAAAGAAAAATTAAGAATAATATTAATCCAAACATGATTTACCTTTGTAAAATTATATTTCTTTGTTAGAGATTTTATGAAAATAATAATTTTCATAAAATCGTTCATAATTGTTAATAATAATTTTCATAAATACAAATAATAATATTTAAAATATTTTATTGTAAGTGTTGTGTTTTTTGAAAAAGAAAATTTTTATTGAAGTAAAAAGCATTTTGCAATGTAATCAGTTTCTTGTGATTCTTTTTTACTTTTGTTTTATACTGATTTAAATTTTATTTGTTTTTTAAAGATTTTGTCAATTTGTAATAAATGAAAATAATATTTAAAACTCTTTATTATTTATATTATTTTTTGTAAAGAAAATTTTTAATGAAATAAATAGCCTTTTTCAATGAAAGTAGTTTTTTTTATTTTTGTATATAATGAATATATATGTTATATTCAAAAACAAATCTTGATAATAAATGTAAAATAAAAATCACAAATGACATACTTATTTGACTCAGGTATAATGATTATACAAATGATCCTTTGTCACGATGCAATTGTACGCCACCCTACAGTGCTGAGAATGCTATAGCTGCTAGATGTGATCTGAATCCTGAAAATGGCACTTATCCTTTTGCAGCCTTGGGACATCGGCAGCATGGAGCTACAGACATGAAGGTATTTAAAAAGTGATGGATATATATATATTTTATATTCTCTGAAATATACAGGGTGGGGGAAGGTAATGACTTTCTGACTTAATTATTATTTTACTTAACTAAATGAAATTTAGTTTTATTTGCAATATCAGAATTAAGAAGAGAATGGATTTTAATCAAGAATTATAGATTTTTCTATAATTCTTGGAAGTACGTATAAACACAGTTATAATTTTACAGTTATTCTTTTAGATTAATATTTAAGAAGCACATTGATTAAATAAAGTAATTTTTTTTCTACAATATATAATTTACTTATCAATGTTATCTTATATGTGGAAAGGGTGTTTTGAAAGCAAAGAAACCTTTCTGAGCATCATAGTGAATATGTAACATTTTTAAGTTGGCCTTTTACTGGTTAATCAAATTTCAAATAATTTTCGAAAAATCATTTAAATAATGGGGAATTTGATTTTTAAATTTTCTGGTCTAAAAGCAAAGTGTGAATTTTTTTAGGTCGTAAGCTTGATTGATCACAACTATGAGAAAGAGATACAGAGCGATTGAAACATTCTGCCTGTGAAAACAGACCATATCCATCAGGAAATTGTCAAATTGTTGAAACAGAGTGAAATAAATAAAATGAGAGAATAAATAAACATTCAGATCTGTAAATAAAGAGCAGAGAACAAGTATATATAACATGTAAATTGAGGAAAGTTATTATAAAAATATAATTTATTTAATGCAGTGTTTATGACACATAAATCCTTTTTTTTTTTCTGAATGAGAGGAAAAAAATTTTAATACATACTTAAAAAATTTTCAACAAATTTCGAAGAACAGTAGAATAGTGAAATTCATACACAAAAAAAGAAGCATCTTTTATTACCTTGACATTTTACAACACAATTAGATAAAATCAAAAACAATTTTAATGGCTCAAAACAAAATTACAGTGTTCCTGCATTAATAAAATTAACTTCACAGTTATATTTTCTGCTACGGAATCAAATGATTTGTTTTCTGCTTCGGCACCTTAAAATTAATAAATTTCCAATATCGTAAAATTCTGTTTACAAGTTTCAGGATGATGGTATGCTTATAAATATTCGATTTTCTATTAATGTACAAATACATTGCCGGAATATATAAACATGTACCAGCTTTTTCACCTTTTACATCCCAGCTTATTCTTAGTAGATGTTCCTTTGCTTAAGTTACATTTCAATTTTTGGTTTTGGACAGATGCAACAAATTTTCTTGAAAGAACGCACTGGAAGCAGTGTGTCCATTCAAACTCTTATAATTCTGCTACTCTTCGTGGTCAAACCGGTTTCTCTCCTCACCATTCGATTTTTAGACCGAAAAAGGAGTTTAAGTCAGGGCTTTGAACCAGAACTGAACCAAAAACCAGAAAAAGCCGTTATTTTCGTCAAATTGAAAACCGGAACAGAACCAAAAAATATCTGTTTCTTTCGGTTCGATATATCTTCAGTCATTTTGTTACTGCAACTAACTTATCAATATTTTCTAATTTAATGTGTCAATAATATAATTATATCATCATTTGCATGTCAACCATATAGTTACATTTTTGTTTATAATGGAATTATATTTTTAGTACTAATAAGAATTTACATAAAATAAAATTATTCATTCGTAAGTGAATCGAAAAACATTATTTTTGGCCGAACGAAAACCGGAATGAACCGATATATATATATATATTTAGTTGAACTGGAATGAAAAAAATTACTGTTTGAAACCCTGGTTTAAGAAATATTCTATTGAAAAACGTCACGTATGCTGTTTTTCATGCAGCAATACTCTCCTTTTGGGAAAATTGAGTTTTGCAGGCAAAGTTTGCTTCTTAGCATAAACTTGAAAAGTAAGATTGTGACAATCGTAGAATATGTGATCAGGATTCCAAATTGTTGACTTTATTGCCCAAGGTGGCTAGTTTTGTGAGAAGTAATGCACGTATATGTTGCAAGAACAGAACCGATCCTAGGGTGTCGGTCACCTGCGTGAAAGGCCTAATGTGCCGCCCCTTCATATTTTGAGCAATACTTCACGCTGAATTATAAACTCATCTATCTGTATATGAGGGAAAATTTTAAAAAATGCAGATAGAAACAAAAATAACTTTTTTGCTCAATTTTGTTTTTCTAAATTGTAAGGTTATTATTAAATTGAAAACTTGTAATACCCCCAAATACATATTGAATTTAAACACTCCTATATCTTAGGGCAGCGGTTCTTTAACTTTCGATCGCCGTGGCTTCTTTTTATCTATCAGCGTGACATTGCGGACCCCCCACCACCACAGATTTGAAACATCCCTTCCCGACTTAATATTTTTGATCAAAATACAAGTTCTAGCAGAATTTTTTCATTGGAGACAATTTAGGGATCTAGTTTAGTGTGGCACATTTTTTAATTTTTCCAAGAGGCCTATCAGAGTCTGTATAAGAGAGAAATCTCAACGTTACATGAGACTCTGTGGGACCCCTCAAAAGGCGTTACAGACCCCCAGGGGTCCACAGATCACAGTGTAAGAATCTCTTTCTTTGGGTAATATTAACAATATTAGATATTTTCAAAACAACTGTCACAAAAATAATTTTTGAGAAGCCTTTGTTAAGCTTCAATCTACAGTTCGCTGCCAGTATCACTAATAAGCAAAAAAAAAAAAAAATGTCTTGCTGTATTGCCGGTTTTGCCATGAATTTTGCTGCCAAATGAAGGATGTGTACAAAGGTGAGACATTAATGGGCTTTGAAACAACACATTGCGCACTATCATTTTATTTTTCTTAAAATATACTATGCTATCGGGAAATCCAAACTTATTTTGATTTTTTCACTATTTAAAATTCAGCATATTGATTCGACTTATAAGTTTTCTTTCGCAAAATCCATAAAAATAATATTTGATTGACAGAACTATGCGTAACCTGTGGCCTCCCCTTGCTTTGGCCACCCACGTACAGTGCATGCACTGCATACCTGTTAGGATCGGCCCTGTGCAAGAATATACTAACACTAGCTGGTATCCCGTTCTTCACATGGGTGAATTGAAAAATTAAACAATACAAATTGAAGGATAAAGAAGTTTTTAATGAGTTAATTTTATGTGAATTAAAAATTAAACCAAAAAGGCTTTTTTCATATCTCAACCGAACAAAAAAAATATGTTTGTTAAATTTTAAGTCTGTAGATCTATAATAGCTAATAAAAAAGATTTTTTTATATTTATAACACCTTCCTAAGCTGATCTCTGCTCAGCAAAAGTAACACATTGTTACAAATTTTGTGTAATGAACGCTTAAAGTAGTGTAAATAATCTACATCTAGAAGTGTATTATGTTAATATTACTTTCTGTTGTATTTATTTTGTTAAAATTGTAATATTGGCAAGCAACGCCGTTTTTTAAATTATAATGACGATTCAATGGAAACATAACAAAATGTTGATAGAGTCAAGTTGGCAATTCATTGAACTGTGCAGAAATTGATATGTTGTAGAGCCACCTGGTGGGGAGCTGCAACAAAGAAGATAGCACAAAAACCTTCTCCATAAAAAAATACATATATATGCCAATTTTCATAGTGATCGGTTGAACGGCGTTTGAGTGAAGCGAGGTCATACATACAAACATCCATTTATATATATATTGATAAACAAATAGCATTAAGAAATCTTAAATTTCAGATCATTAAAATGGTTTTTCGAAAATTTACATGTAGTGAAAATCATTTAACATGAGACTAAAGGGTATGAAATATTTTTTTACGCTAAAAGAATTTCATGTTAAAGAAAACTACATAAAAACTCCCATATATTTAACAAAATTAAGTTTATTAGAGTACAGTTTATTTACGTAGATTTGCAATATATGTATATATCTGGTGCCCTGGACTTCATCTACGCAGGATTAGTACTTCGAGTTGCTCTTATTTTCTTCTCCAAGATCCTACTTATCTTTATATAAAATTCATCAAAATTAGTTCTGCGGTTTAGTTGTGAAGGCGTAACAGACAGACAGAATTACTTTGAAAGACCCTTGTTCCATATTGTGTATTGTATGTAAATTGAAACTAAGTATTTTTGATGATGATCTCACTAATAGGTATTATAAATTCTATATTTTGTGTTGATATATGTACGGATCGATGATTGATGGTGATGCAAAAGTTATAGGTAGCTACTGCAAAATACTCCTATAAACTATGTTAAATGGATTTTTTTGTTCAGCATAAACATGCAGATTTTGATATTTAGAAATGCATGAGCAAGCTATGCTGGCTGTGGGAAAACATGGCGTGCCCAAATGTATGGCTACTACCTTTAAGGTTTGACCTTGTGATTTGTTGATAGTCATTGAAAATGCAACTTTTAATGGGAACTGCAGGCGTGATGACGGATTTAGTGCACCACAGGGACCATGAATCATATTTTTGGTCACAGTATCATAGAGCTTTTGATCAGTTTCTGGATTTGGTATCTCTGCATTTATGACTTTGTCATTTTTGTTTGGGCGTAATTTTTCCATCAGCCACAGCAGTAAGTGCACGTGAGGCAAGCCTCTTTTTTTGCCACTCAATCGAGTACAAGAAACACTTCAGATCACCAAATATTTTACCATTTGTAAGTAGAGCAACTAATTTTTTAACTTTTACTTTAAATACTCTGGCTGTTAAGTCATGTCAGTCCGTTGAATTTTGACCTGGAAAGATCTCTCTAGTAATTTAACCAGGCGGGATTACATGTCATTGTAATAAACAGGTCTGGTCTCCCATAGTTACGCACGTATGTGAACACATCCTGCGTATATTCATAAAGATATCTTGCGCTATTGACAAATGATGACGAGAGAATTACTGTTTGATCCAAGTTATTTAGATCTAAATCCGCATAATTCCTTATCGCATCTTGTAAATGTATATAATTTTCTGCTCGCAGTTTCGCTTGGTTCAAGGCAATAAACCTTAATTGCTAACTCTCCACGTTGACGTACATGCCCACCAAAAACTGAAGAAGTCTACATCAAAGCAATAAATTAAAATTGTTATGACGTACCATCATATGATATGCATAAAAGTCTTTTTATGACACTTTTTTTGTTTGGTATGGGTTATTTTGTAACTGGGTTTATCAGAGGAATATCAAAACTATATCCCTCTTGTCCTTTACAAAAAATTATCGGGTATTCAAGAGCATCATAAAATCTATAAGTGTCCGAAACTCTAGTAAGCCAGCCGGCATCGTGCGCCTGAATAACGATGTCCCGAGACGTAGTTCGTTCACTACTAACTACTACAGCAGCTATTTTGTTTGTGTTTGAGGCATTGAATCGGCTTTCGTGTTCATCACGTGGTATACAATCTGGTTGTATCACAACCTTGTAATTGTTGCTAGTCACTCTATCTTAAGCCATTTTAAATTCATGCACTAAAATGTTGTGATCATGTAGAACTTGTATTTTTTGACCCGTGTTTCTTTCCACACCTTGTACGTACTTAGAATGCCTATTAACTTGTGCTTCCTTATCGCCCATGAAATAAACTTGCAAAAATTTTGGTTGTGTATTGGTAGCAGGAAGCAAAAGCCAATTGTGTGGTATATTTGCCCTTGGATTGTGAAAGTCGGGCAAAATCCTTGCATCGGAACAGTGTTATCCACCCCAAAAGATGTCATATTGGAAGCATGTATTGTATTTCCTTATGTTTTTTAGAAAACGGCAAGACTCATCTAAGAAGAAAGTTCCTTATGAGTTTCAACTGACTCGTTTATTGAAGGAAAGGCTACTTTTCCTCTCGAGCAACACATACCTGCAGCTTCCTCTTTCCATTTAAGAGCACCACAAAATCTGCATTATTTATTCATTGCTTCTATTTTTATAAGCTTGTGGCTTTCATAATCAAGAGTCTCGTCATACTCAAATGTAGCTTTATCGTATACCCACAGCATGTTCCTTGTGAATACTAGACATCGCTGCTGTGCCCTTTCAGCAACAGCGCATTTGTGAGGTTCAGCTGCTTCAATGGTTTCTGTATCTCTTTTAGAGGTTTTGTAAGTCGCCTGCTAAAGACGCTGAGCTTGGGACTGTTTGGGTGTCTCAGAAGCCCGTTGAGATGCCATAGATTCAGCGTTCTGTTGACGGCGAGCTTGCGACTGCTCTGGTGTCTCAGCAGCTCTGTGAGCTGCCTCATGCTCTGCCTGCTCAAGCCTTCGCAGTTCAGCTTGTGGAAACATTTTGTTAAGTCTGGCTACTTTCACAGTTCAAGCTTTATTAGAGCTTTGCGAAAGATTAGGCTTACGCTTTCGTGACATATTTCTTAATATGTACTTTTTCTACACTTCCAAAAAATACAATATGGAAGTTATTTTTATACTTAAAAAATGCAATATTTGCCTATTCAATTTAAATTATAGCATTATAATTAACTACTAACCACAAACAAATTATGCAAATTTATTGAAATGATGTAGTGTGAAAGATAAAGTTAATCTACTTCAAATACCAGAAGCGATAAAAGTATTTATTTTGATATAAGAATCAATTTGTTACTACTAAACGTGCGTTAGAATATGCAGCTAACAATTTTTATTTTATTTATGGCTCACTATTTTGGCAATAATGACTTATACATAAAAGATAGGTATATGCTGTCGCGCGCTTTTTTCAATACGTGATTATATACCTGTATCTCTAACAGTTTTTTCAGTGCATGCGAGAATAGCTTGCAGATGGCAGAATTTTTTCCTGCTTACTTGACAATTATCGTTATATTTTTGACGCTTCACAAATATCTTTATAAAGTATAGCATATGTGTTATTCTGATGTATAAGCTATATTATTGTAAAGTTTCATTAAAATCCATTCAGCTGTTTTTGCATGAAAGAGTAACAAACATAAACACATACAAACTTTTGCGTTTATAATATTAGTAAGGATGTTCCAGCCTTTTCACACTTATACATCTCAGTTTATGGTTTTTAATATGTGTTCCTTTGCTTTTTTTGAATTTATTTCGACTGCTTAATGAATTTTCTACAATGAAAATACAAAAGCGGTATCACCATTCAATTTCTTGACATAATCTCGGTTAATCACTACTATAACAAAGAGACATAGAGCCATTGTGGATAATTCTTTTCTTAAAAATGCATCAAAATTGACTCATTTTAGCAAAAAATCAGAAAAAATATAAAATTTCTTTTATTTTTTAAAACATACATTCATTGTTCTGGTGAAATAAATGGTCTGTCCGATACCGGAAATATTCTTTTGCCTGATTTCGGAATGGGAGGAAGAATGGCAGTTTTAAAATGAACAGAAATGTGAGAAATCTATCTCCCTGCCGTTCTTCATAAATCTCTGCATGATAAATGGCACAAGGGAGTATATCAATCATGCATTTTAACGTTTTTAATTAATATCTTTTTAACTAATTGTAATTTCGGAATTTAAATGGTCAAAATGGATTCTGCGCATCATTTCACGTCTTTTAGTACCTCCGACGCCTTTCTGCGGTCAGCAGTTCGTGAGAAGATAGCTTCAAATAGATGGATAGATACATACATGCGTTTGTTTATTTGTGTAGATAATTAGAATTAAATAATTCAAAGATAATAATCAGGTGGGACTATGTGGATGTATTTTAGAGGTACTTACATATTATCGCAATCATCGCCAACTCTTAATAACTCGCCAAGTTGGCAATCCCGATTTCTTATGTGTTGTAAGCGCTCAATTGGCAACAATGTGCTTCGTTTCATATAATGGCGCCAATAGGTTGCGATAATACGTAAGTACCATCATAGCTTATGTATGTATATTTAATATAATATACAAGTTCATTTTTTTAAACAATGATATACTCATATATTTTAAATAGCTCATAATATAATTAACCAATTTTGATAAGTATATCTATTATATTTTAAGTTTTTAAGTACATTTTAGTTCAATAATTTTTAAATTTTTTATTTAGCATCAGTACATTAAAAAACCCACTTAAATAATGTGGTGAAGTAATTATTTTTGGTACTTATGTATTATCGCAACAATTGCCAACGTTAAAGATATCTCGCCAAGTTGGCAACTCCAATTTTGCATGCGGCATATGCTCTGAATTGGCAATCAGGTACTTAGTTTCATTTAATGTCGCCAATAGGTTGCGATAATACGAAAGTACCTTTTTTAAAAAAATATTTAGTTTTCATATTTTATTTCTTTAATTTTGTTATTTATGGAATTTTCTCTTTATCAGTTGACATCATCTGAAATGTTCAAAAATTTTGAATTTGTGGCATTTGGAGGACCTACTTATGATCCTCTTCCTCCTTTCCAGTGGAGTAAATCTGATTTTGATAAAAAAGTGAAACATGAAGGTCATCCAGATTTATGGCAATTTAAACCTATAGTTCACAAATGGTTGTAACTTGTAACTTAAACAAATCTATTTGTGAAACATATTTTTGATAAAATGTTTATACACAAATATTAAATAGATATTGCAATTGTAATAAATATTAAACATTTATTTATTCTTTGTAGAAATAAATGTATACAAAGGCAGCTATTTTTGCTTTATTTTGAAAGAGCTTCTTTCATGTATCTTAACTTTGGAATGCTGAACTTAATTGTTTTTTATTTTTAAGTTTTTACTGTATATGATTTATTTTTCATATTTTTAAATAAACATGTTTGATCATTTTAATTTTTTTGAGTAACAATTCTAGATAGTTTTCTGAATGTAATATATGGATACATTATCTGAATAAAGTATTTTTGTGTTGTATTGCTTTTATCTTTATATGTAACATAACATGCATCGAATTTTAATACCTGAAGAATTGGATATCAAGAAATGTCTTTAAAACGTTGACTGTAATAATTTATATTGAAAAGAGTTTTTATAATTGAAAACCTTGAACCTAAAACTATATTTATTTGCATTTTTAATTTGTAAAATGTGTATACATGCGTTTATGGTTTGACAAAAGAAAATCAAATATGTAGAGAAACTTTAAAACACAAAAATGGCTTAAGTTATTTTAATATTTTATGAAAACTTAATGCTTTTTTTTGTGATTTTGCTTTGTTGGGAAAAATAAGTATTTATTGAGAACTATTTATTAGATTCTCAGTTGTATTAAAAAATATATTGTACTTCATATTTAAAATGTATTATTCAAAAGTAGAAATAAAATTATTTTGTTTTTGTGATCTAGTAAATAATAAGTGATGGTTATTCACTATTCCAAAATTAATGCATGAACACTTGAACTCAAAAGCAACTTCTATATGTAATTATTTTATTCATGAAAAACTCAAAATGTTGAGTATAAAAAAAAAAAAGGCTTCCATTATTTGTATTTATATTAATGTGTATCTTGAGAGAGAATAAACACAGAATGATGTAATATACCATTTCAATAAAGTTAAATATTACTTGAGAAAACAGAAAAAAAATCAAAAAATAATACTTTCAAAAATTAAACTTGTGTCAGCAAAAGTTAACAATAGTTTTTTGTGTTTTGTAAAGTGATAAAAGAAGATTATTTCAAAATTTTGGTTCTCAAGAATTATATTGTGAAATACTATATATTATACTTGGAAGTATTTTTCTATGATCCAGGATTTAGTATTTATAATTTACACTTTAAGTTTTATTCCAAATTTGTATATTGGAGCATTTTGCACCTATTTAAGGTGACATACTTTATGAATTGAAAATCTATTAAAACCCTTTCGTAATAATTTTAAAAAAACATGGAATTTTGATATTTTAACTTTGCAGAAGACTAATCAACTACATTACATATTTTTACGTACATTGTTGACAAATTATATTATCAAAAAATGAATAAAATACTTTCGTTCCCCTTTATTTTTAGCAAATAATGAATTTTTAATCTTCAACTTGCATTCAATGCAGTATTCCAAAAAGGCTTAGTTTTGTTGACAAATTGGTAAAGTACCATGTATTTATAATGCAATTTTTTAATAAATGGAGATCTATTTGATTTGAAGTTTTAAACCAAATAGAGGTTTCATATTATTTCCACTACAAATTTATGTGTTTGAAAAGAAAAATTGCAAAACAATTTTATGAATACTTTTCTCTTGTATTAGGATAATTTTTATAAACTCTGTGATGTCAATATATAATTTTAAAAAAATTAAATACTTAGAAAACAATTATTATTATATTATTTTGTAGAAGTAAATTTTAGGTCCTAAGATATAAATTTGTAAAGAATAGAGTAATAAATTTGTGAAGATGCATAGGTCTTTCCGAGTTTCTGTTCTGGATCTCCTCCAATAGCTAAAAAATGTTTTAATATTGTCAGTTATTAAAAACCAAGAACTTAATTGGTAAAATCCTAGCTGGGCACACTGCTGTTTTTGGCGCCATTTTTTTCGCCAAATGACGCCAAAAACCCGTGTTTCAAAAAATGACATGGACGAAAAAGAAGAAAAATCGGGGGACGATGTTAGTTGGTGCCAAAAACTTTATCGCCAAGCAGTGTGCCCAGCTAGGATCCAACCACAATTAATTATTTATATATAGACAGACTTGTGTAGTTGTCGAGGTGTGTTCATTGTGTCGAGGCAATTCATTGTGAATAATATCTTTGCCTCTCTTTGATTGCATGTTACATTAATAATATTTTCTTTATTAAAAGAAATGAAGCCATCCGACCCTGTAATATGAGCAGCAACAATTTTACGGCACTGTAACGTCGTGAGTAGCTAACCATCAATAAATTGTCACAGCCTAATTTGAAAATAAAAGTTTTGTTTATATGCTCAACAAATTGTTATTGATACAATAAATTACAGTTTATACGCCAAGCCGGTGTATTCAGTCTATATTACTCCAACGCCACCGGCGTTCATCGTCTTTCCTTCCTTTCTTTAGCTCTCTCCTCAAGTTATATCGATTCCGAGCTCTTCTCCCAAGTTCTCTCGATCCAGGGCTCTTCTCCCGTCTCCAAAAAAAACCCTTTTTAAACACCAGGGGTGGGCCCTCGTCCTTTCTCATTGGCAGGCCACAAAAGTCTCACTGGTCCTATTCGTACGTAACACGCAAAAACACTCTCGGGCCGTCTGGACCCGGAGGGCCATAATTCTTGTCCAACATCGGGACACACTTGTCCATCACACCACCTGTGTTCAATTATCCCATTCTCACGACACCTGTCGAGGCGACACGATTCTTTTTTACCGGTTTCACCTATTGCCAATGGGGGCTGGTTCTCTTTTCACCATTATGACGGCCAGTCTGGGTGTCGGCGCTTGCCCGAGTTCGAACAATTAGCAATGACCCCATGGCCACGTGCACTTGTCATTTAACATCTGGTTGAAGCCATAAAACTTAGCTGAATCGAGGGGTGTGGGTTCACAACAATCGAAGACGTCACAGTACCAAAAAGTATATACTCTTCAATACTTTGACAATATGAAACTCATTAAAGTTTACTATTTAAACACGTGTATAATTATTGCTCTCATAAAGTCATTTTTGTTCTGCCAAATCTCTTTAAAATCGATTGATTTGTTTTTACAACTGACGTTTTTGAAACCCATATGAGAGCTGTTGGTGATGGATCTTGTAATTTTGATCCATAGACATGTGACGAGTGCGTTACTTGAATTAGCATCTCACTCTTTACACTGCGCGAATGTGATGACTTAGAATCTCGACAGACTTAATTTTATCAAAAACTCTTTACACTACTTGCATTTAGTAGCATCAGAACTCAATAGCAATAATGCCGGCCACGAGCTCGCAACCTTGGCTACAGCTTCCGCTGGCTCTTGGAAGTCGTACATGTCACTTATGCTCCTTTGTCAATCAAATAGAAAAATAGGTAAACTTTTTATTAAATTTTTGAAGGTATTAATCTAATTTAAAAAGCCGAAAGGGTGTTTTGATTATAACAAACCGGTAATACATTTAATTTCTTTTTAAAACCAGGAATGTTTGTTTTATCTGAAGTAAAAATGGACGTACTATTTAAAAATTATGTTTCTTATGCCCCCTGATCTCGACTTCGTCAGATCCAGGCCCTCGAGCAAGGGTCTAGATATACACATGTCGTTGGTCGTAGCTTCGAGCATCATACAGGTGACAGTATGATTCAGCTCGGTTCCACCCCAATTTTGAGGGAGAACACTATGGGAGGGGGTCAAGGGCCTTCCCCACCACCTTTCCCTTTACGCTAACCTCACAAAAAAACTAGTGACTCGACGGTTATTTAGAAAATCTCCATGCCGCAAAGGCACTAGACATTTACAAACATCTATGCCTTCATCGAAATTCGAACCCAGTCCCTACGGCACAGCAGTCAGTGCCGCCAACCATTATACCGGATGGGCGATAAAAATTATTCTGGAACAAAGAATTACACACAAGATATATAATCTGTCAAATGTGTTTATTTTCTTATATACTTGTAAAATCTTTATGTGCAATGGTTATTCGATGGTATCGACAGAAACAAATGGCTCAGAATATATTGAGGCCATAGTAGCTGAGTGGTTTTGCTATAGAGCTCATAGTTGGAAATGGTTTTGTCGTGTGTGGAGGAAGAGTGTTTATTTAAGTCACACTCTAAAGCAGCACGAAAGCATTTGGTGATGGATCTCGTAATTTTGAACCACGGTCAAGTGACGAGGATGATCCCCTGAGCTGGCATCCCAATGACCGAAATTCCTCACCAAGCCATCGTGAGAATTTTGAACGACGGCAGTTTTAATGTACATTAGCTTATATACGTGTGGGTATTCGGTGTTTTCCAGACTGATCACTAGGCTACGCAGCCACATAGATGAAGTGAGTAAGGCGTCCGCTTAGATTTTGGGATTATCAACGAAAATTATATGAACCATATTGACCAGTGGCAAATACAAGAGGGGTTAGAACTCGCGCCCTTCGGCTTCGTCGAATAGTAACATATCCACTAGACGAAAGTAATCACCTCTATCCGGAGGCTGTTACTGGCTTATTTAGATACCGCTACACCCCCAATACATCAAGATATTATGAATGTTTAGCATAAAGATTATGCTTCGGTGCTTCCAACCATGTGTTTTTTAAAATGTAAACCACTCCTGTAAAAGTAGTCTGTGTTACGCGCCTGGTATTTATTGTGTTGTATGTTCGCGAGTCCTGATGCCTCTAGAGACCCATTCTGTCTTTCGTGTTATTTTTGTACGAGATTGCTTAAACAATCAATCAAACTGCCGCTACATCACATGAATATGTCTATCTGGTAAAAAGTGACAGATATGTGGGATGCAGATAATCATATTTTAGTATTATCTGTCAATTGAGGATTTTTTTTATGTGATCACATTTCAAAAGACAACTTATACGAAATTTCTATACAGTATTATTCACAAGTAAGTTTTTTTAGGAGTAATTTAATATTTATTTATATGTATTTAAATCTTTTTCATTTTAGATTAAACAGTTTTAAATTATTCTAGAAATTCTTGATAATTTTGTGTAGTTAGACTGTAAATTTAATTAAAAAAGTCATTTATTTAAAATTTTTAACACATGAGTTAAGCAGAAAAATATAAGTAACATTTTCGTTTGATTTCTTTAATTTTGTTTTATCAACTTTATTTTGAATATGTTTGATATGCACTTTGAATGCAGATCGTAAGTTGGTTGTCAACTTAGTGATGCAAAAGACCATTTTAAAATTGTATATTTTTTGAATAAACTTCTGGTATATATATATCTTATTTAAATTTAACATTTTATTATTCTCCTAATATTTTTATGCAATATTTTCAAGACAGTAACATGTATATATGCATTTATATCTTGCATAAATTATTTGAGACACTTTTGAGTATCCATTTTTTTTTTTTTGTATAAAACAATGAACTTAAAATATAAGTAATTTATATATTTGTGGGACGGTGTCTAGGGGTAGTGATGAAATTTTGGACGAAGGAAAGCATAAGCCGTTTAAAGAACAATTAATTTATTAAGATACGGAACAGGCTATATTTACAGCTTTGAATTATTTACAAGAAAATAAATGAAAGATAGTTCGAAAAGAGAGCAGGATTTCACCTGTGAGATGGGGGCGTCAAACATCGCTAGGCCTAAAGAAGCGTTGTTTACGAAGGCAAAGTTGCTAAGAGGGGGTCGACCTTACTTCGTTTAGCTGGGGTATGTTGAATGGAGCACCTAGCCCGACTGGGGCTTTAATCTCCTATCTGATAATGGTGAGACTTGAGTTGATAATTTGCCCTTTTTGTTTCATGGTAATGAGGGTCCGGTGTGCCAGTCCCAAAAAATGATCTCGCGCTCAGGGACTATATGCGTCTGACGTCATCGCTCCGAATTCTTTCATTGGGCACTGAAATGCCGCGATTTTATTTGGTTTGTGTTTGGGGCCGCCATCTCTTACATCTCTCTCACTCGAAGTATATTGAAAATTTAAAACTTTCTAATTATTCGAAATTAATTAAATACTATTTCCTACATATATATGTATTATAACTTAAAAAATTTAGTCAGACATTTGAAAACCAGGGTTTTTAAATTGACATCAGTTTCCATTTAAGGTGCACTATCCAATTTTTAAAATTTTAGATAATCTATTTTTTTATTAATTTTTATTTCAGACTAAAGATGACAGCTTTATTGGTGTTACTCACCCTCTGTATCCCAATTGTTTCATGCAGTATTATTAAAAATGCTTCTGTAACTTATAATCAACAAACTAAAAAATTTACTATCCATGATTACATTGTTGATACTTCAGTGGCGTATGGAAGTTTTCAAGATGAAATTTTTCAAACTGGGTAAGTTCATGCTCTTATGAATAAAGTAGAAAATACAAAGAATTTGTTGTACTTTTTAAAGAAGGAAATTAATGAATTTGTTTGAATTAAAAGTAAATTATTTTCAATAATTATAGTATCTTTTTGTTCTTTTTTATCTTCAAATTGTTTACAAGAATACATATTGAAAATTTATCAATATTTGTGCAAGAAAAAAGTATGTTAAGACTTATTTTCAGTAATATTGTATTATGCTTTATTGGGTAAAATCCTACTTTAGTTTACACCTTTAATGAAAAAAAACAAAAAGGCATCAAAGACTTGTTTTTCTGTATTGAACTTCTGTCTAATTTGACAACAATAATTTAGCTGTGTTGGTGACAAAGATGTGCACTAAAATAAGAATCCAATCACTTTACCTTTTTATGTAGTTCTGTATATATTTTAGTAAAACAATACATTCAATAAATCATCAGTAGCTTTTCTGGGAGATTTATGTGGCAGCGGTACCCTTGTGGTTATAGTTGTGAATTCATAACTGGGGTTATCAAATTGTGAATTTGAGTCGTCTGGGTGTCACTGTAAACCCACTGTGTAGTGGGGCTGATGCACATGAAATATGTTGTAGCTCTAAGTCCTCATATTGGTGGGATGCAGAAGTATAATATACAGCTATATAAGTACAGCTATATTTTTCAGAAAAACTTAAAATTATTTTTTAAAAAAGCATTGATAATTTTTTCTCTTATGGCTGAAATTGTGTAGTTAAATTGTCATAATAGAAAGGTCATGATCATATAAATTTGTGGCTGGTATCATTTTTGTCACTTAGGGGTTCATTATCATTATCATTTTTGTCACTTAAGTCTTGATTCCACTATATAGAGAGGCTATTGCAAGGGTTTTTAACATTGTGCCCGCGGTTGCCATTTTTATTTGCCCCCTATGTACTATATCAATATCAACTATGGATAATATGCAGTGCCAAAAATAACATTAAATGTATTTATTTTGAATTTTTTGTTGCCTTTTTAGTGTAAGGTATTGTTAATGAGGCTTATGAGGGCAATAAAATAAAGAAATATTAAGAATTATTGTACTTTTTTTTAACTGCACCTGCCAGCAATTTCCTGTTTGTCAGATGTGCCCACATAGAGAATAAGGTTAAGAACCCTTAGGCTAATGCATGTTAGATCTATCGAGGCTCTAAGTCCTGACATTGGTGGTTATATTTGGAGTGAGGTGCTAGCTTGGATGCTTTCCTTGTCACTTGACTGAGGTTGAAAATTATGAGGTCTATAACCAGTACTCCTCTTGTAGTCTCATGGTGTGACATTAATAAAACAATTCTATCTCTAATTTTTTAAATGCATACTTTTAAAAAATAGCATTTGTTTTAATGTGAAGATAATAGAATTTTTAATTTATTATACAGTGTATGCTGTAGCAGTTATACAGTTATTCAGTAATATAATTACTTGATTTAGTGGAAATCTTAAAAACAATAAGTTTTTATTAATGATCTGTGACATGAAATAAAAAATCCAGTTATTATAGTACTATTTTTATAAAATTGAAATTTTTGTTAAAAATTATTTCTAATTGACCTCTCAATAAATTCCTTGTAAAACTAATATTTTTAAATTTTAGTTACTAATTTAATGATTACAATAATTAATGTATTTTCTTATATGTTATTTAGTTATTTGCAAAATCAACTAAATGTTAAAAGTTTTAATCAAACCATTATACAAAGATGTTATACATTTAATTTGTGTAATTTTAAATGTGGCAAGAGTTATTAATCTGTGAAAAGTGTTCATTTGTTTCATTAAAAGGATAGTATTTAAAAATAATGATTCGGTACTTACCTGGGGTGTAACAAAATATTATGGTTCCCCTGCAAAGTCAGGTACTTATTACTCAGGTGCTCAAATACATACTAGGCATCTGTCAGGTTTGGCCCCCTAGAATCCTGAACCCCCATGTGATGCAGGGGTGTACGGTATGCCACTAGTACTTATGTATTACTGCAATCATGTTGGCAACATTGAATTAAATTACACAAAATCTAAAAATGGAATATGGAGTGCATAGTCAAAAAATACTATGTGAAGATTAATTATAAGTAATTATAAATTAATGATCAAAATTGGTTGTGATAGTACATAAGTGCCAGTGATTCTTAAAGTTTTATAAAAACTAAAAAGAAAATGTAAAAATTACATTTTGCAATGTGTATCACAACACCAATTACATTTAGTTATTATGCAGTTAATGATTTTATTGAAGAATTTCTTTTAAAATTGTTTTATTGTATATTGCATTTATTTTTAATTTTTAGTTGGTCTTATCTGGAAGTGAAAAGCAATGCAGTATTTTCTGATCCTGTTCAGGCTTATGCAGCTGGTCTTGTTGAAGGATTTTTAACTCAGGATTTATTGAAGAAACATTGGATTAATATGGCTGCTGACTACTGTGTAGATGAAAAACCGTATTGTCAACGTCTACAAAAATTTCTTCAGCAAAATTTGAACTTCATGAATAAAAATATAGAAATTAAAAGGAATTATGATGTATATTGGCATCAAGTAAGAATGAAAGATTTTTATATATTAATTATTTATTCATCTTGTTAATGATATTTAATCATAACAACTTAATTTCTTTAATATTTTTAATTCTTTAAAACTATTTTTTTTATAAAGTGTTTAGTGCATGCAACAAAAGAAAAAAAAATCAAATTTATGGATTACTAATATTGAATATTTTTAATAGTGTATTTAACATAATACTTTTCAATGTTGGAAATATATATTATACTTAATTGTTTCAGAATTGACTGTATTATAAATTGTTGACTTTAAATTATATAAGCAACAAATATTTTTTAATTCAAAATTATAAATATCAAAAATTTAATATTTTCTGCAGAATTTTAGTATAAATAGCTAAATATTTTGTAGATAATTTATTATACATAACATAGTATATTAGAAATAAACATATTTCTGTGATATTACTTTTAATTTTTTTTAATGCTGACACTGTTATTTTGTTTATAAAATTACTAGCTAGTTTGATGAAAAAAATTATTATTTCATTGCATATATTTTCAATATACACCAAAGAGCAATAACATAAATACCTACTCAATAACACATTGCACCACTTTCTGCCTACAAAACAGCTGTGTCTCACCTTCGCATGAATACCGTAAGTTCTTGGTAAATGAGACAGATTGTACCTATTGCCTAAGCCAGGGATGGCCAACTAGTGCACATGTACAACACTGTGGCATAGCTAAGTAGTAAGAGTGGCACACGAAGACTTAATGAAAATTTAAAAAATCTGAATAGATAGTAATTATTAATTTTACTGTTTTATTTAAAAGTGGTTTCAGACAAAACACATCAAAATTTATTTTAAATGCACTTAATTAAATTACAGTAGAAAATCATAATGTAGACAACACTCCTTCACTGTTGTGTGCATTAGTTTTCCAAAGAAAGTGCATTTGTGAGATTCTGGAATTTGCTGAAGCGTGTTTTAAAATATCTGGAAGAAAACAATGAACTGCCCAGTGAGGGCTTGCTTCTCAAGAATGAAGATCGGCTTTGAGATGTAGCTTTTCTTACCGATACTGTAAGACATTTAAATAGTTTGAATTTAAGATTAAAAGGAAAAGATTGTTCTTTTACAATCCTGATTCATCATATATCTTAATTTGTGAACACACTTTTGCTTTTTTGTATAGATTTTGGAGAAAAAAGAGAAACTGATGCACCCCTAAAACAACCCAATTTTGTTAGCATCTTTGAGAACTAATCCTAATTTAACAAATCTACAAATTGAATTGTCATTAAAAAATCTACAAATTGAATCCTCATTAAAAAATCTACAAATTGAATCCTCATAAAAAATCTTCAAATTGAATCCTCATAAAAAAATCTTCAAATTGAATCCTCATTAAAAAAATCTTCAAATTGAATCCTCATTAAAAAAATCTTCAAATTGAATCCTCATTAAAAAATCTACAAATTGAAAAACCACATTAATAAAGTACTGACTGTTTAATACTTATTTAGAATTAAATTTTTCTGGTTACTCATTTTTGTTTTATACCTAACTAGAGCTGGTATACCCGTTCTTCGCACGGGTGAACTGATAAATTAAACAACACAGATTGAAGGAAAAAGAAGTTTTTAATGAGTTAATTTTATGTGAATTGAAAATTAAACAAAAAAAGCTTTTTGCATATCTCAGCTAAACAAAAAAAGAAAAAAAAACACCTTTGTTAAATTTTAACTATGTAGATCTAATAGCCAATAAAAAGGATTTTTTAAATTTATAATTCCTCGTAACACTCTTGAGGGTTGATTTTTCAAAATACCTCCCTAAGCTGATCTCTGCTCAGCAAAAGTAACACATTCTTAAAAGTTTTGCGTAATGAATGTTTAAAGTAGTGTAAATAATTTATATCTGAAAGTGTAATACATTAATATTACTTTCTGTTGTATTTATTTTATTTTAAAATTGTAATATTCGCAAGCAACGCCGTTTCTTAAATTATAATAGCGAAATGTTAACGATAGAGTCAAGTTGGCAAATGGCTAGCTACTTTTCCTAGCTCGAGCTTTATTAGAGCTTTGTAAGACCCGCTGTGTAGGGGAGAAATGCATTTTAATACTTTATCCAACCGCATTATGATTTACTGCAGTTTTTTTCATACAATTTTTTTTGGATCACTACATGTACAAATTAAGGGATATACATAAACAAAATACTCCACTTTGGAAAACTTAATCCGTTAGAGCTAATAAATTAAAGATATTCCACTGTAAAATTATGTACACCGTTCACTTAAAATAAGTAGTCAAATCATTTTCCAAGGTCTTCATTAACAGACAAAACCATAAGACGGTTAAATTTTGACATTAATTATTTTTTTGCGACAATTAAAATATGCATTGTTTGTGTAAAAATTTCATAATAAGACTATAAGTAACGTTTTTTCATCTTTTCATATTCTTTTGTTTGTTGGAAAAGTTTGAAGTGGCACACCACATAAAGTTTAGATATTCCGACATGAAGATGTTTCATCTCTGAGCTGTGTGTGACTTTTTATGAAAACCCAAGTGTGCCCTATCTGATTAATATCTGCTGAGTTAGTTGGCCAGGATACTAATTAGAATTTATCTTTATGCTTCTCAAACCCTTCTAACACAATTCTAGCCTTTTGACATGAGACGCTGTCTTGCTTGAAGATTCCATGTCCAATTGGGAAAACCGACGCCATATAATGGTGTAACTGATCTTCAATTATGTTTAAACAGTTCCCGATCCCTTTTACCAAAACTAAGGGTCCCAGAGTCACCCATGAGAAAGTTCTTCAAAGTGTAATACCTCCATCACCACATCTGCGTACATCGAGAAAACAACTGTTATACTGTGATAGACTGCACACTTTGATACAACCATGAACATGATGAATGAGAAATCATAATTCATCTAACTGGAAAACTCTCTCTTTCACTTATTTATGGTCATGTCTAAATGCTTCTGAGTCCACTGTAGTCATTGGCAATGATGCTTGGTCCACAAGTGAGATGTCTGCTGTGCAATTCCATATTAAACAGTGTCCACTGAGCTGTGTGTTCCGAAACACATGTACTTGGACCTGCATTGTATTGATCTGTGAACTGATCCACTGTCTGGCGCCAGTTTTGTTTGACAAAGTGGGACAATTTCTGGCATCCTTTTTTTAAAAAAAAAAAAAAAAAAAATTTTAATGATGCATGGACATCTAACAGCTAGGTGTCTACTTCTGGTTTTACTGTTATTTATCCATTATGCACAAATACTAAAAACAACAGAACATGAGTGACCTAATTCATGATGTTTCAGAGATATTTGTTCTGAGTTTTCGGGACATTACAATCTGCCCTCTTTCAAATGTGCTCAGACTAGCTGCCTTTCCTCTTGCATAAGTAGTTGCAAGAATAATAATTTACCTCCTCCAGGAGCTTTTAAATATCATTCTTCCTTAATCATGTGGCTTCCATGTCAGCCAGACAAATTCATTGAAAAATATGGAGGTGTTCTTAATGTTTTGGTTCGATGGCATATGTGCTTTAGCTTGTTGTGTCAAATAGAATATTTTAAAATTATGCATGCTGGTTCAAAATATATCTACTATTGCCCAGAATGTGAATTGCCTTGAACTTATTTGATTTTAATATATATTTATATATGTTTTTTTTTTAACAAATTACATAGAAATATTTATGATAAAGGAAATGCTTTTGATTTCAATATTTTTGAAGTGCCATATTGGAATTCTAATATAACAATTTCTATATGTAGAAATATTATTTTTAACTATTTTAATCATATTAATATATTAGCAATGAATCTAATACTATTTTAAATTTAATTACTATTAGTCATAGTTTTAAACATGTATACCCTATTAATTTTCTTTACAATTACATTTCTGGTGGTTTTTAAGTTAAACAACAAGAAGTAATAATATTTTCTTTAAGTTTCTTTTTCATTAAATTAATAATACACTTACTGTTTTATCTCACAAGATAGCACTACATGTTTAATAAAATTAAATATTTTTTATTTTATACTAGAATCCACTGTGTATGTTTGAAGGTCCTTTTAATTCCAATAAATTTTGTATCAATATCTGAGGTTTTTAAGTACATGTATATAGACTTTCATTTCACCTTATTTTGCTAATTTTTATTTTATGCTGTACTACTTTTACTTTTTGTATTGACGAGAAATATTAACTTGATATTGTGTTTATAAGGTAAGTTTTACTATCTTGCAGTATTATACAAAGACCTTTAATTTTTTATACTAGTAAGTAGTTTATTAAAGTTTCCAATTATATTACTAAATTAGCTATAGTGTATTTTATTTGGTAATAATTTCATGTTTATAATGTTTCTTCCTTTCCCTATGGCTGTATAAGCAAATTACAGGTGAAGGTTTCCTGGCCAAAAAACGTGTTTAAACCTAAATCCTTGGCTCCTAAGGCCAAGAGTTTGCTATTATACTACTGTGGTTAATATTTCTTGTGTTCTGACTAGTTATACTTAAGTTTCTAACTGTTTATATACATTATTATGGATTATATATACACTGCTGGACAATTGCTAAGGACGGATCACAAATTGCTATGTAGCATAACATTAAGCGAGACATGAGGCCTAGTAGGATAAAATATAGTTGCCACACTGTTCAGACATTAGAATAAAGAATATTTATTGTTCTGGAAAGTACAAAAGCTGTGAAACGTCTGAAAGAGAAAGAAAATGTTCATTTGATCTGCGTA
This sequence comes from Trichonephila clavipes, assembly GCA_019973935.1. Taxonomy (NCBI): domain Eukaryota; kingdom Metazoa; phylum Arthropoda; class Arachnida; order Araneae; family Nephilidae; genus Trichonephila; species Trichonephila clavipes. The sequence goes on along the minus strand of BMAU01006061.1, from coordinate 677,840 downwards.
CGGAGAAATGGAACAATGCATCTAAAAGTCAGCAGGCACCTTAAAGAAAGGTATCAGTACGGGATATGTCCACCGTGGAGTGTGATGCAACATTCCACACGTCGTACCATACTTTGCACAACATTATCCAGCAGCTGTTGAGGCAATTTATCCCTTTCCTCTGTGAGTGCACGGATGAGGGTGTTCTTGTTTGTCGGAGGATAGTTTCGACCAGCAACTTGCCTCCCCAAAGCATCCCACACATTTTCAATGGGGTTTAGATCTGGAGAACGCACTGGCCATACGAGACGTTGAATACCCTCGCTGTCTAGACAATTCTGAACAGCGAGTGTTCCATGACATGTTGCGTTGTCGTCCATAAAAACAAATTTATCACCAACAGCACCACGGAAAAGACGAACATGAGGAAGTAGAACTTCATCAATGTATCGTTGGCCTGTCATAGTCCCATTCGCAACCACATGTAGGCGCGTGCAGCCATTGATCATGATGCCGGCCCACACCGTGATACTGCATGTCGGATATCGGTCCTTTTCCTGGATATTTTCTGGACGATAAGCAGTACCACTCTCGCGCCAGATCAGTTGGCGTCTACAATCCGATGACAGACTGAACCTAGTCTCATCTGAGAAGAGTACGCATGCCCAGTCTTGTTCAGTCCAATTGTGATGCTCACGACACCATTGCAAACGGGCAGTACGGTGCTGTCTGGTCAATGGGACACACACAACAGGTCTGAGTGCGTATAGTCCTCCTCCCCTCAAACGTCTGGTAACAGTTTTTCGGGAGATCTGCTTTCCTGAGGCAGCAAGAAACTGATTTGCCACCTGCTGAGCTGTGGTGCGCCTGTTCCTTTTTGCTGATAGGACGATATATCTGTCTTCTGCAGGCGTCGTACTTCTAACATGACCTCCCCCGTGCCGTCTACTACACATTCCAGTAGTTTTAAATGACTTCCACAGCCGTGAAACAACGCTGTGAGCGATGTCGAACACCCTGGCAACATCTGTTATTTTTCGCCCTTCTTTGATCTTTCCAATAATTCGGCCACGCATAAAATCATTTATGTGATGTCGGGAAGACATGCAAAAAATTTTAAGTTCGTCTATTAAATCTTTCCTGTAAAACTTTGACTTGAAACAACAACTGTCCACACACGTCAAAACCTTTAAAGCTCTTATGAGCGCTATCACGTGATGAACAGACGTGGAAAAAAAATTGCATATACTCATACTTCTTCTTACTAATATCCCGCACTTATTCTAATTTTCCACATTTTGCTTCCTTTCATTTTGGGGTTGCTATGGAAGATAGTGTTATCCATCCTTAGCAATTGTCCAGCAGTGTATATATATATATATATATATATATATATTGAAAAAAATATAAATTATTTTAACATTTTGCAAATTAATTACTCTTTAAAGGTTTTATCTCTTCATTTTAAGGATTACAAATTATTACAAATGTTTTTAAATAGAGCAATTTTTTTTTTAAATTGAGTTTAAAAAAAGTATTCTTTATTTGATTTTACAATGTCCTTGTTTTTCAGATAACTAAAAAAAATTAATATTATATTGTTACATTGATCGGGGTTCGAGAATTTTATACAAATAAGTCGCAAAGCACCAGGCAGTTCTTTAAGAGCGATGAGAACTTATTGTTGAAAATCCAATCCTTAAAATACATTGTTCAGCAGCAATATTCGCAGAATAAATCTCAGGTCTTCACACCTTCAACAGCACTAGACACAATTATCAGTGTCTAAAATGCGCGTATATAAAAGATTATTCACAAGCAATCGCTCGTTCAACAGCCAAAGTAATCTGTACTCACTTCAGCTAAAGCAATATTAACTAATCGCTAGTGAAAGCCAGACGAACTAATCGCTAGTGAAAGCCAGAAGAACTAATCGCTAGTCAAAGCCAGACGAACTAATCGCTAGTCAAAGCAAGACTGACTTTCAGCGAGCATCTCTCTATTTATAGGCTTAGCGGATATTCGAGTAAAGAACCTCTTGTGTCATTGGTCTTGAAATTAGTAGATTTCTCCACTAATTTATAGAAAAATCCAGAGGGTCCCAAACTCGCCAAAAATGATACCAACGTGGCTCTTTCGTCAAAATTTCGCCAAGTTCCCATTGAATCCCCATTATAACATATGGGACGACGTTGCTTATGAATATTACAAATTTAACATAAAATAAATATAACAAAGTAATGTAAATGATATACACATCCAAATATAAATTATTTACCCTATTTTACTCAAAATTCGTAACAATATTTATAATCGTATAAATACTTGTTCAATTAAATATGCATTGTTAAATTAAAATAAATTTAAGATTTTTATAAATAGTTTCTGCTAATGATAAATTTTAACATTTTTCAATTGTTACATATTGCCATTAATCAATATTTGATATTCTTATCACTCTTAGAAAATATCAAAATTGGTAATATACTATAGAAACCATTTGCATCAGAGAGAGTTTTTGAAAGAAAATCTATTTCTGAATTAAATGAAGAATATTGTTGCTTTATAATCTCCTCGTTATATTATTAACAGTAGTATAATTGCATACACTTAACTTTTTTACAGGTTGCTCTTGTTCTTGAACAATTAAAGGGTCTAGAAGATGGATTTAGAAATATAACTGCCAAACCATCAACAGAGGTGGATGTTATGGGTTTTATGCAAGTTAATTATTTTTATATCATGATATCTTTTTGTCTAATCATAGTTAATTTTATCTTTTTTGATAAAAAAAAGTGTAAATTACATTTGTGAAATAATTTTGTATAGTTCTTTAGGGATTTTTATACATATGATATCCTCAACTTATAACCTAGTTCCATTTTGACTAACAGACTTGAAGTCAGATTTTATAATTTTAAATATTATTTAGATTCAAATCTATATAAATAAAAATGAATGTCTTTTATGCATTCCTAAACCATTCATCCTATTATGATGAAACTTTGGGGAATGGTTGGACACATGCCCATGAAGGTTTCTGAGTTAGTAAAATTGACGCCTAAGGGACACGGGGAGGACTTAAGGGGCTTTAGAGATACATATTCCCGTTTTTGAACTATTAGATTTACAAACTTGAAATTTGGTGGGCATGTTTCTTTCAAGGATTAGAGTCCGCTACAAAAGGGGGTTGGGCAAAAAATGAGTTCTAAGGGACTTTCTGGGCCCATGCTACCATCAGTATAGAATTTCAATGCCGAATGAAGGATGCCATGAATTATCTCTAGAGCAGTTTGTCTAGTAAATTCTGATATATCAGACCCTTTACACACCCTGGTCAATAGCTCAGTTTGGAAATGTATTTGATCTGAGTCGAACTTTAAATGGGAAAAGGGCTTTAAGGAATGAGGTTCAACATCATCAGAAAAACAGGCCCATATCAACTGCCAAAGAAAAAGGGCTGTGCTTCTTTAATCGCCTGTTATTGAGCCAAGAATCGTGATAGGCAAAAGTTCTGTGATGGTCCTTGTAGCTAGATAACTCATTGCAATATTTTACCAGGCTATAGCTTCTCATACAAAGGGATGGTAAATCACTCTCATACAAAACAATATTATTAAGGCAGCTATTACAAAGGTCAGTAATTATTCTTGCGGCACTTAGTTGGACTCGTTCAAGTTTATTTAAGTTCGCTTCAGAAGCACAAAAATATAAACTGGAAAGCCATGTTCCAAAATTGGCCTGACCAGTGAGATGTAGGTTGTTCTCAGAGTATTAGCATCTGTGCCCCAGTCACATCCGGAAATATATTTGAAAATGTTTTTTTCTGCATTTGGCTACTTGAGTCTCTATATGTCTCTTACTCAATATCTCCTGGTCCAGAATATAACCCAGGTATTTGGCATTTTTTGTGTAATTTAATTGGCTGCCATTCATAAAAATAGTTGATAGTTATAGAGATGTCTATTGGTGGTGAAAAAGGTAACCTTTGATTTTGAGGTATTAAAAATCATTTTTTGCTGTTCAGCAAAGGTACAGACTGCAGAAACTACTACTACTACTTACCGTAGTGAAATTTAGTATACATGTTACTTTATTGAATGGAAATTCGCTAAGAAAAGATTGTATGGAAATCGACTCCTATGGGAGAGGGATAATCTTTTGCAGCATATTGATAAAAAAAAATACCTGTTTTCGAGCTACTAGACAGTAATGAAGTTTAGTATGTATGTCTGTTGTTGAATTGAACAGGTTTGTTGAATGGGTCTCACAGAAATAGACTCTGAAAGGTGGTTACTAGAGCTTATTGATAAAAAGAAATTCCGTTTTTGATCTATTAGAATTTTTCTTGAAATTTTGCAAGCATGTTTATTTTATTGAGTAGAGATCCACTAAAAATGGGTTTTGTAGAAATCCATTTGGGAGGAGGTTATTAGAGAATAAAAGATAATTCTACTTCTAGAAATTATTTGGTTCTGTCCTATTTAAATCAAGAATTATAAGAATATTTTTTTCACTACAATCGAATTCTTAATACTAAGATATCAATAACTTATTATATAAAAAGTATATCTTCATATAAAATCATGAAATATCCAGTGAAGCAGGTGGGTAAAGCTAGTTAATTATAAAAATTATACGTAAAACACAAAAATTCAGTCTGTGTACTCATAATTGTGTATAACGTGAAAAATATATAATATGTACTCTATTGTATATACTGTAAACAAAAATACAATATGTATACTTATAATTAATGCTCTTAATGTGAAAAATTCTTATTCTTATAGTGTATATTGAAAGTATGGAATATAAAAACAGTAAATAACAATTATAATTATGCATTCATGCATATGTTGTAAGTCAAGGTATATTATATATATATAAATTTATTTTCTAAAATTTCTGTTTGATAGATGTGCATATTTATTTTAATTGTTAAATTAAATGCAGTATTTTTCTAATTGTGAATATCTTTTAATACTTTTATAAGGGATTCACTGTTCTATTTGTTTTCAGTTTTAAAAAACAAACATAGTACAGAAAGTTAACACATAAATAAGAACGAGAAAATAAGTATACAAGACAATTAAGTTATTTTATTAAAAAATTCTTAAATACATAAAAGAATGGCTAAATAATATCTGACATAAGTTTATCAGCAAATTTTAATAAAAAATGCACAGTAAAGAACTCGAAATCAATTAAAAAAATTCAATTAAAAAATGCCAGTAAATCGACATTAAAAATCCAATTTTTACAAAATGATTGAATTGACTAAATTGCAACAAATTGAGAAAGTGGAAGATCTAGCCCGAGGAATTAAATAATTAGAATTAATAACATTTGGAAACTTTCCTTTCTTTCTCCCTAATGAATAATTCAGGTACTTATATATTATCACAACAATCACCAACTCTATTAATTACTTGCCAAGTTGGCAACCCTAATTCCCCCTATGTGTCGTACACACTGATTTGCTACCAGGTACTTTCATATAATTTTGTCAGTAGGTTGCCATAATATGTAAGTAGCATAATTCTTCTTTTTTTAATGGCATTGTAACTTGATAAAATATAGATTACTTTATAACAATTGCAAATGCGCTTATCAATGACTTGACATAAACCAACCTGCTAAACATTGTTCCTAACCAAACATTTCCTGGAAAAAGTTAATGACAAACATTTAAAGGTCTACCTCCAGACTAAGATATGTTGCATTGATTGCAGCAGAAGTTACATGTTCAGCCTCGTAAAGAAATAATGCACAATTTGGCTATTAAACACAAGAAATTGTTCAATCAATAAATTCCAGTATGGTTGGATGATAATACTAGAGCACACATAATGCATAAACTGCAGGATTTGTATTAGCAAACTCACCATCACCCACCTTATACATCAGAGTTGACTGTATTTTTTTAGAAATTTAAGAAACTTTATTGGTGAAAATTTTTTACTTACACAAAATAACTTGTTGCAAATGTTTTCCAAAATCCTCCCCCTCCCTCCTGGTATTCTGCACTAGCAATAAAATACCTTTAAAGTGGAATATGTGCTGTGATAATATTAATCAATATTTCTTTATAAAATGTCCAGAAATTTTAAGATTTTCTCAAACCAAAGGGTCAATTTTTCATTTTAATGACCTATTAGTTTGATACTATATTTTCTTCTTTCTCTCTCTTTTTTTTTCTCTTTTTGCTTTTATTTGAGCATTATTAGTTTTATGATTTATTCTTAACAATCTTTTTATTTTAAAAATAAGATAACTTTTTGCTTTAAAAAGGTACCTTGATGAAACTAATAATCGTGCATAATTTTAATTAATGCTTTGGGAAATCTTAAAAAAAAAAAAAAAAAAGAAATTACTTTTGTTATTGAACCAGTATAATCTCACCACTGAATATAACACTTTAAAAAATATTAATAATTAAAGGTGCTAATTGTATACAGTAATTTTCAATGCTCTTTTTTAGGTTATTGAATATTATGGGGGATATAATAGATTTGGAAAGGATTTTGGATAAAAAAGTACAGAGGCTATTTGGTAGTGGTTCATGCTCTGCCTTAATAAAAGTACTTCCAAATAACAAAGATATCTATTTTTCCCATGATACATGGACAACATATAGTAGCATGTTAAGGATCTTGAAGAAGTATAGTTTCCAATTTCATACTTCTTTAGCTGCTGGTAAGTACCTATATTTTAAAGCATGAAAATTATGATAACATTGAGCTAATGTTTAATTCATTTTTACCCTGAAATTATAGTCTTTGTATTTTTCTTTATTCATTTTATAAATCACTATATTTTTTTTGTCCATCACCAATAATTCTATTGTTGCTTCTAAATGCATTATTAATAAATAAACTATCAATCAGTGTTATAAAAAATAAAACTTTTTTTCAATATAATCCAGGGAAGCTAAAAATGTGGAAATTTCTGGTTGAAATATGTATATAAAATGTTGATAATTTAGTTAAATTTTAGAAAACTAGTTTGTTAATTATTGAGTATATCTGAAGAATAAATACTCATTATCAAAACCTTTCTAAAAGATTATTAATAAAAAAATTTTTTTTTTCTTTGCTGATGGTTTGAATGCAGATTTTATTGTAACAGGGGGGGGGGTTATATTATAATATGTGAGCAATATATTATGTATAAAAATATAAAACATTAGAGAAAATTTTCACATGAGAAAGTTAGGCAACTAACTCAATTTACCAGCAATTGTTTTAATCAGTCCAATTATTTTTTTTATTTAAGAAAGTTGAAATGTGAGAATAATCATCTAATTGCATGTGTTTTATAATTCTTACTTTCACCCTCATCAGTTCAAAAAATTACTTTGCCTTTCTTACTTAATTGTATGAAAAGGTAAAGAAAAAAAAGAGCCACAAGATTTTTTAATTGTTATTCAACATTATAAAGATTCAAACTATTTCAACAAAACAATTTCATTAAAGTTTTACTGGTTAATTTTTTTAAAAGCCAAACATATTATTAATAATGCTTAGCTAAACATTTTTAAATTATTGATAAATCAATATCTTTTGAATACAATTATGGTAATATTAAAGCACCATTCTCTTTTTATTTAAAATGTTTGCTTGTTTTTAATAAGTTTTTAAATATATATATACATATATCATACGATGGAATTTTTTATGGATAAAAAATACGTGATGTATATTTATTTGTCAGAGTATATTAATATATATCATTTGTGTAAAATGTTTAATTTGGTAAAAATTCTAATTCTAATATAAAACTGAGGAAATGTTTTTTATTGTGCTGTGACTTAGAGATCTAATACTGTATTTAAAAAAAATGTCTTATTTTATCGTAAAGGTTCTCCTATAATACCTGGCCATACGTGTACTTTTTCATCATCACCTGGTCTAATTCTTTCTCAAGATGATTTTTATCTTATATCAACTGGGCTTGTAAGTTGATTATAACATTATTTTGAATTAACATTTTCTTATAATTATAACATTTGAGTTGCACATATCTTTATCCCAAATTTGTAAAATGTAACAATTTTTCACTATTATTGAAGACTAAACTATCTGTTTTTCTTTGGAATAAATTATAATTTTCAATTAGTTTTATTTAAAATAAAAACTATTTTTATTAAATAATTTTGAAATATTCCTAATATTAAACACAAGACAAAAATTGGTATTGATTTCATCATCTGAATACATTATTTTAAAGTGAAGCTGTAGTTATATTATGCATTCAATTGTTCTACTCTTGGCATTAAAAAATTGTAACTATTATGCAAATGTATTTTGTAATAGTGTGATTGTTTAGTAACAATTGAAAAAAAAACAACCCTTTTTTACAAGCGATAAGCGGACGGTAAAGGGAAGGAAAGGAACCGGTTTGCTGGTCTCTCCCTTCCCTAGCCGCCCAGCGCAACTGATTTTATGCCGTCGGCTCCACCCCTCTTCGGAGGGCGAGTCGACAGGCGCCAGAGAAATTTTTTTTTTCACTCACACGACAGCCAAACGCAAACATACTGCTTCCAGCACTCACCTTTGTACTATTTTAAATTTTATTGGCAATTACTTTAAATTTAAACTTTGTATATTTTAAAATTAAAAAAGGGCAAACTACCAATGTGAAAGCAACCAACCATATTTTTGAATGACAGGAGATGAAGATCTCGGAATGAGAGATCAGACGCTCCAGACCCATCAATTCAACACCTGACAAGCGATAAAGTATATACAATGACAAATGTTTTTATCATTTTTTTTGCTCTTATATTTCCTTACTAAATTCTGTTATTCTAATATTTATTGTTCTTACTGTCCTCCCTTGTGGTTTTATTTATCAATCATAATGAGATAATTTGCCTATATTCAATAATTATCTGTTAATAGCTTTATGAAATTTTTTTTTCACTTGTGAAATATAAAATGAAATTTTTTACAAAAATATCTTTTTGTTCTTTTGATATTTGAACATATCTCCATATTTTTTAACCGAAGTTGCCAATATTTAGATTATATAATATATATATATATATATAATAGTTATGTATATTTGTTTCAAAATGGAATTTAAAAAATAGTAAAATATTAAGTCTTCTTATTAACATAGAAGAAATTCAGGCATTTTAAAGTTTCATATGCATATCTTTAATCATTTGTAAATCTTGCATAAAATTATTATATTCTTACAGTAATATTGTAAATTTTGTTTAATTAGTGTAACATAATTCATATTAAAATACCACATATGATTTTTTTCATGCTTTAAATAGAAAATTTATTTTTTAGTACTACAAGGTTTGGTACACTTTTCCATTTTGCCAACGTAAGCAACAAGGTGCCAAAAATGATACAACCTATGCCAAATGGAATATTTCTGCTGGTAAATTTTTACAACCACATTTACAAAACAAGTCAGTCTTTTCTTATAAGTGACGTCTTTTCTCATACTACATCAAAAATGGATTCAAAACCAATGAGAAATAACATTTATAATATTTTTTATGTGTATATTGTATCTTTGCTTGGCAAGATTTGCGCCGGCAAAACGGAAAAGTACCCAATTTTCTATTACCATTTTTGTCATATTAATCTCATTGATTTCAGCTAGATTTCTTGATATAGTTTATTTAATAAGTTCTTTAAATTATAGAGTGGTAATTGAAATGAAGTTTATTTATGCATATTTAAACTTTACATTTTCATTACGAAAAATAAATTTTTAATATTACTTTCATGTAATTATCCATATTTAATTGATATCTGGACATTTAATTATTTTAGGCTGCTATGGAAACTACTATTGTTAATAGTAATTCAAGTCTGTGGCAATATGTAACACCTGAAGGAGTTATTTTAGAATGGCAACGAAATATCATTGCTAATAGATTAGCAAAGAATGGAAAACAATGGGTAACCTTGTTTGGTATCATGAACAGTGGAACGTTAGTATTTCATTCAAAATATAAAAAGGAAATCTAGTGTAACTGTATTTAAAAGCTCTTTTTAATTATCTTAATTTTAAATTTCATTTTTATATGTTTTAGTTATAATAATCAGTGGATGATATTAGATTACAAGAAATTTCAAGCTGGTAAGCCATTAGAAGATGGATTGCTATGGGTGCTTGAACAACTGCCGTAAGTGTATCAATTTTAGAATTTTCCTTTCAATTTTTTACTTTTATTTAATTTGTATAATTTGCTTTGTTCCATCTTTGTCTTATTGCAATACTTTGCCTGGTTGCAATATTTTGCAATTTCAAATGTAATAAAATATTATAGTGTTTTGAATTTTTTCTAAGACATATTTATGATAAGTTATATTTGTTAATAATGAATATTTATTTTGCAATGAATTTTGAATTTTGATTTTATTAATTGTACTATTTGATAAAAACATTATGAAAATTTTTATTTAAATTGTCACCATTTAAACACGTTAACTAATTTTTCAATAGTGTGTAAATGGTCGAATATTCTAATTTTAAGCCATTTTATCTGCTTAATTATACAATGGAAGTATCTTTTCTTTTAGTGGTTATTTACATAGTGAAGATGTAACAGACATACTAAGGAAACAAAATTATTGGCCTTCATATAATATTGCGTATGTAAATGTATTTATTTTATTACTTATAATTTCTTGTAACATTTTTGTTCAATACCTTTTATTCTTATGCTATATCCCCAATTTTTCTACAAGTTATAAAAATTTTAAAAGATATCAAAATTGTGTGTAATGTACAATAAAATTTTAAATGAATATCGAATGTATGTTAGAGCATGGTCTCTTTCTGAAGAAAGGGCTGAAAAGATAATTGTTTAATTAAAAGTTAATTACTGTAATTTTTCTTCCTGACTCATGAATTTGCATGCTTTAACAAAATTCCAGCAGTATGAGTTAGATTATTTTCAATCTTTTATCTAATTAAACCATTAATGTAACATTAAGTAATTTTTTCATCTGTTACATTTCTTTCAATTTTTTGATTAATTAAATGATTAAAAAAATAATTAAATATTTTTCTTCCATAAATAACATATTTTTTTTTTAAATTTAGAAATTATATGACTTGTTTAATTTTAAATTAAATGAACTTATTATTTCTTTTTAGGTATTTCAAAGATATTTTCAACATAAGTGATGCCCCAGAAAATGTTAAAAAATTTGGTGATTTTTTTACTTATGAAAAAGCACCAAGAGCTTTGATTTTTAAACGAGATCATTATAAAGTTAAAGATGTTACAAGCATGATTAAGCTAATGAGGTAAATTTAAGAAAATAGTTTTTTGAGAGCTCTCAGTGTTATAAATGTTGTTTTTTAAGTTAAATTTTATAAAGTTTTCAGTTACAAGAAACTCAATCAAAAATTTGTACTATTTTGTTTGGGAATTTAATGCTGTAGAAATTTTGTAAAATTTATTTTAAATTATTATATTGAATCCCCATATAATAAAAATACCTGCATAATGATTTTTTTTTAAAAAAATTTTGAACGGATATTTTTAAAATATGTACTTTTTAATTTATTCATAATATATTTAGTATTCTTGATGAGAATCCATCTTAAAAGGATGATACTTATCAAAGTTCACAGTATAATTAAACAGGATAACATTTTTCATCAAAATCTAAATAAATAAAAAATTACAGTTTTCTTTTTCAAAATCTAGTGAATTCTTGTGCTTAAGATCAACATATTGTAACTTATAGGTTTTAATAATGGTATTGATAACTTTGACGTTATCTAGTACAATAGTTGCAGAATGTCAACCCTGAGTGAAATAAAAGGCCTTATAGAAGTATTAAATTCTCAAAAATAGCATTACTCATATTTATGAAAATAATTTATAATTATTATGAATATATTTTTAAAAAATTAAGTTAATTCATAAAACTAATTTATTATGTATAAGTTATTTTTAAATGAATATTTAGGATACTGTACAGCAGTGGTCGTCAAACTTTTTGACCTCACAGACCAGTAAATTCATAATTTAAATCCCGTGGACCACTAATAAGATTTTTTAAGGGTTAAATATATAAGTATTTATAAGAAAAAAATTGTGATCTAAAATCACGTAAAGTGTACCTAGTTAGTAAAACGAAACTATTCATTGTAACCAAATTATGTAAGCTTTATTAATTTACCATAATAAAGTAAACAAAAATTGTAAAGACAAAACATTTAAAAAAATGGTTTAAAGTATATCAAACTTTTAGCATTATACATTCCTGTGAAATGGCGTTATTCTATGAAGTAGCATTTTTATAACTTTTCATGTATTGTTATGAATATTGAATTATGTTTCAATGCTTCTTAAAACATAATTTAACGTGATGAGTATTAAATATATATTCTACATTTTTCTGGGGACCAGCGAAATTTTCTCGTGCACCACCACTTTGGCAACCTCTGCTGTACAGGGTATTAAAATTAGCCAATTAGTGTTAATTATTAACTGGAATGTAGCTTAAATTATTAATTGTTTATAATTAGTTTAATATGTAATATTTTTGCACTTAATTTGCAATAAAGTATTTCTACAAAAAATTTTGTACCATTATAATTTTCTTGAAATTTATATAGTTATTTGGACTTGAACAAAAAAAAAGGAAGTATATATTACATATTTGCAAAAGATTTTAAATTTTACATAGTTTACTTAGCAGTCTGAAGTATCCACTAATATTTTCTGTATTTAAATAAAAAAAAATTGGAGCTGAGGGTGCAGGAACTCGTCCTTTACTATGCTGGTAATTGTTAAATTGACTACAATTTTATAATCATGTTTCATTATGAGCAAGACTCATAAAATTGAATAAGATTATCCATTCTGTAAAAATCAAGAAAAATTACAGAAATACTTAAATATCTTAATTGCTTTTTTTATTTACATTTCAGGTTTTCTTCATAAAAACTTAAATAAATATAAAGAAAGAAATTTTACTTTTGTAATAAATTCTAACATTAATTTTTAAAGCAGTTGAAATTTCCAATTAAAAAATGAAATTTTAATTTTTGATTCTAGTTACATTCCTCAATGAAGTTTCGAAGGGGAAAAAAATGGTTAAAAGTTTTTTTTAAAAAAAAGCAATTATTCATAGTTGAATGTATTATTTTACATGGGGAGGACATGACTAAGGAAATTCATTTGGGGTCGAGACTTGGTGTAATAATAGTACTCCTTTAGGGTGTTCAACCCTCAATGTAATTCTGCCAAATGGCCAGTCAATTTGGGAAATATAGGCTTCAAAATTTATGCTTAGCTTTTATACAATTAAGTTTTAATTTCCGCCAGCGACACAGTGGCTCGGTTGGTGAGACACCTGCCTTCAATGCTCACAGATAGTTCGAATCACACGATCAACTTTTTTTTTCCAATCCCTTTAATTATTTTTTAAAAATAAATACATTTATTTATGAGAGGTTTATTAAATATTAAATGATATTCTATGTAATTATTTTGTATTTTATAAAGTAAAAAAAATTATTTAAATTATATAAAATTATTATTGATTAAAATGAATTATTAATTATAACTATTTAAAATTAATTATGTATTAAAATCACAGTTCTAATTAAAATAATTAGTTATTATTAATTAAAAATAAGTAAATATTAAGTAAAAAATAATTAATTATTAAATAAAATAATTATTATTAATTAAAACAATTAATTATTAATAATTGAAATTACTGTAAATTAAAATTATTTAAATAAATTTCTTAAAATTAAATAAATTTTTTATAAAGGGTTTATTTAATATTTTAAATAATTATAAAAATTAATTTAATAATAATATATTTTTTAAATTATTTTATAGTTTATATTTTATTTATAGTATATTGTATTTCACATTATAAAACTATTTGTAAATAATTTTTATATAAAAAATATTTTAATATTTATTATATATTTTATTATAAATTGTAATGAGAATGGTAAAAAAGATGGACAATAGTGCGCACTCTTTTCGGCGAGTTAATACTTAACCAGTCAGTCTGACAGCTAGGTGAAGAAAGCAGGTGCCAATGTCTGCGCGTACAAACCTATTAACTATCTATTCTATTAACTGTTTTTATATACTTGTAACTGTGATTATTTTGAATGTGTTATTTAGTTTTGAATTTAGAAACCATGAATAAAAGTTGAAATGAGCTAACTGCCGTAGTAATTCTCTGGATCAGTCTTACACAATATTATTTATTTATATGAAAATATACTTATTAAACATAATATAAATATTTATATAATTACAGTAATTTTTTTACTTTATAAAATACAAAATAATTACATGGGATATCATTTAATATTTAATAAACATTTCATAAAAAATTTAATTTTACAAAATAATTAAAGGAATTGAAAAAAAAAATTTTTTTTTGCGTCATTCAAACTCTATCTGCCAGCATTGAAGGCAGGCGTCTTACCAACTGAGCCACTACGCCGCTGGCGGAAATTAAAACTTTATTGTATAAAAGCTAAGCATGAATTTTGAAGGTTATATTCCCCAAATTGACTGGCCATTTAACACCCTAAAGGTTATTACACCAATTCTCGACCCCAAATGAATTTCTTTAGTCGTGCCCTCCCCTTGTTAGATTAATTCTTCAATATACATTGCTTTGGTTGTAAAATTCTTCTATTTAACTTGATACTCTAAAGATTTTTAAGAAAATTACTCGAAAATAAAACAAAATTATTCTTACAAGATTTAAAATTTCATTTATATTTGTTTAAAGAAACAAAATATAAAAATTGTCAGTTTTACAAAAATATTTTAACTGTAAAATAAGCAATAAGAAAAACATGAAAATTATCGAAGAAAATTAATTTGTGATTAAAAATGACTAAAAAAATTAATTGGAGTTACCTTTGTTAAAATATAATTTATATTGATGTAGCTAAAAATAATTGTAAGTAATCTTATTTTATTAATTATCTAAATTAAGATTAAGTAGTTTGATGGCTTTTCTAGGGGAACATAACTGCTACTAAAACAGTTGTAATTTTTAAGGTAACATAAACAAGGGGAAAGGGGGATCAGGTTGTCATTTTAAAAAGGAAAATTGAATGCTAAGATGTGTTTGAATGTGAATCAAATACCTCCCCCTGAAGAAAACTATCTGATTGTATTTGTGAATTTCTTTTAAAGGAGCTGCTTCATTTCTTTCCAAGCAATATTTTAAATCTAAATTGGATCTTCATGTATATTGCTCTGTTATCTCAAAACTTAATGAGCTTTACCTCCATTCATGTCATTTTTCCCAATGTACTACATTGAATCTGACTTAAAGCTGTTTGGTTCACAATGGAAATTGAAGTAACAAAAATTAGAAATGAATAAATAAACCAATGATGACGAAAAGGAACTGATTTTGTCCATGCTTGTTTCTGATATTTTCCTACAAATGTCAGAATTTGGCAAGGAAAATAATAGTCTGCCAGATACCATTGCACTGAAATGCCGGATGTCTTGTTTTTACCAAATGATTAGTAACCTAGAATCTAATTTGTTTCTTAAGATATTTCTCTTCCTTTACAACCTGTTAATAAAGATAACCTTTAAGATCTGTTTAAGTATCTTTCACCCTTTGGATAATCTATTCTTAAAATCTACACTAAAAGCTCTAAAGATACCCTTGGAGGTTCTTAGGAACTATGAATTGAAAGAATTTCCTTCATAAATATTATTACCAAAGCAGCTTGAACCCATTATTAATTAATTTTAATATAAACGAAATATATCTATTTATTTTTAACAGTTTGAGATTTTCTTTAGTTTTCGTCTCGAATACAAATCAAATTGTTAAAAGAAAGTTTTGCTGAATATTTTATACTTCTCATGATTATAAATTAAGTAGAATATTTTAAATTATATATCAGCATTTGAAAGCAGCTTTGTCAAGTATATTGAAAATTTTCACAATGCTGTATTTTAGTTATTTTTTGTTTTATTCATACATTGGTAGAGTTTATCTTGACCTAATATCAAAATTTAAATTAGTTGGATGAAGACATTTTTATTTTTACAAAAATTATTTTAAAATATAAGATAATGCTGCAAATTTTTTATAACAGATATTTTACACTTTTATAAAGGAGTAATCAAGATGAAAATAAGATTATTAATATCTTATTTGTAGATTAATGCCTGTAAATATATGTTGGGTTTTTAAAATTTAAAAGTGTATTAAAATGGCACATATACTACTGATGAGTAGAAAATGGATTAACTTTTAATAAGTTTATTTTTAATTAAGTATTATCAAACAATTTTTTTATAGTGTAACCTAATGTGGTCTGTACTCCCAAGTGATGCTACATGAATATTTACGTGATATGCAATATATAAATGTTTTTAATGATCTATGATAGTAATTTGTTCATAATTGTTTAATACTTTTGTTTAAGAGAAAGAGTACAATAATTTGTGTTCTGCACAATATATGTTACCAATATTATTTTTGTATAAAATGATCAAATAAATCATTTTGGATACATAAAGTTTTGTTTGTTAATCATACTGTTTAAATGTTAATCATAGATACAACGATTATACTCATGATCCTTTGTCTCGATGTAACTGTTCACCACCTTATAGTGCAGTTAGTGCTATTGCTGCTCGTTGTGATCTCAATCCTGTTAATGGTACTTATCCCTTTCCTTCTCTGGGACCTGATCATGATGGGGCTACAGACATGAAGGTAACTGACATTAATTAAATCATAATTTTAATTTTCAGCTTACTAAGTAATATACATAAAAAAGTTTATGGAAATCGAATTAAGTAGATATTTTGATGTTTTTTACATTATAAATATAGTATAAAATTTATTGTGTTCTGTGCTGGAATAATGTAAAAGTCTACAATATTAATTATGTAATACATAATTTTATATCAAATTTCTTTTTAGTTGACAACATTCAAATTGTTTCAAAACTTAGAATTTGTTGCATTTGGAGGGCCTACGTATGACTCAGTACCACCATTCCAGTGGAGTAAATCTGAATTTGACAAGAAAATGAAACATGAAGGTCATCCCGATTTGTGGAAATTTAAACCCATAATTCATAAATGGATGTAATTTGTTGTTTACTTTTATGTGATATATGATTACTGAAATGTAAATAGACTTTTTAATATAAATTTATATTCTGTAATATTTTTTCCTACGAAAGGATTGAATTTTTATGAGCTTCTCTAAATAAAATTTGTTAAGTTTCATTTATATATATTTATTAATTTTCAGTTAAATTTTTTTTCAATGTATAATTCATAGTTAGTTATACAAATATGACACTGTAACATATAAATTTACCATTTCTTCAATAATCATGCAGATGTAGACACACTTAATTGTTTAAAAACGACTATGATGTTAATAGATTAATTAACTTAAGTATTTTTTCATTACTTAATACATGTTTTTAACGAATTCAGAAAATACTCTAAAGAGGTCATGTTTCAAATCTGATCATTATTTCCAGGATATTTGGGGATTTTATTGAGGTATTATGCTAGATTACTTTGAGCAAATGATTTAGGTATATGTGAAACACTTAATTAATTTACATACAAATTTTTTTTTATTTTTTAAATTAGCATCCTTTCAAATCACAAATGACAATCAGATAGTTCTTGAATATCACTCAACAAGAGTTAGAACTTATGAATTGTCTTGTGAATCATCAAAATGTTTGATAAAATTTGATGTAGCATCTGCTGAATTCCTACATCTATTTTGAGAAAAATGAATACTTAAGTTAGCATCTCACTTGTTGTCCAGCAGATAGTAATTGACACCCTTGTACACCGAAAAAAAAATCCAGACAGTCTGTCTCCTTCCATTGTACTTAAGAGGCAGTGCCAAAAAAATTAAGGCTTGTTTTTTTTTAGACAGGCCACATCTATAGATAATGTAATTTATGTAATATACTACACAAGTTGTCAAAACTGGTAAACAAATTTAGATATTTTGTATAATTTTAAAAAAGTGTCAATACATGTTTAAATTCTGTTTCCTTTTTTTGCAATCAGAGAGAGGATGGCCTTTGCAAATTTATTTATATATATACATATATGAATGAGTGTGGTGTGGAAGAGGTAATTTTGGGTAAACTGTGCCAAACAATTGTTAAAGTATTTTTTTTAAAAAAATATATAGCTAAAGAATTTATGAATACAGTTTCAACAGTAAAATATCAAATTAAATACAATTTTGATGATAAAAGCAAACATTTTGGTTCCCTCACCAAGTCATAAATGAAAAAAAAGTACAATGATTAAAAACTGGACAATCGATTAAAATGTGATGAACAGAGTATGTCACCTTGCATGAAGGATATTCAGGAGTATCCTCATCCAATAACAAATGCTTGTGTAAAATGAGTATGACCAATGTGAAGGAGAGTTAGTTTGACATTAACTTTTCAGGCCATGCTTCTATGTGAGGTTTCATACAGTGTAGTTTGTTATTCTACTGCAAACTTCATGATTCCTGCCTGGCTGTTTCATGATGATATGCTTCAAGTCAGAAAGCGGGACTACTATTTCAAAATATTTCTCTTTCTTACAATTAGATTACAAATTCTTATTATAAAAGGAAAAATAGGGAATTTTTTAAAAAATAGTCTTATATTATTCATAAATATAGGTGTTATTTTTAGGAAAATGCATGCAAATATTGCAAACAGCCAGTGGCGCACACAAGGGGGAGGTCCAGACCCCCCCAAAGCCCTTGATTTTTTCCCGATTGATTATTATTCTAAGTATATAGTACGTAACATTTAATTATTTGTTATTAATTTTATTAATTAATGCTAATTATTTATTGAATAACTAGTTTTTTACTGTGTTTTGTACCCGAAAATCGACAAAATCAAAAGGAGCATGATACAAGAATGGTGAACTTACGACCCTGGACCCCCCCTCTGAAAAATTCCTGTGTGCACTACTGCAAACAGCTAATTAAATATTTTGTGAAAATGGGTAATCATTTGCTGTTTCTTATCACACATGGTGATCAAAAATATGTTATCTTTTTCAACTTGGTGATAGTACTCTAAATGCTAAGATCATTGAAATTTAATTGGATTGATTATTTGTTGCACTATAAAGCTTCATAGGGGCTATTGGAGAAGGATCTCCTAATTGTGAACTGGGTCAAGTGATGAGGATAACAATTGGAAATTTCTAGTGTAAGTGCATTCTTTGTATGACCTAAGTTACAAATCATTTTGCCAAGTATTTCTGTGGAAATTTGAAGAAACATTTAAAATTAAAAACTCATAATTTTGAAGTTCATTATAATTCATTAAACAACTGTTCACACTCTTTTATCTCTCTATAAAAGTTTCTTGTGGTGCTGTAATAAATTTATTTATACACAAGGTATAGTTAGTAAAATTAAGTCATGAAAAGTTTAATTTAACTAAAGAGCTCCAAGAATGAATTTTTCAAAAGAAATGACAGGGATCCCCCCTCTAGCAATATTTAATAAACAATTTTTCTAGATATTTTTTCAGATTTCAATGCAACATGGTGAGTTTTACACTAAGTAATCTGTCACTGATTTGAAGAAAGTTCTTTGTTAGAACTCATCATTTAATTCTTGGCATCAAAAAGTCTTAATTTCATCTATGTGTGGTAAAAATTTGTTTTTTTTCCCTTTTAAATGCACATTATGGCAAAATAACTTTGAGAATTAAAGTGTGTTATATCACAATCAATATTATCAACAGCCACATAAAATCAATTAATCTAATTTGCATGCTCAAATAATTATTATTCATATTTTTTTTACATATTTAGATTTAAGAAAATAAATAAAATGTATAATATGCATTTGCAATATTAATTTGAATATCTAACAAAAAAAAATTATAAACTTTTGTCAACATGTGTTAAGAGTAGTTTTCTGTTTATGGTAATAGGTGTGTCATGAAAATTTTTTAAGGTGGTTAAATAACAGATTCATAAGAACATGTCTGCACAGCAAAATGAACTTCTAAATGGTCGCATAATTATGAAGAAAGCCGTCGTAAAAGTGCGTATTTTTTCATTCAAGAAAATTATATAAAAATAAGTATGTTCAATATATGTATTTATTTTTAAATACAAAAAATTTCTTTTTTAAGAAAAGCTTAACATTTAGGGTTAGTATGACTAAATGTTGGTTTTCCAGCAAAAAGAAAAATTTACAAAACATGCGTTTTAAACATTTTAGGAGAATTTTATGATATTTATGCATTTAGTAAAAACACAGTAATTTTTTCTAGTGAAATAAATTTCAAAGCATGAGATGTAAAGGACAACATCACAGATCCATCATAACTGCTCTCAGATTTACTAACCGAACTTTCAAAAGAGTCAGTTATTTCAAAATCACTCGCAGATCCATTTATATTTAAAGTAGAATCCGATTCACTTCATTATATATACAATATTAAAAAATATATTTTTTCACAGAATGCAACCCATGTATATTCACGAAGAGTAGAATAAAGTAACAGCTAAGGTTACAAAAACATATTAATAATGTTTGATTATGCTAATATCTAGTTTAAAATAAAATAGCTATGTCTAAACATGTCACAAATAATCTAGTACTGCCATCTATCTGGTAAGAAATAAACAGGATTCTGGACATAAAAAATAGTTTTAATCTTAATGTGTTACGTTTGAACACTCCAGACCGGAAATATCACAGGCATGTGAATTAGTGGGGAAAATTTAATCCTGTGATTTTGACGGGAACAAGAAGGAGTTAAAAATAATAACATATTTCCCTATATGAAACATTATCTTTCTTTGCTTTAATGAGAGATGTCAAATGCTTTTCATGTTTAAAGTCAACAATAAAACAAGATTTGAATAAATATCAGTTAAACTTTTATTAGAAAAGTATGGACCCTTCAACCTACATTTAGGTCAGTAAAACATATATACACTTTATTTAGTTACAGAATATTTTTTGTTCTATCTTAACATAATTATATAAATTAAATATTACAATAAAAATATACAGGTATACATAAGAAAACTAAGTATAATACGACTTGTTTAACTCTTCTAAACATGCATACAATACAAACTTCAATAATAATAGATCTAAAAAAGAGCCATGCCATATCTAAGACTTTTTGAAAGTAAACAAAATATTTAATAACAAACAAAATTCTCTGAAAATTTAAAAATGTGTATTGAATGAGCTGTTGCTTCACTATGCCACAAAAACACTAAAAAATTGATGTCAAACAGAAGAGAAAGGGGTTTCAAGACTATTAAATTTGATTTTCAAATTAAGTAATTAATACAATTTCAAAGATATCTGTAAATACTATTTTTAGTAAAAATATATTTATGAATTTTTTTTTGGGGGAATTGGGTATTAAATATTTTGATTAATAACATTCCTGAGGAAAAAAAGAAAGTTGGAGTGAAATTTATATACGATGAGCTGAGCAAGATGTAAATTTGGCTAGACTTGGCAATTTGATGAATATTAATGAAAATGATAAATTTTCATGCACAACTGATACAAAAACATGAGAAATCTATATAGCTAAAAGCAATTTATGATGATGAACTAGTATATAATATGAATATTCATTTACAAAAACTACTATAATTAAATTTTATTACAAAATTGTTTTTAAAAAAAAATGCAGCACAGACAATATAAATGTCCATATAAAAAGGTAAAATAATTATCCAAAGTATACATTAAATGGCACTCTGGTATAAATGCAATATCATGAGCATATGTTTTGAGTTACTAAATATAAATATTTTATAGTAATTAGCATTTTCGTTAGTAACAATGAAAAACCTAATGCATTACAATTAAATGGTTAGGTGCAACAACATTCATTACACTGTAATCAACATTTTAAAATACTATGAAACAAAATGTAATATTTGTTTTTTACATTGTACTTGTTGATATCTTGAAATCAACTGATAAAGCATAACATTGTTTTAAAATATATGCATAAATAAAAATTATAAAATTCACACTTATGTATAAATATAAGATTCAACACTTTTTTCAAGAAAATAAAAGCACAGAATATCATGCTTTTTTGTCAATAAAAATTTGAAAATTAATAAATTCTCCATTGCAATGAAAGTGCAGTAGAAATTAAAATATAAAAAAATAAACTAACACAAAAAATAAAACATTTTTAGGACAAGTGCATAAACATAGTATGTATATAATTAGCATTTTACTATGCAAATACTATAAATAAACAGTAATCTTATTACTCATTATTTAAAATTAATCTGTTTACAAAATGTTTAGCACCTATTTGGACAGATCATTTACTTTCCTTTTGAATATAAGTAACTTTTTACATTCTGAAGGATCTAAAATTTCTCATCCACTTACTTTGTATAAGATCAATCAAGTATACAACCAATTATGGAATTTAACCAGGTAATTTCACAACCAATGCATTTTTTATATAAATTTATTACACATATAAAAAATACTTTTTCGTTCAAATAGTTCTGTTCTTTGAAACTTTTTTTTTGCTTTTGACATACAAGCTAAAAAACCCTTTTAGGTTGCTATATATATATGTAAATAATTTCTTGCAACTTTTTTATTAAAAAAAAAAGCACCGATATTAACCTGAAACACTATCATAATATCACAGCATATAAGCATAATATTTAGGGATTCATGTCATTTTTTTTTCATATATGGAAGAATTGAAATAAAATAAATATAAAATTCAATTTTGATATAAATATATCTTGGGCTCAGTCTTCAGCATCTGTCTTTAGGGGCAATTCAGCAGCATGCCTTTTGAGAAAAAAATAGAAAATTCCAGCCTGGGCCATAACATCTACCGTACCTGCAGTCAAAAGATCTGAAGGAGAAGAACTGGAACTGCGGCTCCCAGGCCTTAACAGTGTTGGTCCAAAAACAGTAGCTAAATTATGCAATGACATCTTATTTGTAGTTTCGCTTTGATGAATTCTGTGAAAAGATAATATTTAGGTTAAATTTTGAAACATATTAAAATTAGTTAAGTAAATGAGAACTTTTTACACTAAAATTTAGTTCTTCAGCAAGTTTTACAGAAATGAAATATAGAAAACTTTTTTAAAAAGGGGAACTATAATGGATATTTTATTTTGATTTTCATAATAAACTGTTGTTTATCACACTATTATGTGATGCTGTTTGTAAAAATAAAACGTTACACCAATCCTTACAAACTAACTAATGGAACTTATTTGCACGACTTGGTCGGCACATCAAAGATTTTAAACAATTTATAACCACAAAGGTGATTAACAAAGTCACAACATTAAAAAACTCTCTCAATTAGCTTCATACTATTGTAGCATTTATATTTTTACATAAAACTGTAATTATAAAATGGGGAATTAGATCCCCCCCAATTTTGTTAACAAAATTTATTTGTTAATATTTTTAAAGTTTTAGTATCTTAGTAGTTAAGACTATATAATAAACAATTTAAAAACGTTATATGTAATGCTTTTTTGAGCAAAATGTATAACATAATGAAAAATGCATGCATATAAAGTATGCTATTCGTAAACATGTAACTAACGTTTTTAAATTTTTACATTACATAAGAAATTTGAAAAAAAAAAGTTCATTAATTATTAATAATATACAGTTCATTAAATGTTTATAAAATATAATTTACCTCACTAAATGATCTAATAGATAAATAATGATTCCCTTATTTATTTCTGGAAGCTCATCAAACAATTGCAATAACTGTTTACTTTTTTCTTCTTGATTGCTCAGGCCTAAAAAAGAAACACATTTAATGAAAAGAAAAACGGTAGAGTTTGTACACATTACAAACTTTTACATTTTAATTAAATGAAATATAAATATTTTCAATTTATCACTAAAATAATCTATTCACTGTCAACCAAATTTTCTCTATAAAAGTAATTGAGATGGGTAGGTATTGTAGAAATTTATTTACACTAATTTATGTAAAAAAATTGTTTTTTTGAACTTTTATTTTTTGTTACTAGAGTTGCTTGTAATTTCTTTCAGAGTAGAAAGGATTAGTGAAAGATTAATAGACTTTAATAAAGGATATATGTGGAAATCAGATTTAAAATATTGGCAGTTAATATACAATCTTATAATCAATTCATACGTTTATTTAATTTTTATGACTAAAAGCATTTGCTAGTGATATTTTATGAATATTTACCAAATACTTCAAAAGAAAATATAATACGAAAATGCACCTTAGAAGTGTAAGAAAGATTTGATAAGAACAAATGTATTTAACTCTAAAAAATGAGACAAAGTGGGATTTGGTCAGTTTACATCATCTCAGTAGAATAAATGCCCAATTTTTTGTCTATTTCAGCAAATTTGTTGTTAAAGTAACACAATTAGAGTTCTCTCCAAGGAATATAAGATTTTTATACTTTAAACCAAAATTAGAACAATAAACTAGTTAACCTTTACAACTCAGTGGTACACATGCATTATCAGAAATTTTTTTGTCACTTGCTTCGGCTATGGTACAGCTGCTGTACCAAGCTATCTAGGTACAGTTCTTTCCCCATTTTTTCCTGCAGACCCTTTTACCGTTTTCCCTGGTCCTTTTTATGACTTTGCTTCTATTGTCCATAATTGGGTGGGGGTGGGAATATTTTTTGCCAATGCTGTATGCATTCCTTATCTTTGGCGACCTTTGAGAACAACAGAATTTCCATTTTTTAAAAGAAATACTTTATTCAATGACTTTATGTTGTCTATGAACAACAAATTTTTCCTTTTATTTTTTAAAATACCCAGAAAAAGACCAGAATAAAAAAATTAAAAATGGTGCATTTTTAATAAAAAGAAAAGGGTGAGGAAGGGAAGCTCTTTTAAGAGCCAAAAATTTTAAGAAATAGAACTCACTTTTTAAAATTTTTAAAAGACATTTCAAAAGTATTACTTGCAAAAACTTCTTCAATTAAAGATATGTTTTTCAGAAACGAAAATAATAATAATAATAATAAATATCTAGATATATATTATAAATGCGAAAGTTTGTGAGGATGTTTGGGAGTCTTTCATGTAAAAACAACTGAATGGATTTTAATGAAACTGTTAGTTCTGTTAATGAACAGCGCCCTCTAGCTGCTTGTAAAATAAAACGTCAGTGTATGTGTAACAATCACTCCGAGAGGTAGTGTACGGAGTAGAGAAATTAAAGAGATCACAGTCCACTGCTAGTGTTGTTTATTGTGTTGAGTCAAAACATGGTCAGCCTCACCGGAGGTAAGCGATCTAATGTGTATTTGTGAAACCGTGGATTATCAAAATTCACAGTGAAAAAAAAAAAAAGTGATGTCCGAAGTGTGAATAGAGACCGATTGCGAAACCGAAACTTTAGCGAGCGGCGTGAAACAGCGATCTGAGGAGGTAGGTGCAATTAATTGATCCTTCTATTAGTGGCCTTAATTCATAAATATGTCTTTAAATAAATTAAAGAAAGACGAGTTAAAAATCGTTGCGGAAGAGTTAAATTTAACTGTACCAGAAGGAGCAAAAATCGCTGACTTAAAAAACTTAATTGTAAATAGTGACATTTACAAAAATGATAAAGAGTTAGTTCAATCTGCAATCGATTATGCTTTGGCGGAAATTAAAAATAAGAGATTGGATAGTGAAACTAAATTAGAATTTGAACGAATTAAATTAGCGCAATTGCAAAAACAATTAGAGCTTGCAAATATCCAGAAGAATTTACTTCAAAATCCGAGTGTTTTTGAAACTGCCGTCAATATTAATGTTGAGACTTTGTTAAAGTCCGTGAAAACTTTAACAATACCCGTACCTTCAAGAGTGGAGTCATATAATTTATTTTTCCAGTCGCTTGAAAAAGCATTCAAAATAAAAGAGGTTCCCGAACAATTTAAAGGCGAAATTCTTTTAAATATTCTAGGTGAAAGAGTTAATAATTTACTAGTTCATGTTTCCGAAGAAGAATTAAATAATTATAGTAAGCTTAAAGATGTAGTAATAAAAGAATTTTCTCCCACACCACAAGAATGCTATAATAGATTTCAGAAAGCGCAAAAATTAAGTTCAGAGAGTTATGTGCAATTTGCATCACGATTATGCACAACATTTGAGTATTATTGTCAGCTGCGCAGTGTGAATGATTTTAAATCATTGTGTGAGCTAATTGTATCGGATAAAATAATGAACACACTCGACAGAGAATTATTGTCTCACATGAGTATAAAACAGGAAGAGATTTTAAACCACAAGAGTTAGGGCGTGAGTGCGATATATATTTGTCATCGAAAGGCAAAATTAAGAATGAGATATTTTCTAAGCCCTTTTGTGAAAATGCCAAGCGTTTTAGTTATAATAAACAAAACAAATTTAATGCTAAAATACCGCGAGATGCAACGAATGTATTTTTTTCCGAGTTAAAAAATGATAAATGTGTATTGTGTAAAAATAATGAAGTTCATGCTTTACAATTTTGTCCACAATTTAAAATGTTTTCTGTAAACGAAAGAGTAGAATTTGTTAAAAATAATAGACTTTGTTTTAAATGTTTTTCACCTCAATGCAGCGTTAGAAGATGCTGATCAAAAAATTGTTTCTGCTCTAAGCCGCATAATAAATTATTACATTACCCCAGAGAAATGAAAGGGAATTCTTTCTTCCCCTGGAGACGATGACAGAGGTTAACCAGGATGAGCCACACCCGCCTTGAGTGTAAATGCTGAATCTTTCGTTCCAAAAGTAGACAAAACACAGATCGTGGCAACCGCATGTTTTAAAAACAAATGCCTTTTGAGTACTGCTTTAATTCTAGTGAAAGATAAATATTCAGAATGGCAGACATTTAGGGCCTTGTTAGACTCGGGAAGTGAAACATGTCTAATTTCGAATGAGTGCGCGAATAAATTACGACTTAAGACCGAAAGAATAAATACATTAATCTCGTGTTTAAATGATGCTTCTATGGTAGTAAATGGGTGTGTTAAAGTGGCGATTTCTAATCAAAATAAATCTTTCGAAGGGGAATTGGATATGCTCGTAGTTAAAAAAATCACTGATTTTATTCCGCAGAAAGCGTTAAGAGATAAATTCTGATTTTTCTAATTTTGTGGAATTAGCGGATTCTAAATTTAATGTTCCCGGCAAAATTGATTTATTATTAGGTGCAAATATATTTTATGAGTTATTGAAACCGGAAAGAATTAAAATAAAAGATTCGCAATTACTGTTAGTCAACAGCGTATTTGGTTATATAGTAACGGGTAATTTAGATTCAATAAATGAAACTAAGGTTCACTGCGGTTTGATTCGTGATGAGGACTTGAATAAAAATTAAGAAAAATTTTGGAAATTAGAGGAGATAGAGGAACCAATAGAAAAAATATTGAAAGGCTAATTTGTGAGGAACATTACGCGAATACTCATTTTAGAACTAACGAAGGTAAATATGTAGTATCTATGCCCTTAAAAAAGGAACCCTCTTGTTTAGGTAATTCGAAAGACATAGCCCTCAAATGACTTGGATCGCTGTGGAATCGCTTAGCTAGAGATGAAAATTATTTAAATTTATATCGTGAATTTTTAAGAGATTATGAAAGACTGGGTCACATGAAGGAAGTGACTAACGAAACTGAACCCGATATCACATATTACGCTACACATCATGGAATTTATCGTCCAGAAAAGTCCACAACAAAACTTAGAGTTGTCTTTAACTGTTCTTCGTTAACTTATAATGGAATATCTTTAAATGACATTCAATATAATGGAGGAGTGATACAAGAGGACTTATATGCGCAAATGCTCAGGTTCAGAACTTACACGTATGCATTTACAGCAGACATTAAAATGATGTATCGAACTATATTAATTAACACTAAACAGCGCAATCTGCAGAGAATCGTTTGGTGTGAAAATGAACATGAATCACCCAAAATTTACGAATTTTCGACTGTTACCTATGGCACTGTAAGTGCTCCCTACTTAGCACAGAGAACTTTAACCCAATTGTCGATGGATGAAGAGGCTAACTTCCCTATAGCAGCTTCCGTTTTACGGAACAACATGTATATGGACAATGTCCTTTGTGGTGCTGCAACGTTAGAGGAGGCAATTGTTCTCAGACAACAATTAAAAGGAATTTTGAAAAGTGCTGGAATGGAGTTGCATAAACTTTGCGCCAATCACGAGAAATTGTCACCGGATCCCGAACAGAATTACAATTTTGCAACTTTAACAGAGACGAAAACGTTAGGAGTGTCGTGGAAGCCGAACCTAGATTGCTTTTTGATTAAAGTGAAAGTCTGTTTGGACAGTTCTTATACTAAAAAAGACGTCTTGTCTACTATTGCCAAGATCTTTGATCCTGTTGGACTGATGGCACCAGTAATTTCCAAAGCAAAGATTTTCCTCCAGCGTTTGTGGAGAAGCAAATTGGAATGGAATGACCTTCTGCCAGCTGAAGAATATCGAGAATGGCAACAATTCCTAGTATCCTTAGAGAATATCAACAATATAGAGATACCAAGGCATATTCTTGTCGCTTTTCCAGAAGTTATTGAGATCCATGGCTTTGCTGATGCCTCAGAGCGGTGCTACAGTGCAGCAGTTTACTGCAAATCTAAAAATTTGAAGAGTGAAACTTTAGTTTGGTTAATCACAAGCAAATCGAGAGTAGCGCCTATTAAAAGCCTGACAATTCCCAGACTTGAATTGTGTGCTGCAGTGCTATTGGCAAAACTTGTGAAAAGAGTTGTAGCTGCTTTACAACTAGAAACTGCTGAATTATATCTTTGGTCGGATTCGATGATCGTCTTGGCGTGGCTTCGAAAAGAACCGATGGACTTAAAGACCTTTGTTCAAAATAGGGTTGCCAAGATACAAGAACTCTATCCTAATCAGTTATGGAGACACGTACCATCTGATCAAAAATCTAAGCAATAATTATATAACTATTTTACGTGTATTAAGTTTTATTTTCAGGTTCATGGAAAATTTAAAGGGAATAAAGTGGCTGGTCCACTCACGACAAAAGAATTTGAGAAAGCTGAAACATTTCTGGTAAAAAAAGTGCAAGAGCAAGAATTTTCCAGTGATATTAACCATCTTAAAAGTAAGGGGAGTGTGCTACCAAACAGTAAGTTAAAGACATTGAATCCCTTTTTAGATGACAACGGTGTCTTAAGAGTAGGAGGACGATTGTGTAATTTAGAGTTAAGTTTTAATAAAAAGCACCAGATAATTTTACCAAAAAATAATAAATTAACTTTAATAATAGAATATTTTCATAAGAAATATTTACATGTGGCAACTGTATCGTTACTGAATCATATTCAGGAAAAATTTTGGCCGTTGAATGGTAGGTCAATGTGCAGAAAAATTGTATATAAATGTATTGTATGTTTTAAAGCGAAACCAATTGTGTCAACTCAAATTATGGGTAATTTGCCAAAAGAGACTTATTATTGATTATCCATTTAATTGTTCAGGAGAAGATTTCTCTGGTCCTTTTTTCATTAAAAATAATGGACAACGTAAAGGAAATTTGTTTAAAGTGTATATTTGTATTTTTGTGTGCTTTGTGTTTAAAGCGGTACATATTGAGTTAGTATCAGATTTAACATCGCAAGCATTCATTGCCGCGTTGAAAAGGTTTATGGCTCGAAGAGACAAATGTGCAAAACTGTTTTCGGACAATGGTAAAAATTTCACGAGCTAGCAATGAAATTAAAAACTCCTTGAAAATAGTCAGAAGCCAGACGAAAAATTAGCTAATTACTTAGCAGCAGAAGGAATAGAGTGGAAATTTATTCCTGCGAGGTCGCCCAATTTTGGAGGTCTTTGGGAAGCGGCCATAAAGTCATGTAAATATCACTTAAAAAGAGTTGTGAATGGAATTAATTTAACGTACGAGGAACTACTTATGGTCACAGTACAAATTGAGGGAATTTTAAATTCTCGACCGCTTTGCCCCCTATCAAACAATGATGATGATTTCCAAGTGCTTACACCAGCTCATTTTTTAATTAATAGGTCTTTAAATTCGCTAGAAGAGCCTAATTTGACAAACTGTAAAGAGAGTAATCTCAAAAAGTGGCAAAAAATAACTAAGATAGTTCAATTAATGTGGAAATTTTGGAGTCGTAATTACTTGAATCAATTACAACAGAGAGGAAAATGGATGTTTGAAAAAAATGTTAAAATTGGAGACTTGGTTTTAATAATTGAAGAAAATTTACCAACATATAAATGGGCATTAGGTAGAATTGTATTATGGTGAAGATAAAAAAGTGCGTGTTGTAAAAATTAAAACTCAGTATAGTACATGTAAAAGAGCCATATCAAAAATTTGTGTTTTACCAATGGAAGATCCTTAAATATAATTTGAATTTTTCATATAGTGTACCATTGGTGGTGTGTAAATTTACTCATTGTTAGTAAAGTGATTTTGTATTTGTATAAAAAAATATTGTTATTTGTGAAATCTTGAATTTATATAATGATTTATGTAATTGTATTTCTTGAGAATTGTCAAGTGTTGAATGTGTAAAGTGTTCTAGATGTAACCAATATGAATGTTAATTTAGTAACAATGATTGCATGGTTAAACCAGTGCAATGTGGGGCGGTATGTTAGTTCTGTTAATGAACAGCGCCCTCTAGCTGCTTGTAAAATAAAACGTCAGTGTATGTGTAACAATCACTCCGAGAGGTAGTGTACGGATTGATTTGATTTATTATTAACGTCGCACTGTTTAGCTACACGAGGGCTTTTGGCGACGGACCACGTAATTTTGAACCATGGTCAAGTGACGTGGACGACACCTGAGCTGGCACCCCCCTCTCCTAACTACCACACCACACCAACGGGAGGACGTTTCAGCTCTCGACAGATTTAACGTGAATTGCTGCCCTACACGGCGGGTCTTTAGTGGTACTGGGTTCGAACTCGTGACAAGGCAAGCCATGGTCCGATACCTATACCACTCGGCTACCGCGGCCAGGTAGTGTACGGAGTAGAGAAATTAAAGAGATCACAGTCCACTGCTAGTGTTGTTTATTGTGTTGAGTCAAAACAGATACTTTACAGTAATATAGCTTATACATCAGAATAACACATAGGCTATAATTTATAAAGATATTGTGAGAAGTGTCCAAAATATAATGATATTTGTCAAGTAAGTAGGAAAAAATTCTGCCATCTGCAAGCAATTCCGGCGTGCACTGTAAAAAAGCCCACGTCAGCATATATCTATCTTTTGTTGTTGTGGCTAATGCCACCTGTCTGACGTAGTCAGAACGAGGCCCACGAAATTCATCGTGGCATGGGCAAGAGGTACGCCTGTCGTTAGCCTTGAGCACCATACAGGTGACAGTGCGATTTAAGCTCAGTGAAACTTCCCCGAAGGGACGATAGATGGCGACACGACCTCTATCTCCACCTCCACAATTTCTGCAAGTGAACTGAAGGGGAGGGAAATATTCTCCAGTTCCTGCGCTAGTGAATAAGCCCACAAGACTACGGACCCACTGATTTAATGAGCACGTACTCCGTGTGCACTCGGAGGGTATTTGGTGACATTGAGCATCGAACCCAGGCCTTCCGGTCTGGAGTCCGATGCTCTAACCACTAGGCTACCCACGGCCATCTATCTTTTGTTTGTGAAAGAACTCTTTTTTTTTTGTTTTGGCTATGCAAGACGCTCGCTTCTAATTAATTCCTGCAAACAGCATAATCTCTAATTTTTTTTTATTTCAGAATAAAACTAAGTTTTGAAGGGAGAGGTTGTTATAAATCTCTCTTTATTTGAATGTTTTTTTAACATTTTATTATGCACATTTGGTAGTAAGAAATTGATCTTTTTTCAAAATAAATACTTTTATTGCTTCTGGTACTTACAGCAGATAAACTTTGTCTTTCACACTACATCATTTGGACATATTTGCATAGTTTGTTTGTGGTTAGTAGTTAATTATAACACTATAACTTTAATTGAATAGGCAGATATTGCATTTTTAAGTATAAAAATAATTATAACTAATGTACTGTATTTTTTGGAGTGAGTGAATATTAATGTTGCATTGTGTTCAGCTACATGAGGGCTTTTGGCAATGGACCACGTAATTTTGAAACATGGTCAAGTGACGTGGATGACACCTGAGCTGGCACCCCTTTCTCCTAACTACCACACCACGTCAACTTAGAAGGAATATTCTACCAATACTTAGCAGGAATATTCTTTGAAATCCACTCTTCCAAGATATATGGCAGCATGCGTTTTATGATGAGTATTTTAGCGGGGAAGTATTGCAGCAGATATGCGTTTTCAGCTGACGGCGTTTTCAGCGGATTGCAAAGATTATTATTTTTGTCCCGAAAAAATAGTTTATGTCAAAATTTAAGTGTCTTATTTTGTTTGTATGTTAATGAAGACTTTAGAAAATGATTTGACTATTTATTTTAAGTGAACAATGTATATAATTAATTTTACAGTGGAATATCATTAATTTAATATCTCTAACGGATTAAATTTCCCAAAGTGGAGTATTTTGTTTATGTATATCCCTTAATTTTTAATGTAGTGATCCAAAAAAAAATATTGCATGAAAAAAACTGCAGTAAATTATAATGCGGTAGTTAAAGCATTAACGAACATCGCCCCCCCCTACACGGCGGGTCTTACAAAGCTCGAGCTATGAAAGTAGCTAGACATTTGCCAATTTGACTATCATTATCATTTCGCTGTGTTTTTCATTGAATCTCCATTATAATTTAAGAAATGGCATTGCTTGCGAATATTACAATTTTAACATAAAATAAATACAACAGAAAGTAATATTAATGTATTACACTTTCAGATATAAATTATTTACACTCTATTTTAAGCATTCATTACACAAAACTTTTAACAATGTGTTACTTTTGCTGAGCAGAGATCAGCTTAGGGAGGTATTTTCAAAAATCGACCCTTAAGAGTGTTACAGGAAATTATAAACAAAAAAAAATCCCTTTTATCAGCTATTAGATCTACATACTTAAAATTTAACAAAGGTGTTTTTCTTTCTTTTCTGTTTTTTTTTTTTTTTGTTGTTGTTGTTTAGCTGAGATATGCAAAAAGCTTTTTTTGCTTAATTTGCAATTCACGTAAAATTAACTCATTAAAAACTTCTTTATCCTTCAATCTGTGTTGTTTAATTTTTCAGTTCACCCGTGCGAAGAACGGGTATACCAGCTATATAGTTGAAGAATAAAATTAAAACCAAATTAATACATTTTTTGTCTTCAAGATTGAAGATTCATGAAAAGATTTGATATCAGAAAGTGTTGCATATTATTTTCATTGGAATACATGAATTAATTAAAAGATTTGCATTTATTTGCTGTACTTAAGATTTACCCAGTAGCTTTAAAATGTGCTAAATTAAGTTGAAAATTAATTTTTAAAATTCACTTGACAATATTTAATTGCAAAAGCACCACAGTAGCTGAGTAGCGATGTCACAAACTCATAGCCTTGTTAAATCATGAGTTTGAGTCTCATTCAATTGAAAACTGGCTGTTCAATCTGTCGAGGTTCAAAATCCTGATGTTGGTGTGGGAGTTTGTAAAATGGGTGCCGTTCTTATTGCTTGACCAAGGTTCAAATTTATTACGGCCAATTGCCAGTAACTCTCATATTGCTTTAGAATGCGATGTTATTAAAAAATAAAATCAAATTCATGGTACATTGAATTTTTTTAGCGTGCATTAAAAGGGCATTAGTTTAAAAAGTAAAATGTTTAGTTATAATGTTCTACATATTGTTCTTACTTCTTTTACATATTTCATTAAACAATTTAGAAAACATGAGGTGTTATTTTTTATTACATGGTTTCAATGTTGCAGTTAAATACCTAAGTTGTAATAATGTGACCACAGATAAAGTGTGTACTCTAAATCATGCAACTACATACCTATATGTGTATAATACACTGGTATAACGTACACCACCACATTGCAGGGAGGGGGGGGGCAGGATTCTAAGAGGCCCAAAGCCCATGTTATGTTATGCCCATGCAATCGTTTGTGAGATCTGGCTAGGGGCCCAAAACCTGACTTTGTAGGGGAGGCCCTGATATTCTCCATTACGCCACTGGTATAATATATATACTATAGGTGTGTAGTTCAAAGGTTTAGTGTGCACATAAATATTTGTTTAGTTGTATATATATATATATATATATATATATATATATATATATATATATATATATATATATATATATATATATATATATATATATATATATATAAGCAACCAAAATAATTATTTTGAGTTTATGACAGAACTATCATATTCTAAAAGAGTGTAGTCATGATGTTACAGAAGCTTTCAATTTAATATTGTTTTAACATACCTGCTTCAAGAAAATATTTTTGCAATATGGTATAGTTGTAGCTTTCTTTGTTATTTGTTTTATTTGAAAATTTTAATTTACGCAGTACATAACTCGTAAGTTATGATAATTTTTTTTTACTATTTAAAACTAAAAGATAATTCAATATTTTTAAGAAACATAAAAACAATTCACAAAATTAATTTTTAAAAATTTTAAACTTATTTTAAGATACAAATAATTATTATATAAACTAAACTAAACTTTGTGGTGCAACAGCCCATAAGGGCCAAGGCCTACTGTGCTAATGTCAGTTTTTGTGATTTTGAGGGCTGAGGTGCATGAGCAGATGTTTTGGTCAGTCTAATGCAACCCCCCCCATTGTTTAGTTCCAAAGCAAGCTTGGTACTCATTTAATTGACCCACTGAAGGGATGAAAGGCTGAGTCAACCTTGTCCAGCCCTTGGGTAATTATTACTATTATATATATATATATATATATACATATATATAGTATAATAAAATAAAAGTGAAGAAAAACTAGAACCCACAGTGCTAAAGAAGTAAGAAATTGGAATTCAGCAAACACAACAAATGTAGATACAAAAAGTCATTGGACTAAACTGGAGACCTATTTTGATTTCTAAAGCTGTTGCTGAATTAGGCCAGCGAATTAGGGTTAGTTATATATATATATATATAACTAGCTGTTATACCCGTTCTTTGCATGGGTGAATTGAAAAATTAAACAATACAGATTGAAGGATTAAAAAGGTTTTTATTGAGTTAATTTTACGTGAATTGCAAATTAAACCAAAAAAAAAAAAAGCTTTTTGCATATCTGCACTTTAAAAAATCCTGTTCCTTTAGTTTTAAGTCTGTAGATCTAATAGCTGATAAAAAGGATTTTTTTACCTATAACTTCCACGTAACTCTCTTGTGGGTCGATTTTTGAAAACACCTTCCTAAGCTGATCTCTGCTCAACAAAAGTAGCACATTGTTACAAATTTTGGGTAATGAACGCTTAAAATAGTATAAATAATTGAAATCTGGAAGTGTAATACGTTAATAATAATTTTTGATGTATTTATTTTACGTTTAAATTTTAATCCACCTCATACTCCGCCTGTTCAAGCTTTCGCAGTTCCTGACGTAGACAAAACAAAATGCAAAGTTTTGCTTCATGCATAAAAGATAGATATATGCTATCGCAGGCTTTTTTTCAAATGGCTGAATTTTTTCCTATTTTCTTGACAATTATTGTTATATTTTGGACACTTTACACAATATCTTTATAAATTATAGCCTATGTGTTATTCTGATGTATAAGCTATATTATTGCAAAGTTTCATTAAAATCCATTCAGTTGTTTTTGCATGAAAGAGTACCAAACATCCATACAAACTTTCACATTTATAATATTAGTAAGGATGCCTTATTAATATTTTCATAATATTTTTCTCATGTTTAAGGGATAATACTCTATAATGCTCCACATCCTTCATCAATCAATCTAATACTTCATTTTTAAATACTTGCAGTCTAAAAAATTATGAATGGAGCAAATAAAAGTAATATATATACTAATATTTACAAATGCACGATTTTTAGTCAACTTGCTAATCCTATCAATTATATTTTCTTAGTATTTCTGAAATGCTTTACATCAAACTCAAGGAAACATAATTTTAAACTTTAGAATTTATTTAAAAAGAGACACGTGAGCATGTTAAAAATGTACAATACTCATAAATTCAAAATATGCATTTGAAAGTTTGCAAGTCATTCAATTAAAAGGGGAACCAGGATTTCAGAAAAAATTGCAATATGATATGATGCCAAATATTGGGATCTTTGTTAAGCATGAATTATTATTGACTACAAATCAGCAACCCTTACAATCTCCCCTTTGTTACAAGAAAAATTTAATGATAGGTAGAATTGGGCTCATAGTGTTCCCAGAGGGAAAAAAGAAAATTTTTCCTCGATTCAAAAAGTGCGGAGTGAAAGGGATATTTTGACTTGGAATCAGCCAAATTCTACAGGTTAAATTACCAATGGTTAGGTATAAGTTCTCTAAAAAGACCAGCAAATTTTAGGTATTCCACAAAAGCATACACTGATTAAGAGATTCATTTATGCAGTTTTAATAATTTAAATAGCAAATTATTTTCTACAGAAATAAAAATAATCAGTCTAATATAAAATCCTAGATCAATTCTACAAATATTTGAGAAAAATATTTCAAAACTGCTATTCTAAGTTATAAGTCATATGTATATATCAACATATTTATGAATGTGTATATATGTACACTATATAAATACTTTAATAAATTAATACTTACTAAAAGCTTGAAAAAATCTTTGGTACAAAGAATCAGTGAAAAGGGCTTCTGGAAGTTCTCGTAGATACATTTTAAACATTCCAGTAACAGAATGAATATCAACTTCTTTTAATAATTGTTCAGCCTCGTAGACATCTAGAAGAAAAACAATCAAAATATTCTTTCCAAGAGTCTTATCTTTTAAAAAATAGTTAAATAGGTAAAAATATCAACAAGGAAATATATTTTAGTCTAAAATGCAGTATAAACAAACATTAACTTAAAAAATTACTCAAATTTTTTTTTTGATAATGCTAATAACAGCATAGTTTAAACAGAAAGAAAAAAAATCTTTGATTTATACATCTCATACTAATTTATCAAAAGGAAAGAAGATTCAAAAGATACAACAATGATTGAAGTCTTTGATAACAAGAAAAGAAATAATTATTAATATAAACAGTATACTTAATCTTGGGTTTCACCCTTACCACTAATCAGTATTGTAATAGGTGTAAATTTTTAAAGATATTTGAGCTTAATAATTCTCAATATAAAAAAAAAAATTACAATATATATGTTAATGTTAAAGTGTATAATATTGAGTTATTACACAGAATAACTAGGTATTTAATGAAATAACTAAAAGTATATAGAATAGTATAGCACAGAATAATTATAGTATAGATGAAAAATTTCATATTTTACCTAATTATTCTAAATAACAAATGATAGACTGTTACACTGAAAAATAAACAATTTCAAAGTTGTTTTATAAATTAATTGATCATAAATAGCTAAAATCTCTAGAAGAATACGTTTTATCCCTATTATGGATGATTAATTGATAAATAATAAGGAAAAACAGATGATATAATTTATTATTGCTCATTTTGCTAAAATTAGTTTAACAGAAATGGGGGGGATATATAGCACAGAGTAGTTATATTTTAATATTATCAAAAAAATACATGTTGGGAAGGAAAACTGTTGCTTCATAAAAACATTGTGTAACCTTTTTCAAACAAAAATGTAAGAGAATATTAATATTTTATGAAATATCTTTATTTTACTTTTCATTATTAGAGTAAGGATTGCTGTAATGATGCTCCTTGAACTTCAAAGATATCACAATGCTGGAGTAACCTATGGCAATGTGGTACTTTTTTCTGAGCTGTTATAGCACTTTTTACTTTTGCTATCAAAGTCAATAACTTTTCACGAGTAAGCGCAGCACTGTTTTCCTTCATCCCACACTTCTTTAATAAAGATTCAAATCTCCCCAGCATTAAATCTTTCTTATTTACAGGTTGCTATCCCATTCCTGCAGGAATCTTTGCTTGAAAATAGGTTGCAAAAATATTTGTTAATAATCCAAAATATAAAATGCTAACATAAATTCACCATCTAAGTTATAAGTCTAAAAGCAATGGAATGAAGCATACACAGACACATGTAATTGTAAAGCAGCTAAAAGTGGTTCATAGAACTTTTGAGTGCTGTATTTCATACTTCAATGATCAAGTAATCATTATATAGAATACGTAGTTAAATCATAAAATTCAATAATTTTATATACTTCAACTGATTTGTCTAGTTATTTCATGAAAAACCTAGTTATTTTATGAAATAACGGATTTCTCACTTTAACTGTAACATATCTAACAATTTACCTGTCCATTTTAATCAAAGAAAATGTAATACATCCTAAAATCATGCAAAGCAATAAAATCAAATGAAGTCTTCATACATATATTCTTTGAACAAAATTTAAATCTACTATTTCAAAAGAATAAATTCCTAAAAATATATACTTGTTTCAAAACTCTTTTTCAGTCTTTGGACATCAGATGCAGACCCAGAAACCCTATAAATACCAATTTCATGGATCCCTCTTTTCTCAACTTCTCGAATGCAGCTAATAATAATGAATGGTACAGGAGATTTTTCTTTTCTGTTAATAAAAATACATAAATATTTCAATACATATATTCAAATAAATATTAATACAGTAAAAAATACATATACTTTTATAGTAAAGGAACAAATGCAATATCAAAAGTGGGATTGAAAATAGTATGATAAGCATAAAACAAATTGTTATATACACCCAAATCTTTTTTACACAGTAGATGCATTCCTTAGAACATCGAGCAAAAAGAAAAAAAATTGCGTAAAAAAAATACATGCGACATATGGTAAATTTGGGGATATGTTCCGTAATTTAAAAAAATCATGTAAAATGTAAAAATGTCTAAATAGTTTCCCAAAAAACAGAGCAAAAAGGAATAATAAAATCCATGTTACATATTTATAAAACAAAAACTACTTTTATTACAAAAAAAATTAAATTAAGAGTACAATGAAAATTTATAGTCTATAAATACATACAATTTATAAAAATTCAAATTGAAATTAGGAATAAAACTACAAACAACTATTCACTGCT
Organism: Trichonephila clavipes; assembly: GCA_019973935.1. Classification (NCBI taxonomy): domain Eukaryota; kingdom Metazoa; phylum Arthropoda; class Arachnida; order Araneae; family Nephilidae; genus Trichonephila; species Trichonephila clavipes. Next base: position 638,662 of record BMAU01006061.1, on the reverse strand, counting down.
ACTTGCATGCTTAATATGAACAGGATCTAAATGGCTATTATCAGTAGATGAGTCACATATGCCTGGCACAACTATTCAAATGAAGAATTTTGTACATTATTAACGGCCTCAATTTTTTTCGTCTGTTACTAATTTTCTGGTTTCTCAAGTCACAAAAATATATAATTCTTGATATCCTGCTACACAAAACTTAAGATTACATTGGAATTTTAGTACAACCTCTACGTCAGGATCATGAGTAAGAAAATGCTGTTTCATACTTAAAGTAAATTTAAAGACTTCACAAATCAAATCAGCTGTTAATAACTCACAAGCGACTTTGTCATTATCAGCTTCTTTATTTTCATAAGCTGCTATAAATTTGATAAAATCCCCCTTATCCAAAAAGGGCATGAATCCCCAAATTATTTTGAGATGCATGCTAGTCCAAAAAGTTTGTAAAAAAAAAGTTGGGTGTATACTGAAAACAATATTAAAAGAATTATAAATTATAATGTAGAAAAAATAAGTAGAGTATTTAAAGTACTTATTTATTAGTAAATTATAGATTAAACACTTTCACATACTTGCAAACTTGCTGAATTTTTACTCCAAAAACTCCTCCAGATTTTGAAGATGGAATTCGTCGTAGTGAAAGTTCTGGAGGCACATACTTAAGCCCAACTGTCAGCATGAGCTAAAATATAAATATGTTTTAAATATCTGTTTGTTTAAAATCTTATGTGCAGCATCATTTCTTTCCAATTCTGATATATGCATTTTTATAGTTTAGTTCTTTAAAAAATAGCTTAGTAACTAATAAAAATACTACTAAAAAACAGGAACAAACTAGAATATGCACCAAATTTACTTAATGATAATGGGGGAAATCTAATATTTTCTTCACAAAATGTGCTAATTATAATGATCATAATATTTAAGAACAAAACCTTTTAATGAAGATTTAAATACTTCACGATTCTAATTATTAAGCACATTTACTAGAGTCCCCAAATTATTTTGTCTGCAGTGAGAGTAAGTAGAAAGATCCAAACACTTTTAAAATTTGCAGGAAATATTTCATCTTTAATAACAGAGATGGCAGCACTATACTGTGAATTGTGTGAATATCGATGTAAATGATGTTTCATATATCATAAAATCCGGCGTATAGCGCGCACCCCCTTTTTTACAAAAAAATCTTAAATATTAGTATACATTGCTCTTATGTTTTGAAGTAATTTATTCCATGTATTATCCCAAACTTTTGAAAAAGTAGTTTACTTTTAGAACTACAACTCTTTTAGTTAATAGGGCAAGTCATTTCTTTTAAATAAACAGTACTTTGATACATATAGAATTAATTTTTTTACTCATATCTTTTGTTATTTTTAAAGCTATTGTTCTTATACTCGGCATATAACATGCACCCTTAAATTTCTATCTTATTTTTTGTGTTCAAAGTGTGCATTATACGCCGGATTTTACAGTACTTAAAAATGGTGTTCTGCTTACAAGATCAATGTGTAATAATTTGTTTTCTCCACTTGCAAGGTGAAACATTCATCAAAATTTATTCCAATTAGGTGAGACATGTTATGAAGCCATAATAAATGTTAAAAATGAGTGTTCATGGGTGCAAAAGTTTGAAGAAGGTCGAGAATCATGTGATAATGAACCAAAGCAGCCTTGACCACAAATCTGCTGAATGGAACGCATGATCCCTCATGTGGAACAAGTTGTGATGGAAAACCATCTCTTACGTGTGCATGATATTGCCTCCAAACTCGGCATTTCTAGAGATTCTGTGAGGTTCATTTTACATGATGAGCTGAAAATGTGGGAAGTTTCTTCAGGATGGATCTCGTAAATGCTGCTAACGAATATTGTTTGCCTTGGTGACATGTTGATACGTGATGTAGCCATGAATAATATTTTTTCATTAGTTATGATGATGGATGAAATGTGGATTCCATTTATAAACCACGAAACAAAACTAATTTTCACAAGAGAAGCACACTGAAAAAAAATTTCAAGTTACAGCCAATGGTGGGCTTTTGGGACACAGAAAGTATAATCCTCATGCAATGTGTTCTAAAAGATACGATTGTTACAGCTAATGCATACAAAGTTCCTTCCAATGACAAAACAAGAATGGATGGGAGCCTTTTCATCAAAACAATGACCCTTGCTGATCGGGCACTTCAAACTCAGCAGTTTCTTCAAAATAACAATTTTGAACTGGTTTTACATGTTCCATATTCACCAGACTTCACTCCTAGTGATTTCTGGCTTTTCCAACCATGAAGGACACTTTCAATGGCTGCTCATTTCACAACTGAACTGTTGTTACTTCAGCTATTTTCCAGTGGGTAAAACATACACCTAGAGAACAGTTCTCATCAGCTAAGGAAACATGACACTGACATTGAGAAGTAATAGTAGTTGGAACTTTTTGGGTTAAGTATTTTATCATGAAAAAATTTGGAGACCTTAAGAGCTTTTGAATGCAAAAACTGTTAAAAATGTATCATTGCATAATTTAGTAAATTTTCATTTTCAGTTTGATTTATTCTGTTTGGATTATAAGTTGAAAAATGACACTTTAAAACAATTGCATGAATAGTGATGCAAATGTACAGATAATGAAAGCACATTGAAATATTTTTAATTATTAAAAAGCAAATAGATATGCTATGTAATGAAACACTGTCCACAGCATGTATGTGTGTTTGTGTGTGTGTGTATATATATATATATATATATATATATATATATATATATATATATATATATAATTTATTAATAGCTTACAACCTGTTGTTTTTTTTTAAAAAAAGGCAATAAGTTACATTTTAATCCTTTTTCAATTTTATTCACCATAACTTCTGTATCAGATCTATATCATGTGTGAAAAAATTAAACATTGTTTTAGAAAAATCCACTTAAGACCTGTCAAGTAAAAGGACTGATGCATTTTAAAATCTGCTGAAGTAGGATGCCAGCTCAGGTATTGTCATTGTCACTCCACCAAGGCTCAAAATTACAAGGTTCTTGAGCAACAATAATAAACAATCATTAATAAATTACAAAAGCAAAATGCTTTTGCAAATTCTTTAACTTAGTGGGTATATGTAACTTTCCTGCTTGTATATATCATTAACTAGCCGTTACCCACCCGCTTCACTGGGTATTTCCCGATGTTGTACATATGTATACTGTTTACATATATATTAATTATTGATATCAAGAAATAAGAATTCGATTGTATTGAAAAATATATTTATAGCTGTTATACTCTCGCCCCTTGATATAAAAAGAACATAAATTATGATATATAATTTCTATTTATATCTAAAATAGAAGGAGAAAGATTGTTTTCGCTCACTTAACCTAACAATCAAGTGGATTTCCACCAAAGCAACTTTCAGTGGATCTCTACTCCATAAAATAAACATGCGTGCTATATTTCAAGTCTAAATCTAACAGAGCAAAAACGGAATTTTTATCATCAATACCTCGTTGACAGCATTCTTAGCGGATTCCAATTAAACAATAGAAGCATGCAAACCAAATTTTATTATTATAGTCTTAGCAGTTCAAAAACGGGAATTTTGTCTATCAATATGCCCCAATAACTCTCCCCGTTTCCCCCTGAAGTTGATTTCCGTAAAATCCATTCTTAGTGGAACTCTATTCAACTAAAGAAAAGTGCTCAACAAATTTCAAGTAAATGAGTTAAATTCAAAAACAGGAATTTTTCTATAACATGCCTTAATCCCTCGCACCCCCACTCCTTTGGGGGTCCGTTTTCGCAAAAATCTTTGTAAAGGAACTTTATTCCATGAACGGAACATACCTTCTAATTTTCAAACAGGTGGTTCTATTAGTTGAAAAGCGGAAATATTTATCAATTACGCCCCTTAATCCCCCTCAGTAACCCCTGGGGATCAATTTTCCCCAAAACTATTTTGTATCAGATCTCTACACCATGAAAGGAATTCCATTTTAAGACTGTAAATAGTTTAAAAATGGAAATAATTACCTATAGCGCCCCTTAAGCCCCTCAGTGACCCTTGGTGAAATTTTAAAAATATTTTGATCAGATCTCTACACAATGAAAGGATGTACCAAATTTTAAGACTGTATGTCTAATAGTTTAAAAATGGAAATAATTATCTATAACGCCTCTTAAGCCCCCGCAACACCACTTAGGAAATGATTTTCACAAAACCCATCTTATAGCGGATCTCTGCTTAATGAATGGAATCAGTTTACTAAATTTCGAGATTTTACGTCTAATAGTTTAAGAAAGGTGTTAATTGCCTATAACGCCACTTAATATTCTACAAGGCCACTTGGGAGTCGATTTTGACAAAACCCTTTTTGCAGCGGATGTGTACTCTATTAAAGAAATCCGCTTACCAAATTTCAAAACTGTTCATCTAATAGTTTAAAAATGGAAATAATTATCTATTACGCCCCTTAAGCCCCACAACGCCACTTAGGAAATGATTTTCACAAAGACCATCTTATGACAGATCTCCACTCAGTGAATGGAATCTGCTTACTCAATTTCAAGATTTGACGTCTAATAGTTTAAAAAAGGAGTTAATTGCCTATAACGCCCCTTAATTCTCAACGCCACTTGGGGTCGATTTTCACAAACTGATTTTGCAGCGAATCTGTACTCTATGAAAGGAATCCGCTTACCAAATTTCAAGACTGTACGTCTAATAGGTTAAAAATGGAAATAATTATGTATAACGCCCCTTAAGTACCCTCAACCCCAATTGGAGGTCGATTTTCGCAAAAATCATTATGTAGGGAATCTCTACTTTATGAAAGAAATCTGTGTACCCAGTTTCAAGACTGTACATCTAATAGTTTAGTAATGGAAATAATTATCTATAACGCCCCTTAAACCCCCGTAACGCCTCTTGGGGTTCGAACTTTGCAAAATGCGTTCTTAGCTGACTTCTACTCCATGAAGGGAACCTACCTACCAAATTTCAAGTCTGTAGGTTTAATAGTTCTGGAGATATCGTGATTAGTCAGTCAGTCAGTCAGTGAGTCGCTTTTCTCCTTTATATATATATATATAGTACAAAAAATGAATATTAAATTAGATGCAAGTGAAAATTACTCTACAGAATATTGTACATTATTATTTATGAATAAATCCTTTAACATAATTAATTTTTCAAGTATATTTCAAAAATATCAATCCTTTTTTCCTATTAAAAATATTATTATTAAAAAGGCTTTCAAATACAACAAGAAATTTGGTAGATTTATATTTAATTATAATCAAATCTCGGAGCTCCTAAGTTCTGAATCATGTAGATGCAATCTATATCGAGACTATATTGATGATTATCATCAGCACGTTGTCACAGGAGACCTTAGCATCGTGAAAGATGATTTGTTAAGAAATTTTATGGAAAAGGGTACCGGTTTTAGACTTATGATCACAAAAAATAAATCTAATGTTATTAAACAAATCATAAAAGATTTAAATAAATTTTACCTTAAAGTGGCAATTAAATACGGAATGCCGATTGAAGCATTCAATCAATTTAGATCTTATGTGGCAACAGAAATTCGAGAATTAGATTTTACTGTTGAAAATGAAATTATGTATAAAGATCTTAAATCATCAATAGTAAATATCCAAAATGACTTCGTTATTACATATGTTGATAAAGTCTCTGCTAATTATGCCATAATTTGTAAATATTTTTACAGTAAAATATTAAGTAACCACATTTTAAATAATAATTCATTTCAAAAATCAATTCACAATAATAGAGAAGATGATAATCGTCTTTTAGCTTTGAACAAAAGACTGAATATTCATCTAAATAATATTAAAAATATCCAAGCATTTTTTTAACACCAAAATTTCATAAAAGCCCTATAAAATTCCGTAGTATCACTAATGGATGCAATACATATATCACGAAGTCTGGGAAGATCTTGCAATCTCTTCTTCAAAATCTAATTGATAATTTACAAAACACGGCAATTATTAAAAATAGCTTAGAGATTGCTAGAGTTACTAAGGGTATGTTGATTTTTTCTATGCATGGTTTTGATTTCGAGGACCTTTTTAATTCTATAGATATTGACGATATGATTAGGGTTCTTCAGTTAATTTTTGATAAATATGAATTATATACTTCAATGAAAAAAGAAAAATTTGATATTCTTGTTAACCTCATTTTAAGTGAAAAGTGGTATAGGTATCGGACCGTGGCTTGCTTTGTCACGGGTTCGAGCCCAGTACCACTAAAGACCCGCCGTGTTGCACGCAAATCTGTCGAGAGCTGAAACGTCCTCCCGTTGGTGTGGTGTGGTAGTTAGGAGAGGGGGTGCCAGCTCAGGTGTTCCACGATACCATGGTTCAAAATTGTTCCGTAAAAGCCCTCGTGTAGCTGAACAGTGCGACGTTAATATTCAATCAATCAATCAATAACCTCATTTTAAAAGAAAATTTCATTATATTCGATCATAATCTTTATAAACAGATCAAAGGATTACCTCAGGGTGGTCCAGCTAGTAATTGTTTAGCGAACCTATATTTACATTTTTTTGAAATAGATCATGTTATAAATGATTCTTACTTAATTTATCGTTATATAGATGATATAATAATTTTTGGTAAAAATAGTGAATACAAACCAAATATTACATTCTACCCTGATTATCTCAAGCTCCTTAAAACTAACTTCAACTCTAATAGGGTGGAATTCTTGGATTTAGACTTGCATCTTATTAACAATAATGTAGTCAGTAACATTTTTGACAAAAGAGATTCGTTTAAGTTCCATATAATTAAAATTCCTGTATGGAACAGTAATTTTCATATATCAATTTACAGAAATATCATTTTGAATTTTTTATTTAGAAATGATAACTTAACTACCCACAAAATAGATAAATACAATAATATAAAAAAAAATTTTCAATGTTGTTTAGATCATGAATACCCTTTTAATTTCTTGAGATCTTATATTCATCACAAATACATTAACCGTCTTGCTACTTCGAATTCCAAATCCACCACACAACAATAGGTTTTCAAAGTCAGCATGTTAGTGGTCTTGCTGTGAAGATTATATCATAACACTCATATCACAGTTTAAATTTTTTTTTCCACACACATATTAAACATCTTACACATTTTTGACAACCAACCAAATTAGAGCCTAGCAAATTTACATTTTTGACAATCAACCAATTCAAATTTTACCATATTTGATTGTCGTCATTCTATACTTGTCTTTGCTGGCTGGTTTATAAGTCAGCTCAAAAGATGTGTTTATGTTTTTTCGAATTTTTTAACTTGGTGAATAATTGACTTTCATTAATGGCAAGATGCTTGTTTCTCTTCGTAAAAGCTTTGTGAGTAAAGAAATTTTGTTAAATTATTTTTTGAAAGATACTTTTCTTATGTAATTGTTCTAGTATTTTTCTACTTTTCTTACATAATTATTTTGTGGTTTTTCTGCATTAAGAGTTTGGGAGAGTTTGTTACATAATAGTAGTGATTGGTTTTATCATGCTCTCTGAGTTATACTTTCTCTGAAGCTTTGTTTATTTTATTTGGTTTTCCTACCGAGTTGCAAAGGGGGAAGGTTGGCGCCTTCAAACTAGTTTAACCCCACTTATTCGGTCCTAAGTCCGAAATTGCTTTCTGACTCGCTAGGTTCTTCTTTTTTGTAGTTCTTTTATTTCTCTATAATTTTGTTCTTCATGTTCAGCTTTCATATTTTTATTACGTAATTTCTTGTTATGTTCTTTATCTATTATTTCTTGTTTTTGATAAATAATACATATTTCTTTTATATATATATATATATATAGATAGATAGATATACTTAATTAATATACTAAACAACAAGCAAGCAAACAGCAAAGCAATATATAAAGTTATAGGGGTTTTCCCTCCTTCTTCCTAGAAGGGGGGAAAACCCTTTTACTTCTTACTTAACATAAGAGTAGATTAACTTTCTCTTTTCTCTTAACATTGAATTTTCATTTAAACCAGGGGTACTCAACCTTTTTTTACTGCTTGGCCGCATACATACGTCAGCTATTTAACGCAAGCTACATACATATGTTAATTATTTCATGCGGGTCGCAACATGAAGATAAATGGGGGTGCTTTAAGAACAAGATAACATTGGAAATTTTAAATGTGGAAAATTAATCAAACTATTATAACTCCTGTTTTGCTTTTTTTAAACATTATTTTTCTTATATTTTTTATTTTTGTCACCAACACTAAATTAAAAGCATTTAAGAAACACTCCTTTACAATTTCTGCATCAGTAAACGGTTTCAGATAATTAACAATAATATAACAAACTTCATAGGATGTCTTTGTTACCACTGTGATATTACCACTGACAAAAAATTTTTTTGCTGTTGTAAAGACTATTCAAGAAAGCTTACTTATCACCTCTTGAAAAAGATTTCCGAGGAAAAGTGTCATTGAACAATTTCTGTTTATTGGTATTTTTTAAATACAGCACTTTTGCGACAAATCAAACAATTACTGATCATTGTTTTTCACTACAACATAGTCAACCTCCCAATGGTCTTGAAAAGATATATTTTCTTTGAATATTTTTCACTTGCAAGATATAAAAGAATATTAAAAATTATCTCCACCCATAACACTATCACTACTCCACTGCTGTCTGTTATCACTAAGATTAACCGTTCCAAATAGAAAAAGAACATAAATTTATTTCCATGCAAGACTGATATCAAAATTGATGTATTTAATTTCTTGAAAAAGAATTTCCCACCAAATTTTTAATGCAATGTTCTTAAATAAGTAATTTCTCAGAGTAATGGGCCATGACCGGGCCACTTAAAAAGGCCTGGTGGGCAGCAGTTTGAGTATCGCTGGTTTAAACAAATTCAAAGATGTAAATAAGATCATTATTTGAGAAATTTTTAGTGCCCTCAATTTTTGGGGAGAAAAATAAAATTTGTGTGTGAGCACTGAAAATTCTATGATTATATACTAACTAAAAATACATATTACTTACAATTTACTGACAGATTTTTATTAATGTTATGATCAACAGATGGAAATGATACTTGATTTGACACCTCATTTCCTTCAGCACTTTGCCAATGAAAGAAATTTAAGTCTTTTTAGATTTTGTATGCATTAGGCCTATTACATGAGAATCAAGTGAAAATCGATTGCAACATTGCAAGTTCTTGACCATGACGGTTTCATTACTAAAGACACTAATCATAATTAAATAATAAAAAATTGTGCTTAATTGTACAAATATAATTTCCTGATTTGTAATATTCTGAAAACAAACTTAAAAACATTTTTAAGCAATTCTCTAATAATTTTTAAAAAAGACTGCATTTTGAAAACTAAATGACATTTTCTATTTCAAAAAGGTTAATTTCATCTTTTTTTTTATTTCAAATAATTATTAATGTTTCTTTACCTCCTGAAGACTAACAGACTTTTCTTGAATCTTATCAGTTAGCCAAGTCTGACTAAGTTCTAAAGCACCTTTTCCTCTCAGAATAGGCCCTTGAGGTGAATTTTCATAACAAAGTATCCTCAAAGTTTGTGAGCCTTCTAAGTCAATTACAAAATCCTGAAAATATTACAATAATTCAGAAAACAAGTACTTATGTAAATATAGCTTTGATGTTTTACAGATATTTATAAATTAATGGACATAATGTAACAAAGAAAGAGTTCTTTTTAAGATTATACTAAAAATCTAAGCTGGTCAATTTTAAAAAATTTTAATTGTTATAGCACAATAGAAGGGAATAAAATTATGTTAAGGAATGGAAATATTAACAAATAGCTTGAATGAATTAAATTTAAGTAAATTGAATTAAATTACATTAAAAAATATGTTTTTAGGAACAGAATATGCCTAAAATAAATCTTTATAATCATTTTTAAAATTCAAATTCCTCATTAACTATAGGAATTCAGATCTAATGTACTTTATAACAGCAAAAAAGGACAAAATTTGCACTTAATGTGTACCATATTACTCAGCTCAAATCATTAAATTACAGAGGTTTTATAAATGGTAAATTAATGTATGTGTACTTAATGCCCAATAGTCAACATACTATTTACAAAGCTGGTAAATTCACATAGTACAATATTTATTTGAGTATTACATGGTACATATCAAGATTTTGAAATTAAAATCAATTTTAAATGTTTTGTGTATAACACATATACATTTCTTGAATTAATTATTCATATTTTTAAAAAACTTCAGAATTCCTTTTAAAATTATTACCACTTGGTGAAACAATACATTACAAATTACACAGGAGTTCAATTAATTTAATACTTGCAATTTTATTACAAGTTTAATTTATGGAGTAACAAAATTGCATACAACATAAATCATAACAATATGGATTATTAAATTTCAATTGATTGGCCAAACAAAATTATTAAATATATTCAGGAATAAAAACAAATAATTTAAAAGCAATATTTAAAGACCAAAAGAGAAAAATTACTTGATTAAAAACAGGTTCCATTGAATTAAAACAGGTTTTTGTTTTAACTTTATTAAAAAAGTGCCCATAAGAATCCACTTCAAAACACAAATAAACATCTGCAAAAAATATAAAACCATTATAGAATTAAACAAACAATTTTAATTACTTTAAATTTATAAAAACATATTTGCTAACTCTTACCTGATGGTCTTGTTAAACCATGTAATCGCTGAACAACAATATGTAAATCACCGACTAATAAATCTTCATCTTTGCCTAATAGAAAAATTGACAATATTCAAGCTTCAGTGAATTAAAAAAAAGAAAGAGTATTTACATGCATATATATATTTCATTATAAATGGCAAAAATAAGATTTGTTATATGTATGATGATAAACCTTAAGTATCACTTTAATGCTTTTAAAGTACTAAGTACATTTCTAAGTAACTGCTTTAAACATTGCATTCAAAAGCAGCATATTAATAAGAAAAATTCTAAAGGATTAAATAACAAGTTAATGTCATTTTTTTTGAAGAGGTTGCTATTAAAGAACTTACTACTATATAAAAAAAATGTTGGTATTTATATAAACAGGTTATTTTTCAAAAAAAATAATAAGAGAGCTTAGAAGGATTAATCTAAACATCTTTTTGGAAGACAAAATCAATTTTTCAAAAATAATAGAATAAAGTGATCTGAAATTTTAGAAAGATAGACAGAGTTATCTATTTAGATTGTTAAATTATGATTAAAATAATACTACTGAAAGATAATTATTGATATTTTTTTAAAATTATGAAATTAAGAGAAAAAGTTAGAAGAAAGTTATAACAAAGCAAAATTATTAACAAGTACTTTAAGCAAATTACATCATCTCCATCTAAACTCTGAAAGTACTTCGTTATTTAGATATAAAATGGGACAAAATTGCAATAAATATAATTAACTAAAATACTGTATATTCAGACATATAAAGATGCACTTTTCATACAAAAAATAATAATGATAAAATCAAAATTTGTATGGGTGTGTATTATGAATTAGATATAAAAATGGCAGAATTTAAAACATGAAATAGATGAGTATTAAAATATTAAATTTTTACAAGTACCTAAATGTTATTTATTTAAAAGAAATAAATAGCATTATGAATGTGTGTGATATACTTTATGAACTTAAAACATAAATGATAAAGACATCATAAATGTCTTCTGTTATATCTTCAGTCACATTACTGAATATTATTCCCTCTTCACCATCAATGATTCATAAATAAAAAAAAAAATTCTATTCCATCTAGATTGAGTAGTTATGTTATCCTTTTAAATGATTTTTGAGTTGTGTCAGGTTTAATTCTATTCAATGCTTTTATTATTCACTTCACTATATCTAGAATAGCATGATGTCTTTGGCCTTTTGTGAATTTTTTCTCACCTTCTAATATCCAAATATTCTACTGACATTTTAAATTTTCTTTGTATAGTTAACTAATACATACATCTCAAGGCTGATCTATCATTAATCATCCCAAAACAATTGCCATATCTGTGCCATGTTTTCAATTTCTTCATATTACTCTCAGATGGGATCTGAACATATCCTAAGCTAAAATGACTTCCTGGATTTTATAAGGTACCAGAAAATTTTTGCCAAACATTACTAATCCACAATTTTATGCCAATTTCATCCATCAATCCTTTATCTCATGGACAAGGAAGAAAACACCATTGGGGAAATTATGCTTTCCCACTTTCTCTTTAAAATAACCATAGATCTATATTGAATTGAAACAACCCACCTCGTTTTTAATAATACTTATTCCCTCCAGCATTCCTTTCACACACATATCATTTACCCTTTATCAATTGATAATTTAGTATACTATTTTTTAAAAGCCAGGGAAAATCCTTTGAATGAATGACTTCAAAGAGCATTGCACATGTACATTTCAAGCTTTTTTTTTACTGAAAATGGTATGTATTCATAAAGGACATAGTAACAACTTTAAAAAATGAAGTTTGAAACTGTAATTGTGGGTTATACACCATTGCACAATATAGACCAGAATATGTAATATGTATTAACAAAAGTTTTTCACTAACTAGTCAGAAAAATAATATCTTATATCAAAATTGAAATTGCAAAAAGTATTTCCCCCTTTTCATTAATTGTTAAATAAATCTTAAGAATATCAAATAATTCATAATACCTGATCTGAGAAGAAAAGATCCTAAATTTGTTCCAAGATGCTGAAAATAATGAACAAGTATTATTCGATTACATACACCCAACATTCTAAATTTAAAATAATATGAAGTGAATTGCACTATTTTATTTCAATTATAATGATTTTTGACAAGTATACATGAAAGAAAGTATATATTGACATATATTTTATTACATAATACAAATTAGTTGAACTCCATTTTAAATCCAAAATTTATATGCACAACTCACTAAAAAGATATATAAGACAATTATTGTATTGCTAATGCAATTTTTAACCTTATTTTTCATGAAAATGTACATAACAGCAAATATAATATCAATAAAATATTTAGTTTAAAAAAATGTCTACCTTTCTGCAAGATGTAACCCATGCTTGTAATTCATAAGGATTTATTGGAGTTGTAGATGGTGTAGCTATAAAATAAATATTAAATGTATTTTTACACAAACTTATGAATATTAAATAAAGTATTTCCTAGATATTGTTACTTGGCAATATAATTATTTTCAAAAAATCAAATTTGATATAATATACAATAAGTAAAATGCATAACTTCTCTCATATAAATATATATAAATGCACAGTAAGACCTATTTAATGTTTCAGCATCATGCAGTAGCATTGGGATTTTCTGAAACTGCATCACTACTGGTATTGCAAGATTATTTTATTATGATGTGAAGGTTTTCTAAGAAAATCACACAAGATTTTACTTCGCAGTGTGTGTGTAGCTAGTTAGTCTTGCTGTTGGTCTCAAGAAAAGCACATTCATGTGGTAGTTATAACATCATGAATGAATGTGTTTGTGCTGCATGAGTTGATTTATGATTGATCAAAAATGTTATAATGAGTAAATGTATAAAAACACATTTGTTTTATTGTAATAAATACAGCAATTTTTAATTTTTACGATGGGTGATTGCAAAAAAAAGCACTTTGCTTGAAAACAAAATGTAAGTGCTCAAATAATTAGATGCAGTTAAACAGAAATCTGATGTTGGCACTAAATTAAATTTGTCTACTTCAACTACATTCACAATTCTAAAAGTTAAAAAAAATCTTATCAACTACCACAATGGCTTCTACAACAAAAAAATTATTTGTTACACAAACAATGTGATGGAAGAAATGGAAAAAATGCTTTTTCATTTGGATTGAAAATATGCCATTAGTCAAGGTATAACAACAGAAAAAGCAAGAACAATTTTTAACCATACTCAGATTGAAAAAAACAGCACAAGTGAAAATTTTGAAACTTGTTGAGGGTAAGTACATTGATTTCAACCTTGAACCTTCAACCCAAACATAACTTTTTAATTCAAGTCATCCCCCCCCTCATGAATAAAAATAAATAGCAATAAATAAGTCTACAACGAATGCAAAAATATTTAAACAAATATTACAAATATCCTCCTCCCTAAAAGCCCGATACACTTTTTTATTCTTTGTTCTATTTCACTTATCCTCATTATTTGTATGTTAAGACAAATGCTAGAACTTTACCAAATATAATTCACCATTTACTGCATACAAGAGCAGTTTATTTTTATAATAACTTTAAGGAAAAGATGAATTAAAACCAAATGAAATAATTTTTCCAGTATATAGATCTTAATGGTATGTTTCATGAAAATATACCGTATTTACTCGAATCCAAGCCGCACAATTTTTTCAGGTGTTAATGCTACTGAAAATTAGGTGAGGCTTAGAATCAAAGGTAAAACACTTCTCGGATGGGGGAAAATAAGAGTTTCTCTCTTTCAAAAGGAACTTCGATGACTTATACCATTCCGTAGTTAATCTCCGGTATTCAGTGTATTCTTAACATTGTTGTCTGCTCGTATTTAGGAAGTTTTTTTGTCTACTCTTTCTTTCACTCACCTAAACCTCAAAGATGTCCTTAATAAAATCAAAAGGAGTTCACTATGATGCAAATATGAAAAGGGAGGCAATTTTATATGCAGGGAAAAAACGGAAACAGAGCAGCAGCCACTGAAAATTTGACATGGATGAAACGAACATATGTTGATGGTATAAACCAAATAATATTATTTTTCCTTGTAAATGTGTTCAACAGTCTTAAATAACTATTTTTAAAAAATGTTGTTTTTACAAATCTATTGGACGCCATTAAAGACAACACTGTGAGGGAAAATGGCAATTCTGGCACCAATTCTGAAGTCAGCTCTGACATTGGGAGTGAGGAATTATTTTTGAAACATGATACTGAAGATTAGAGTAATTATAAGTTCATGAATGTATTTGAAAGTTTTTAATGCAAGTAAAATAAATTAATTATTGACCACTTATTATTTTTCATTAAAATTTAAAAAAATTCTTTTTTATGAGTACTAGATATTGATGAACTTTTCACACATTTTTTTAAAAAATTTTCTCAAAAACACGTGGAGAATTGGGAGTGCAGCTTAGAATTGATGACAACATTTTTTTCACCAAAACGTTTTGAAAATTTGAGGTGCAGCTTAGAATAAATGGTAGTTTAGATTCAAGTAAATATGGTATCTTAAAAACAGGGGAAGGATTCTTAAATGATCATGAATGAAATGAAGGTGAGAAAATAAACATGAAAGCTTTAAGTACTTAAAACTCATACATTTATTTTAAATTCGTACAACTTTAAATCTGAACAAAGTTGTTATGAGAACTTTTACCTCTCTAAATATATATATATATATATATATATATATAAAATGTAGAATTAAAGCTAATCATTGAATCTTCAGGGTGTGGATCAATTATTCTACTTATAATTAAATTAAAAGAATCTGGTTGAAAAAAAACACAAATAAAACAAATTTAGACAACTTATAAGACATGAGATAAATTCTTACAAGATAAATTTTTATTCTATTTCTTAATATGCATGTTTCTCACAAATTTTTCAAAAAAGGAGTAAAACAGCATAAGCAATTTCAAGTATATACTACAGAAATGGAGGGGAAAGAAACATTAAACGGTAAAAAATCGTAATCAAAACATTAATATAACTTTGAAACGAACTATTTTAGATAATCGAAAGTTCAATATTTCAAGTAATGTTTGATTGAGTTTTCTTTAAAGTTTAAATATACTAAAAGTATAGTTATTCATTGGGGTTGGCTTAAATAATATGTTAGACTGAAACATGCAAAAAATAATTTAATGGAATAATAATACATTACAAAACTAATTAGCATATTACTAAATTTTTAATTCATGACAACTAAAACAAATGACATTAATATAAAATGCATCGTTTATATTAACAAGAGAATGATTTATATTAAATTACCAGTTGATTGTAGAATGCTGATGGCTTCAATCCACTGAGCTCTTTCAAATTCTGATGACAAGAAAAAAGTATAATTTTTGCCACACTTCTGAGCCAGACGAAAAAGTAAATTAGGAGATGCAAGAACAAGCTGAGCTTCCTAAAATATATAAATAATTTTTTTTATTAAATATCAAAAATTAAGTTAATTACTGATAAGAAAAATTAATAATTAGTACTAAAATTCCTACTAAAAAAATTAGTAGAATTTTTAATAAATATATTTACTATACTTACCAATTCTGCGAGCTTTTTTTTATGTTTATCAATATTTCTTCCAGCTACTCTTTTCTATAACAAAATAAAATTTCAAAATTTAAATAACTAAAATTCTTAAGACTTGTAACATATTATTTTTATATTAGATATAAATTACCTCTTTTCCTTTTTCTTCTTTAAGTATTTGGTCTCTTATATTGCTTGCCCTTGATTTTAGAGATAAAATATCAAAAGGAGAATTTTCCTTCACTGATTCAATTTCACCTATATAAAAACAAACAAAATTACTCTTCATTTTTCATTTTCTTTACAAAAATGTACTAGTGTTTATTGAAATTAACTTTTATTTTAAAAGATTATCCACTAAGAAATTTACAAGAAATTACATCATGTGCATATCTTATAATAAAATTACAAGGAAAGTAATTTTATTATAAAATATGCACATGATATGTTAGCTAACATACATTGATCCACAGCATTAATAAGAAACAATAGAAACTAGAGTTGATATTTAAAACTGAAATATATTTAAATGAATAGTAGTGTGGATAAAAATCTTGTCCAAAATATAGAACTAAAATTAAACATGTATCTAACTTTGATGACATGAGAATTTTTAAAACCATAATCTACAGAATTACTTCCCAGTAAAAACACTACTTTTATTAAATGAAATATAATCACTTACACAAATATGGAATTATTGGTCCCATCAGGGATAAATAAAATTACATGGGGAGTTAATACCAGATGATCATTTGTATTAGGTTCATGTGACTACCAAATGTCAAAACTTTGTTTTATTCTTTTTCTTTTGTTTTATTCCATTTCATATTGCTTTTTATTTTACTTTCAAAATATGTATTAATTAAATTTTACGATTTTAATTAACAGAGTAAATGCCTTACGCAAAGAAATATTCCTAACTAATTAACATACTGTATGCAGAAACACACTTTCATGTTTTTGCAGCCTGACACTAGAGTGTGGGCCAAGTAAAAATACGTGTTTAGTAGTAATGTGCTGTATTGTACTAATAGAAAGCTTCATAGAGAAAAATAAAGCAGTTATCAATTTATTGCCGTTTTCACTGAATGATTAAACTTTTGCAAAATTCACAACAGTATTAAATGTGTTAATATAACAATATTGTTTTGAACTGAAAAGAGTTAAAAAGTCCTTTGACTGATAATTAAACAAATCTAATTTTTTCATGGGGGCATGATAATACTTTAAATGCTTCTCCTAACCTTCCAGCATGTGTACTTTAATTTTTGGCACAAGTAAACAAAATGTTATACTTTTAACAAAATAGAAACATCTTTTAATTCTGCTTCTGTAGATGAAAAATATTTCATTATAAGAATAAAAAAGATAAGTAAGAAAAGTAATTGAAATACAATCACAGAACATTATTCAGAAAAATTGTATGTTTTGTCAACTCATATCTGCATACTTAATAGGAGTCATTAAACCTTAATTACTTCATTCTTAAACAATACCGCATGTCCAAAAATAAAGAATTTCATTTTTTCATAATAATATCTTGCTGTTGCTATTTCCTTATATTTTAATCACAACAAATATTAAGGAATAAAAAATATAAATATGATTTATACAAGCAATTCAATCTAAAAACAAAAAAGTCATTGATTATATACAATTAAAAGTATTGAGAAAAGAACATTTAATTTAACATAAAACTACCTACCATTTGTATCCAAGACAATTACATCAGATAATGGAATGAACCACTTAACTTCAAAGGTAAATTTTTGCCTAAAATATAATATACAATTTGAATTTTTAGAAAACAATTATATATTCAAAAAATGTTTCAGTATCATATATAACCTTTATATTTAATGTGCATTTAAAATATTTTAACATATTCCATTTATAATTTTCTTATAAATGTTCCAATGAACTCACCTAGTAGAAGGCTTGTATCTAGCACACACAATTACATCACTAAATAAAAACAAATGTCTAAGTTTCCGATGACCTTCAGACAGTTCAACTATAAAACTGTTTTTGACTAAATGTCGCTGGGCTCTATCAGTGACCTGAAATGTAAGAAAAATCAAACATGAAAATATTTTTCCTCCAAGTTAAATGTACAAAGAAAGCAATATAATTGCTTTCTTTGTACATTTCTCAATAACTACAGATATTGTTCAAAAAACATTATACCAGATTTCTTAATAGTCAATCAAAAAAAAAAATGAGAAGGGCAGTATGTGTAGTATGAAATTTAAAGTAAATTATGAGAACTGTTTCAGAATTATTGGAGGGTGCCCAAGAGAAAATGTGTTAAATACTTGTATTGAGATTAAAGATTTAGTAAACCATAGAACAGCATTGTACTATCAAATTTCACATCAAACTAAATAAATCCACTATGGAGACACTAGATATGATCCATGAGACGTAGAATAAAGTTATGCATATAAAGTGTGTTTTTGAATGGTACAAAAAAATTCAAAGATAGCAGGGAAAATATTGAAGAACTATATAGAAAAGAAAGACTATTGAAGAACTATATAGAAAATATTCAGACTGGATGTCCAATACAGACCCAGATAGTTGATCATGTGACCAAAATTTGAAGCCCTGAGCTATAGTCATCAGTTAACTTTTTGTGAGAGAACAGAGAAATTAGGTTTAAAAAATTCAGTGTATAAATTGTGACTAATGTTTTATAAATGCAGAAAGCGTGTGCTAAGTTAGTGTCGTAGATTATATTAGGTGAACAGAAGGCCTATTGTGCCAAAATTTGACATGAATTGTTGAAACATTTAGAGATTGATCCAAATCTTTTGAATAGGTGAAAAATATGCAGATTTCATTTCAAGCAATTTGCAAACTAAAAGACAAATTGCTCCACAGCACACAAGCATCTCTCCTCAACAAAAAACAAAAATGCATGAGTGAATCAAAACTAAAAATGATGTTCATTTTCATTTATGCACAAAAATGTGGTTCAATTGAAGTTTGTATTATAAGGAAAGCATTAAACAATATTTTATGCAGAAGAGGTTTGAACATTTGAAGATTAGAGTCTATCATGCCCATAAGGAATTTGTCAATATCGGAATGTTCCATCACAACAATAGCACCCAGTCACATGTCACAAATGATAAGGCAGATATTGTCCAAACACAATGACACAATACTGCCCCACTACCCTACAGTACAAATCTGGATTCCACTTCCCCCTTTGTTGAAAAATTCAGATTTAAAAAGACTGAAAGGACATAATTTAAAAACATTTGATAAGGTAAACTGTTTTCCAGACAGTCAATATCCAGGATATGTATGAAGATAAGAAAAAGAACTAGCAATAGTGTATTGATGCAGGATGGTCATATTTGGAAAATTATGAACTCATTGTATACATATCTTAAGTAAATTTCTCTTTACAGACTTAATAATTATTAAACAAAATTTGAACACATATATTTTTTGAAACTCATATTGATAAATTACCTAAGTAAAATATGATTAAAATTTAATCCTAGCATTAATGCAAATAAATGCAAATGAGAATGAAAGAGAATCTATAATAAACAATGATAATCCTAAAATAAATGTGAATTGTAGCTCCTGATAAAAAATGTAATATGTAAATCAGTATAATCATCAAATTGAATATTTCTTTCATCCTTGTGAAAAAAATATATAATAGATATAACCATATTTTTTGAAAAAACAAACCTTTGTTTCACAAGTGTTAATTTGATTTTTAACAAAAATCATTTAAACAGTATTTTTTGAAACAGTAAATAAAGTATAAAAAATAATATTTTGTATCAACGGATAAAATTTAACTTACTGGAAACATACTCTCAGTAGCAGAAACATTTATATCATTTAAAAAGCATTGAGTCATTTTCAGAGCAGTTTTCAAAGTTTTGTAATCAGGATGATCTTCAGGAGTATATTGGAGCAAATCCTGTATAAAAGAAAATACTTTAAGCATAAAATAATCATAATAATAATAATAACAATATTCACAAAAGCTCTTAGTATACTTACATGTAGAACCAAAGCATTTTTCTGCACTCTGGCAACAGGTTTATGTAGCAAATCTAATTTTAAAAAAATGTATAAGAATCAGATTAAAAAAATAAGTTGCTTAATTTAGGCAAACAACCATTTATCACTTAAATATCAAGATAATGAGTTAAAGAAAAAAATGATTCAAACAAATATATTTGAATGGGGAAAAAAACTAATTTTTGATGATTGAATGGTTTATTGCTAAAAATTATTATATATATGCAGCTTTATAAACTAATTGAAAATATAATTTAATGAACAAAGTTTTCAGAATATGTTCTACCCAATTAACAAACTCTTAGTGGCATGAATTTTGTATAATGAATTCACATCTTTTGTGATTGTTGTGCTCCCAAACCTAAGCATATTTTTAACAATTTTTTAAATAGCCTTCATACTAAAGTATATATTGAACTATATGCATCAAATTTTTAAGGACTTATAATACAATATAAATAATTTTAAAACTGAATGATTATTTCAGAAAAAAAATTACATATTAGTTAATAAACACATATATACATGTATAACTTTCAAATACCTTCTAATGTTGTAGCTTGTCCCTGTAAAGCCTTTAATTTAATTGACTGAAAATAAAGATCAAGAGCAAAGATATTAATTTTAATTTCCAATTGTATTGTGTTAACTGAAAATTCAAATAACAAAATTTGAATCAAAAGACTGAATAGTATATTTACCTTAGTGATTTCTGAAAACTTAGAGTTGTCTACACTACATTTTCGAACAGTTTCTATTGCTTTTGAATAATTCTGCAAAAATGATCCATAAACTCCAAGTTTGCTGGCCTAAATTAGAAAGAGAAATCAATATTTTTAGATAGATGAATTATGTTAAATACTTCTAGAAATGAAAAAAAAATCATTTTTAAAGTTTGTATTTAAAATTAACCTTTCTCTATACAAAATTATACCAAAAATATTATTATCAAATTTTAAACACTTATTTGATTTATGAATATTACAAGTCTACTATTAATTGCAATATCCATAAGATAAAATATTGTTTTCTAATTAATCACACATAATCTTTAATTCATCTATAAGATAAGATTTATAAAAATAAAGATACATATATAAGAAAAAATATTTACAATTTTCAAAAATCTGTAATGAAATATTTTTAACTGTTCTGGAATTTTATTTCCTCCAAACAACAATAAAAATCACACCAATATCATTAAATGATATATTTTCAGGAATTACCAAAATACTTGATTTCATTGCAGGAACTATTATAATAAAAGTGACAAATCATCTAATGTTTCATTCTTAATTCAATTAGGATTATAGAGTTCCCAACTAATTCCTTTAAAAAATAAATGTTAATCTGAAATTTTTTTAAAAAAATATATTTTTGAAAAACTTTTTTTGAAACGGTAGCTACAAATTATCTACATCTTTTTTTTCAGCATTCATCAGATTTCATTATATTCAATAGCTGTGATACACATAGCTAACCTCAATTCATTATTTTTTTATACATTTCATAAGACAAGACTATTTCTCAGGATAAATAATCTGAATAACAATAAAGAATATGAAAAATACATCACTTAACAAGAGACTATATATATATATATATATGTGTGTGTGTTAATTGAGACAAATATTTTGTAATAAAGATAACTGGTTTTAATGTCATTTGCTTGCACTATTATGAAGACTGTACTAACTTGTATTTTTTCTGCTATAATTTCTTCACATACTTAAGTACTAATTCTCAAATATTAATTATATCAAATAAAAATAAATTATAAATGAAATAAGAAATCACAAGTTGAAACTTGGAACAAATGTTAAAAATCAATATGCAATTGTAAACAACATAACAAAGATTTCCCGAACCAAATCATACTATCACCTGCATGATGCTCAAAGCTATGGCTAACAACAAGCATAAAAATATACCTTTGCCATGATGAATTTTATGGGCCTCAATCTGACACTGTCAATCAGGTGGCATTAGCAAAAATAACAACAACACAAAGAATTTCGGATACACTGAGCAGCCACTATATTCTGACCCAACAGATTGAGCTAACTTTTGCCATTAAAAGGCTTTTTTTTGGCAAAAGTTTTCCCCAAAATAACACAGCAATGCATTTTGGGTCCACGATTTTGTACTATTTTCAGCCAATTGCAGCTTGTCCATTTGCATGATGTAAATTAAACTTAACAGTCTATATTATCATTTTCAATTGTCCCTTAACCAACCCTTCTGCCCAGAAAATTTCAGATGTTTTATCTTGTTTGATGAAGAGAGTAATAATGCTCACACTGGCTTTCTGCTTCCATAGCCCAAACAATACATAATTAGGCAAATACTATATTCAGAGATGTTTTAAGGTGATTTGATTAAAATGTCCTGCAATTTGAAGCACTATTACCATTCTATTTTCTTCAACAACTCAGGAGATTCTCTGTTTTGTTCAATCATTCATCATTTAGCAAAAACCATAATTTGCCCACTCAAATCCAGTTTCTTGACTGATATTCCAGTTCACTAGAACTCTTATTACAGTGGCTCATTAACATTTTACAAATACAGTGTTTTTAACAATACTTCCCTCATACATCAGAGCTCCCTAATATCCTCTCCAGTTAACCCATCAAATAAAATCCCCCTTCCCATACATTTACAAACAATCCAGCTATAGTACTGTCTTGTGAAATGTCTCGTCTCCTTGTCCTTTTATACATTTTACCTCAATGAACCAATTACCAAAACATCTTCAATATATCAGCAGTTTTAAAATATAACTTTTGAAATTTCATTTTTTTCAGAAATAAATTAACAAAAAACAGAGTAAATATGAAAGTATGTACAAACCAAAATCTTAAATTCCTCTCCAATTGTATGAGTACCATCCCAGTTTTCAATTTGTTTTTTTAAACCTTTTAAAAATGTTGTATGGAGACTATGCAATTCTGGAATTCTATAGAAAATCACACTATAATCTTCCAGCGACAGAAGAGGTTGTGAAGTACCTATTGTAGATTTTAAAGCTTTCATGTACTGAAAAAAAAGTTACAAGCCATTAGTCTTTAATTTTTAAATTTAATACGAAATAAAATATAGATACGATATTTAATTAAATGAGTAATTCTTATATTAGTAGACTAATCATTAACCCAGAGAAATTTACACAACATTAACATTAAAAGAGGCATAACAATTATTATTACAAAAGTATATTTTCATACTGATAAACTTTCCGAGAAGAAGCAGTTTCTTGTACCAAATATCTTATTCTTGTAATCGGTAAATTTAAAAACTGTTTCTAAATGTGAATATCCTATGAACTGTAGAGCCCTTCTCTCACAAAGTCACAACCAGCAAGAGGCAGGAGCAAAAAATTAACTGGATAAAATTAACATAATCCTGCTAAAACAATCCTTAACAGAAAAAGTTTTGGCTACAAAAAATTGATAACAAATTTAAAATCAAATGTAATTTTTCGATAAACCTGGGATTTTTGAAACCTAAAAAATATGTAATTCATAAAAAATATATGTGTAAAATACTTAATTTTTTTTAAAAAAAAAACAGGTTTAGATAATACAAGGTGAAATTCAATAATGAAATAACAAAAGTGTTATAATAATATTGACTTTAATTTACCTGTAACAGCATATTTAAACACTCCAAATATACAGTTTCACTTTCAGTTATGCTGCCCAATATGCACTTATACATTGTAGTTCTTTCAGATTCACTTTTACTAGGCCCAATTTTCTAGAGAAAAAAAAATTATTATAATTTTAGGATATATATAAAATGTTTAGATACTAATAAAAACAAGTCAAAGTTATAACTTTAAAAAAACTGAATTCTAAATACATACTTTAAATCTATGTCTTGCTATCTAAATTTACATTTAACATTTTAAAAATCCTTCAAATAACAATGACAACAAATTAAAATTTTATATATTGCATGATTATTTAATTGTTTAGAAGAACGTGCTATATCTAATATAAGATATATATTTACCTTTTCATTTTTTTTAGATGAAGGAGGTGTAGATGCACCTGCTAAAAAGGAAGTTGATTCAACTGAGCTACTATAAACACCTAAAGAACAGAAGACAGAAAATTGTTAAATGTTGATCATTAATTGATTAAAATAACTTTAAAAGCTCTTTCCAATACATAAAAACAGAATTTTTTAACCTTGTTCAAGTGATGAGGAAGACACCTGCACAGGCACCCCTTCTCCTAACGATCACACCATACCAATGAGAGGACATTTAGCCTCGACAGATTTAACATGCATAGGCCCCCTCTACGCAGCAGGTCTTCAGTGGCACCAGGACTCAAACTCGTGACACTCTAGTCCTATTGGTGCACCTTGGGTGATGATTTTAAAAATACACCAAAGAGTGATTTTCAAATTTCCAGTCATCACAACATACAAGATGTTATGTCTTAAAATGAATTATATCACTGTAGCTGATGTTAGGAAAAACATGTCGTGAAAATCAAATTTTACATAAAAGTACAATTAGAAGGATCAAAAGAAATGGGGGGAGAAATCCCTGACCATATTAACATCATGCAGATTTCCTACTTTCTGACAACAATTATAATTTAACTTTTAAATGGATAAAATGTAATTTTTATGTCTACCTTTTTACTACAGTGATGCTTATATCAAATATGTAGATCCTCTACTTTCTGATGATAATTCCAGTTTAAATTTTTTTAAAGTATGAAAACATCTTATTGCAAAATATGTAGATACTTTTTTTTTCCCAACAAAAGTTTGCTTTTAATGTAAAAAAGAGCAAAATGGACATTACACACAGTTTTCCCAAGTAAAGAAAAAGTTGAATTTTATGCTGATATATAACAATACATTTACTAAAAATTATGGTTGCCCTTTTGGTGAACTTATTGTTACTTTCAGCACCAAATAATTTTTTTATCAAAGGGTATATCAAATCTTATACCCTACAGCTCGCCATTGCTTTGATAAAGCACATTTTTTCAGTATTAGTTTAGTCTGACATTTTTTCCTCAGAACAACAATTGACAATTTAAAAAAAAAATGAGGAAAATTAATTGATAACAAGAAAAGGGAAAAAAATTCTTTACCATGTCCTTTTCTACAAATGACATTTGAAGGATTGTGATGCTAAACTAGAGTGTTTTCTAAATGTCCTGTATTGTTTTACACAACTTTGATTGTAATAATAGAAAAGAACCTCATAGATGGAATTATTACATTTTCCGAATTTGCGCAGTGGATAAAAAATTTCTAAGTTGCAAGTTGCAGGATATGAACATTTGACACAGGAAATTATTCAAATAATTTTGGAGATAAATTCATTGAACATCACATATCTATTCAGCACTACTGTGGTTGAGCAAAATAATGCAATAAATGACAAACACACAAAAGACTATTGAGAAAAATAGTCTTTGTTTATCAAAATACCCTGTATAACCTAATCTGTATTATTATTTTGCTGCATTAATAAAGCAACACATGTGTATACCAAAACAAGAAATGTTTTAAGCTTTGTTAAATATCACTTCTAATTTCCTGACAAATTTAGTCTTGTTCAATTCTTTTTAGAGCAATTATTGTTAGTAGCTGTATTTCTTTGATTTTGAATATTTTAATTTATTATTTAGGATACATATTACAACCACATTTTTTTTAATATTTGTTTTAATAGGTATTTTTTTTGGTACTTACATATTATCACAACTGTATTGGCGGCATTCTATGAAACAAAACACATAGTAGTCAATTCAGGGCACATGACACATGTAAAATCAGGATTGTTAACTTGGCGAGTTATCTTGAACATTGGCATTGTGGCAATAGCACATAAGTAGAATTTTATTACCATTATATTATTTTAAAACAGTTTTTAGGTAACTATAAAAACTATAGGGCAAATCAGTAGATGTTTAGAAACAGGCTTTTACAGATTTAAAAAATAAATGTTTTAACAAATTCTTTAAGTATTCTAAAACAAATGCTTATTTTTAAAGTGTTATTTTACTGAATTATGATTAATCTCACAAGGGAAAAAAATCTAATGACAACTATTTCTAAAATTTGAAATTTACACAAAATAATTTTAAATAAAATTTTGACAATACATATACCTAATTATGTTTTTACACTATTTTCATTTAACATGAATTAGATAAAAAGAATTATCTTTTTGCATGGCTTATTTTGATTCAACGCAGTTGACCCATAATTCCCAATTATCTCCTAACTTTGTTATAATAGTAATACTAGAGATGATGAATGTGAAGTGATTTTCATATGTGAGAATTTCCTGAAGTTAATTACCTCAATATGGAATTTTGTTTGCTTTCCAAGCATCAAGCTAACAATATTAAACATGATGATTTAAGTACACAAAAGAATAAGAAAATTAAGAGCAACATAAGACAAGGAGATAAACTGGTGCTCAAACCAGCATATACAATGGCTTAACTAAAATATAAACATGTGTATAATTACCAATTTCTATTTCAAATCTAATGAAGCATTGGCATCACAGAAGTCTAGTTCCAATTTTGTTCAGGAGATTACAGAAAGAATTTCACCAATAAAAAATGAAACATTTCTAGTGACAGCAGTAATACTACAGTCTAATGTAAATGTATGCATTATTGTCAGAAATAACAATAAATGAAATCTGTTTATGTGTAACTCATTATTTTGTCTATAAACATGAGTAATTACCAAAAAAAAAATTTCTTTCTTAAACCCAATGAAGCATTGACATCACAAAAAGTCTAGTCCTGATTTTGTTCAAGAGATTACAAAAAGAATTTCACCAATAAAACATGAAACATTTCTAGTGACAGTAGTAATACTAATGAAAAAGTATACATGCATCATTGTCAGAAATAACAATAAATGAAATCTGTTTATGTGTAACTCATTATTTTGTCTAGTTTTTGTGTTTGTAAACAAATGATATATTTTTTTACCTTTTCAAATGATAATTTACTTTGTAAGATACATGTACAATTTTCATGAAATAAAATGTTTAAGATCCTTACATGAAAATTTATTGCATTATTTTTGCTGATTTCTTAGTACTGGAACTAATCTTTTATTTTGTACACAAATTTTGGTACTTACATATTATCACAACAATCGCCAACTCTAATAATAATTCGCCAAGTTGGCAACCTCGATTTCTTATGTGTCGTATTCCCTGAATTGGCAACCACAGGTGCTTTGTTTCATATAACATCCCTAATAAGTTGCAATAATACGCTAGTACCCAATTTTTTTTACAAATTCTTAGGTATATTGTTATTTTGTAAAAACAGAATTAGACTTATGTGTGTGTATATATATAATGCAAGAAAAATACATTTCATAAATGTATCTAAAAATTAAAATAAAGACAGTTTTGTTCCTGAAATTTTCCATATTATTAAATTACTTTTGCTTCCACAATATTTATCCCTTTTAAGAGTTTTGTTTGAATTCATATGAA
This sequence comes from Trichonephila clavipes, assembly GCA_019973935.1. Classification (NCBI taxonomy): domain Eukaryota; kingdom Metazoa; phylum Arthropoda; class Arachnida; order Araneae; family Nephilidae; genus Trichonephila; species Trichonephila clavipes. The sequence goes on along the minus strand of BMAU01006061.1, from coordinate 610,804 downwards.
AACTCGAAATATACATATATTAGATACAATGATTCGAAAAAATAATTGAATTGACAATAATATCGACACATCGAAATTACATGCATAGTCTAACAAGCAATTAATAATCCAAAATGTCATTCATTTTTTTTTAAAAAGAGATTACTTTAGTAATTTACTACATGCATTTTACACATTAGGATGCTATTTAAAACAACACATTTCTAAAGAAGCCATACCTGAATCCATATCAAACACATCATCATTGGGGGCAGAGGTGCTGCTGTTTTTCTTTTCTGAATAATCTCCCACATGATCAGGTTCTATTTCATGGTCACTTGAACATCCTAAATAGGGTTCTTCATCAGATTCCCCACCAATAGAATATGCTCTCTCAATTTTACCAGCAGTATTTCTTTGATTTTGTAAGAAGTAATCAATGTTCATATATGTTGCATATTCTGGACTCTCTTCAACACTTCTCTGTGTGCTCAAGAGAGAATCAGTAGTTCTTGAACGAGTTGAAATGGGGGGCGGACACTCTCGAGGGGTAATAAATGTATCAGAAAACACAACATAATCCCCCTCAGGTTCACTTTTAACTTCTACCTCAGGAAGTGCGGAAGAATTACAAATTTCACTTTCATCTGGAGCAACAGTATCATAAATATTTTCATCTAAGTAGTTATCCTCTTCATTTTTATTTTCATCCACAAAAGAATTCACTTTGTCTATTTCTTTAGGTTCATAAATTATAGAGGAAGCAATAGTACTAGTCGGAGATGGTCCATTTGAGATAATATCAGAATCTGATGTATTGACTAGAGAATTATTTACATCTTCACAGCTGTTATTGAGACATTTATTAATTAATTCTGAATTTAGTTTAGAATCAAAAGTGGTCACAATATCTGTTTTTATAACTTGTGGAGCAGCTTGCATCGGAATAGGTTTTCGTGGTTTCTTTGGAGGAGCAGGCGGCTTTTTCTTCTGAACTGGAGAATTAGTACCCGATTCTGTATTGCAATTTTCTTTATTTTCGGATATTCTCCAACTACCAGTATTGCACAATTTCTTTTCTTCAACATTACTTGAAGATTTTTCTACTTCATTTACAGAATTAGATCCCCCAACTGATATAACAGTAACATAACTATTTTGATCATTTACCTCAGCAGAACGACTTTCACATATCTTCTCCACTTTCGAATGCAGCACATCGGGGGAATTTTCATCTTTGTTATTTTTATCTGGAATTTTAATATCTCCAACAACGGAATTAATATCTTTCGCATTAGTATCAACAATCAATGTTGAGTTTACTTCAGAATCAGTTTTATTCAATCGCGGATTCTGCTTAACCCGTTCCACATCTGCGAGCAAATGTTCTAAGTATTCTACGTAAAATTCTTCTTTCTCTAGCTCTTCATTTAAAGCTGCAACTTTTTGTCGATGTTTTGTCAAATTTGCTCTAACATCATCTTCCCATGCTTGAGGTAATTCACACCCAGGGAAACGTTGAGCCCAAGCTTTCTGAAAATCTCCAAATACACTCATTTTCAAAATTGAAGAAATTAAATTATTTACAACTGAACAAATGATGGAAATTGATTGGTGTTGAGGTAATTTTCCATCATAAACGAAATAAACAACACAAGGAGAGCACGGGGGGTATCAGAAGACATCGCACAAAAACAAAAATATACACACATTGCTTATACTATCAATAGACAGACAGCTATCTTATAAAGTTAATCATGATGTTGCCAGATATGATAGATAAGCGAATTAATTGATATGTTTATATTAATAACTATTTTATCTAGATTTCAATTCCTTTAATTCCAAAAATTTCTTCACCTCCTTTATGGACTGAAAGATTTAAGAATATAATGATGTAGTTGGGAAAAATATTTGTTATTAGGTTTTGAATTAAAAGAAATTATTTTAATAAAGTGTTACTGAAGAAGAAAAAGTGGCAACGTTATAGAGCCACCCAGTTCTGTTGCTAATTTTTGGAATGGCAACTTATATACAAACAACAAAACGTGAGGTTAACTTGAATTCTACGTATAGCAAATTATCTCTATTTAAATATGACTTCATCTGAAGGTAACGTTGAAGTTGTGCAGTTTAACGAACGGTTTTGTGGGAGAAAAATTGTAAGTATTTTGTTTAACTTGTGTGAATAGTTTGATTTCAATTGGAAGTAAATTTTCGTCAAAAGTCAACGAAATTCTAAATCACCAACTGCAAATAATGCAACATCTGTGACCAATTAATAATTTTATTAACATGAAATTTTAAATCGTTTTTTTAAATCATTATTATTTTTTTTAAATAAAATTTGTCTTCATTGACTTCTTTAATTGAAGTAAATTACTGAAATGTGTGTGAAAACTGCAATGTGCTGAGAAAAATGTCACTAATTTACACAATCATCAAAAAATAATTGAAAGATAAGAGAATAATCAGAAATTTGGTGTTTAAGAGGAAAAAGGTTATTTTTTGTTTTGCTGACTGAATTTAGCAAATCGAGTTAAAATAGTGAAATTTTAACATGGAGTAATATAAAAAAAAAATAGCATGACTAATTTGGATGAATAAAAGTGTTCACTTTTTAATTTTATCAAAATTCAAAGTATTTTCTTGAGAAGAGTAACCAGTAATCTGCTAGATAGACAAATAAAAATACTTGAAAGGGAAAGAAATGCTTTAATGAAGTATGAGTATTTATTTTATGATGAATCAAAAAATTTCCAACATTAGAAAGGAAAATAGTACCTTTTATTCATCAAATGATTCCATTTTTAATAAGTTCTGATATATGGCAACTGGTACGAACATATTTTTGCAATCTATTGGGGACATTGGATATATGCACATGGTTGTCGATTCAACGTGTATGAACAACATAGGAAATCGGGATTGCCAACTTGGCAAGTTATTAATAGAGTTGGCAATTGTTGTGATAATACATAAGCACCTGACAACTTGCTAGAATTATCTTTGAAAAACAAAGTTACTAGATTGACTTAATAGTACTTTTCCATTTCAAAAAACCTTAAGAGTGCAAAAAAAAAATCATGAAATGCCAGAAAAAATTTGTTAGTTATTGTAAACCTATCACAATTCATGAGTTTTAAGTGGTTATGATATATGTGCTGAAAGACAACTTCAAGAAAACACCTTATTTTGTGTTTGGTGTATGATAATAAGATGAGGGGGGAAAATCTGTTGACAACAGCCCCCCTCGAATGAAAAAGTACCAGTTCTTCTCTGTTTTACAAAAGCTGCTTTAGCCCATAAATACCCTCATCCTATCTATGGTAATTCTCAATCAATAATTTTGCATATTTCTTGTACTGTTTTGTGTGAATTTGGAACTTTTGTTTTTATTATTATTATTATTTGTCTTTTTTAAAGTATTTCTAAAGTGTCTAAAATTTAGTTTCATTACTTGTGGAGATTTTAAATAATAAATATTATTATTGGTGGTTCACATTCGGTTGGAGGGTACACAAGTCAGGAATCCTCATTTTTCCCATCACCTTTGATTTTTTTTCCGATTGATTACAATCCTTTGTAAATTGTATATAAAATTTTATGCCATTTCTGTCATTAATAATTTTATTGTTAATGCTAATTACTTAATAAATTTATTTTTTACTGTTTTTTGTTCCTGACAATCGACAAAATCAAAAAAATATGTATATCGATGTATTTGGGTATGATATGAGAATGGTGGACTTTCAACCCCCTGATAAATTCCTGTAAAAGTTATAATAACTATTCATAACTTATGTTGGTATGTTTAAATTATTTGTTTCATTTTTTTAACAATACACAAATTGAATTTCTTTTAATTAGCCAAAAAAACAAAAACCATCTGAAATTACGAAGATAGAAGATACTTCTACCGAAGCCAAAGAGTTTAACATAAAAAAAGCTCGTTATGAAATTATGAAGTTTGGCATAAGTGGATTTGATAAAGAAAGACAAAAGCAGGATAAAATAGCTTTAGCTATAAGACTTGGGGCAAAAGTAAGTTAATATTTCTATACTTTATTATCTGAAAAAAATTTTTAAGCATTTCAGGTGTAATATGTATCCAATTTACTCACTTGAATTCTCTCAATCTGGTAAATGCATTGGCTTCTTGTTTATCTCAATGGCAATAGAAAGGTTTGAAGTATAGGACTATATAGCTGCTATTGAGGTTGACACAACTTTATCTTAAAAGTAAATTTGTATTTTCAGTGGTAATATACCTTTACCTGATTCTTTGTTTTTAATTTGTCTTAATTTAATCATTTTATACATCAATAATTCTGATATTTAAAAATATAGCGAGCTTCTTCCCTCACATATATGCACTAGTTACAATGAGATGAAACTTGATACTTGTTTATTAGCATCACCACAGCCAATTTTGCGCCACATGGATCCTGTCACTTTCCTCCAAATTATGACTGATTTTTCTTTTTCAAAGAAAACACATAAGAGTCATTTTGTTGTTATAGCACGATTTGTGTGGCGCAAATTTTGCTATGTTGACACTAGTTTCTAAGTACCTAAAATTTTTAGCTATTTAAATGAAACTATAAAAAATACAGGACTTGTATTATTCTAAGTGCTCAATTAAGCTGCAGCATCATGGAGATTTGCATCATTTTGAATTTGATATTAAAGGTCTGAGGACTTAAAGCATTTTAAAAACAGGAAACTCACATGGTAGTAATATGCAATTGGGAATAAATTTGATATTACTTCGCAAAATATTTTAAAAATTAGTCTTAATTCAAAACAAAGCACTGAATTATTTTTTCACTGAAATAAAAATATTTTTTTATATAGAGGGAGAAAAAGAAATTTTAACCAAAACTACTGTTTAAAAAGCTAAATATTATCTAATTAAATTGCAGTTTTTTAGATCTGTACTATTAATCTGTACTTGCATTTCAGCATATGTAATTGTTATATATAAAATATATCTTTATTATGTATTGAATTTTCTTATTTTAGCCTCCTAAAAAAGAATATACTAATTATAAAATACTCATGGAGCAGAAAAAGAAACAAAAAGAAGAAGAAAAAGTAAGTTGTTTTTCACTTTTGTTTTCCTTTATTTCTATTTCACCATAATGAAGTAATAAGCAAATAACAAACTTTTATGTAAAAATGCACATAATGAAATGTAAGTAATGTACAAAATAATTAAAACATTTTCTTACTAATAGAAAATTTTATAATTATACTATCCATTCCCATTAACATGAGATAGTCAGGACCCATGGCTACTAAACCAAAAATTATTGTATAAATATACATAAGTTCCAATACTGGTATCAATTCTCTGTATGATTTCATTTTATTATGATAGAAAATAAAATACCTTTACTTTGATATTTAAAGTATTTGAAGCAAATAGAGAGTTTAGTTTGTTGTTTATCAACCAATCCTCTAAAAATGATTGTCTTTGTTGGCAGATCTGGTTTTCTGTACTCTAATATGAGATCTTTGTAGCTTAAAATAATGTAATAATAGATCTGTTGTTTTAAAGGCTCTAAAGTGTGTGATTGGAGACTGTTTGGTACATTTCACTTTCCAAGTAATGGTAGCTTATATATATGGAATAAAAAAGAAAAAAATATTTAGAAATGTCTGCTCTTAAAAAGTCACAATGTCGTAAAATGAAAATGAGAATTAAGGCATAACAATGTCTAGAATAGGGTTTGCAATGCCTTATTATATTTTCAATCCCGGGATTAGGATTGGACTATTTATTAAAAATACTCACACAATAGCATAGTTGAAATTGCATAGTAAAACTGAAAATATAATTAAAAAATGGCTTAATATTAATTTTATTGAAACAAAAAAAACTTAATTCATCGTAAAAAACAAATAAAAATATATTGAAGTGTCACTGAATTAGGGATAGCAAGGGCTATGCAAATTGTCTAGCATTGAGCTTCATTTATGCGCAAGTGAAAGCGCTGTGGTAATTTCATATATAGTGCTTACTGTGGTGTTTTGAATTAGTAGTTGGAATTGCCAGTATGGATGAACTGCCAGATTTAGACACCTTCAACCATGGACAAATCAGCGATGCACGGGCCATTCAATTTCCGAAACCATCAGGCAACTAGTATTTTCAAGGTCGCCATTGTCAAGAGTATACTAAGAATACATGGATGGTTGGACAAAAAACTAGCAATTGGGCAAACTGCAAAGGACAATTAGCCATGACAGTGCATGAAGAGAGAGCTCAGGCGTATTGTAAGAAGCAGTGAAGCCAAACGTTAGCTCAAATTATCACCCAGTTGAATAACGGTGCTAGTCGTATAGACAGTAATTGGACTGTGCAACACTCGCTTCATCGTATGTATTTCAGGAGTCATCGACCTACGAGAGTACCATTGCTCAATGCTTGCTATTAGACTGCACGTCTTGCCTGGACAAAAGAGCACAGGGACTGGAAACAAGTTGCATGGAGTGATGAGTCTTTGATTTCAACTAAACGCTGACGGGAGGCTAAAAATATGGTGTCAGGCTCATGAAGCCATGGATTCTGCATGCCAGGTTGGAACTGTACAAGGGCATGGTGGCTCAATCATGGTCTGGGGTGTTTTTTCGTGGCACTGTTTGGGATCTTTGGTGCATGTACCAACCTCCTTCAATGCAATTCGGTACGTAGAATTGTTGGGAAATCACCTCCATCCATTTATACTGTTCTGTTTACCGCACAGTAATGGGGTTTTCCTGCAAAACAACTATCTCTCACAAGTCCCAGTTGGCTACTGTCTGGTTGGATGAGCATTCCTCTGACTTTTTTGTCATAAATTGACCACCTCGAAACCCAGATTTAAATCCTATTGAGCATCTTTTGGATGTTTTAGAACAAGGCATGAAAAGCCATCACACAGCACCAATGAACCTTACTGAATTATGGACAGCTGTAGCCAATATTTCGTAAGTCATCCCTCTTGAACGTTTCCAGAATATTATTGAATTTATGCCTTGTCTTGGGGCAGCTGTTATCAAGGCCAGAGGAGGCCCAACTCGTTACTAGGTAGGTATCCTTAATTCAGTGGCACTTCAGTGTAGTACATAATGATATTAAAAAAACATTTCGTCATTTCTTGTGTTTCTGTAATTAATCTTAAAAAACAGCTTGTCCAACGTTTCATCAATTAAACGATTTATTTTTTGCTACAAATTGTCCTGCCGAAGAAAATGTAAGTTTGGATTCTGTACTAGTAGGTGTTATCGTCATTAAACAGGAGTATGTTCTTTTCAGGTAGTCATCACATCTCCCTCCATTTTCAGAAAAGAGACATTTCTTTTTGAATTTTTGATGATGGTATCTCAAATTTAATGGACTGTATTGGTGCATATACGAGCGTGTCCGTAAAATAAGTTCCACGAATTTTTCACATCAAAAAACTGGTTTAATTGCAAAGAATAGTACATTTTTGGAAAGTTCAGTCTTTCTTTTATTTTTCTACATAATCGCCGTTGCGTTGTATGCATTTCTGCATTCTAGGCACCCACTTTTTCAAACCAGAGTGATAGAACTCTGCCGCCTGTCCGTGTAGAAAATTAACAACCGCGTTTGCACCTCTTCATCTGTCTGGAATTGGGTTCCGCCAAGGTTTTTCTTCAACTCGGGAAGAGATGGAAGTCACTTGGTGCTAAGTCTGGGCTGTAGGGTGGGTGAGACACCATTTCCCATCCAAATCTTTCGACGAGGGCTGTGGTTCGATTGGCGGTGTGCGGTCGGGCGTTGTCATGGTGAAAACGCACTCCTTTTGTCAGTATTCCTCTTCTCTTGTTCTGAATTGCACGTCTAAGCTTATTCAAAATCTCACAGTACCGGTCAGCATTGATTGTTGTCCCGCGAGGCATAAACTCGCACAACAATACGCCCTTTCGATCCCAAAAAATGCTAGCCATGATTTTCCCGGCAGACAGGATTTGTTTGAACTTCTTTGCTCTTGGCGACGATGGGTGTTTCCACTGCTTCGATTGCTCCTTTGTTTCCGGTGTGGTGTAGTGTACCCAGGTCTCGTCACCAGTAACAATAGAGTCAGAAATTCCTCTTCGGTTGTTCCGTGAAAGCGAGAAATTCTTGGGCCGCTTCAACTCGCTGCCGCTTGTGCTCTGCAGTGAGCATTTTTGGTACCCATCTTGCGCAGACCTTTGAATAGCCTAAATGTTCAGTCAAAATCTTGTCAATTGTGGTTTTGCTGACCTCCGGAATCTTTTCGCACAGTTCCCGAACTGTAGTCCGTCGATCTTCAAGCATTGCCGCTTCGACTTTGGCAATTGTTTCGTCGGAAGCCGATGGCCGCCCTGCACGGGCTTCGTCGTGGACGTCTGTTCGGCCATTTTTAAAGTCCCTGACCCATCTGCGCACCATCCCAGAGCTCATACACTCTTCTCCATACACTTGACAAAGTTCTTCGTGAATTTCCTTTGCCGATTTCTTCTTAGCGGCCAGAAAACGAATAACAGACCGCAACTCGCAGCTGGCGGGAGACGCAAGAGGAAGCTCCATCGCCAACGGCTGCTGAGCCAAGAATAAACGTCGCAGCGACGCTAGCTTGGTGAGGGATTGGAGTGGGGGAACCAAACCACCTGCCTCTGTTGCCTGGTCGCACATACAAACGATCCTAGCGCCAGTGGTAGCCCGTGGAACTTATTTTACGGACACGCCTCGTACCTCTTTGATGACTTTATATAGTTCTGCTACACTTAATGGTTTTTGTATATAAATTGATCCAGTTATTGAATAAGAATTAGTTTCAAGTATTACCTTATTTGAAATAGAAGATCCAGTTGCATGAGCTGCTAGTAATGCAATGGGATTTCAAGTATCTCAAGTCTTCCAAGCATGTTCGAAATTTATTAATGGCATTTAATTGAAGGAACTGTGATAAAATCTATTCTTGAGATGTTACTTATATTATTATGTAAGTATTACAATGAGCCTCTTAGATCTGTGCGACATTCTCCCATATGAGAAATGAGAGCTGCATATATTTTTTTACTTATAGCACTTATATTTGCAGGAAAAAGTCTACGTACATATTTCATAAACAAAATTTAAATTTTCTAAGAATTAAATTCTTAGAAAATTTTGATGAGAGAAAAATTTTAAAATATAATTAAGACAAAAATTTAATCCTGTTATTTCGGTATTGGAAAAAACACCGAGATCCCGGTTCTGCAATCCCTAGTCTAAAAGTGATATCTCAAGTGATTGCTTATCAAAGGAGTCTGGATTAAAACATGCATTAAGGGGTATTTATAATATTACTGAAAACTTATATAGTGAATATATCAACATGATTGAAATCACATTATTTAGATACTAGCTGAAATTCCTGTTCTTTGCGCAGGTTAAATTTTTTTAAGAAATGAAATTCGGTTATTATAGCAAGCATAATATTTTTTAAGAAAAGTTAAACCCAATTCAAGATGGTATTTCCAAAATTTTAAAATAATTTTTTATTGGGTGCTTATGTTTTATAAATAATTTTAAACGAATTGCAAATTTATCTCACACAGTGTAATAAGTGATTTAACATAAACATATTGTTGAATCTAAAAGAGAAAATAGACATGCTAAAAAAAAAATAAAATTGAATAAATGAAAATGTGAATAAAAATTATAACAAAAAATTACTAGCAGTAGTATGTTTCTGTTCTGTGGACTCTGGGACAACATGAAGCAGTTAAACCAAAAAAAATTTTTTTTAATATTAATTGTTTCACAAAATACCATCATAAACAGCATATATTAAGCAGCTTTCACCAGGAAAAGAAAATTAATAAGTACAATGACAAATAACTATAGTCATGATCAAAATATTCATCATATATGGATTGTACAATACTTTGAAATATGGATACTTCCTTTTTGTACAATGAAATAGTTTTGTCAAATCAAAAAACATCACCAAATGCTGTGCTCTACAGTCAATGGTGGAAAACCCTCCCTGCGCTTTTTCAAATGCAATGATTTTCCTAGGGCATGCTTAAAAATAAAAAACTTTTTTACAGTTTGTACTGTTCTTATGCTTGTTCAAGCACAATAAACTTGATTTCATGTGCTCAAAAGTATTGTTTATAGTTGGTATATTCTATTATTTTGTTGTAAAATTTTTTTTAATTGTTGCATATTTTTTGTGGAACACACTCAGTGAAGTAATTCCAAAAATATACTCTGATACAACACTTAACTGGAAAGACTATAAAGTTTAGCAAAACAAGAAGCACAGTGGAATTGCACAACAACATTTAGGCTCGTACTAATGCAAATTCATTTGGTGGCACTTAACGAAAGCTTTTTTGAAAGTTATTATTTATTCATTATAAATCTACTAGATATCCTTTACAGTAGGAATCCTGTATTTATATCTTGTTCAGATATGCCACTTATGCTTTTACATTTTTAAAATTATGTCTATGTTCTCAGATTCATTAAGTCCAGAAAAATATTTTGCATTAAAGTGTGTATAAAATGTAATATGTTACAAAAAAAATCTGCATATCCTTAAATCTGAGTGTATCAAAAACAGAAACTAAGATATTAATTCAGTCTACAAGAGAAGTCTGCTTTAATGCAATTTGAATTAAAGAACCATTAAGAAAACTGTATTCTGAATTAAGAGAAGATAAAATTATCTGAAATTATGATTCTTTTAGCTGATATAACTTAGATGCATACTGTACAAGAAGTTGCCTTAGAAGAATACTTATCAAGAACATAATCAGATACAATTTGGGTCTTTAAAATGAAAACTTCATTTTTCTA